>VDFB02086081.1:409380711-409508757 GCA_007258455.2 Sequoia sempervirens
AGATTTGTAACCTTATGTTTTGTACAGGTCGTTGTGACCTTGCAGAAGTCTTGCTGAATGGTTACACATTGGAGTCTTCAGTGTGACATGTTGTGTTCGGTATGTTCTCTTACCGCGTGGAGATCTCTGGCCGACAGGCCATACATATCATTTATCGGGGAGACCCTTGGCTAAAAGGCTTAGTTTGGGAAGAAGCCTCAGCGATGAAGAAAGGTCTCGCCGATGGGGGAAATCTTGGAGTCTTCGCGGTGACACAATGACTTCGGTATGAAGTCTCAACGGCCAATAGAGAGTCTCGCCGATGATGAGGGGTCTTCGATATAACTCTTGGCGAATGGTGGTCTTGGGGTAACTTGGAGAACTCAGTAAGAACTCTCAGCGAAGAGTGGTATGTCTTGTCGATAGCATTTTCTTGGTGTCCTTGGAGTAACATGTGATGGCTCGGTAAGAAGTCTTACCAATGTGTGAAGTATTGCTGACCATTTGGTGGTCGATGTAACTAAACGGGTCTTGATGTGAAGTCTCAGCGATGAACGAAAGTCTTGCCGACTGTTGATCACTTCGGAGAAAGTCTTTGAACCTCGGTATGATCTCTTGGTGAAAGACGATAGTCTCACCGATATAAGTTCTATTGTCTATGTGACTTTTGAACCTCGGTATGAAGTCCTGGCGAAAGCAATGAGTCTCGCTGACTGGTGGATGCACACGGATTAACAAGAAGGCTCGGCGTGAGGTACTGGCGAGAGCGATAGTCTTTCCAAAGGGAAAACTAAAGTCGATGCAATGGGTGAACTCGATATAACCTCTTGTCGATTGTAAGGACTCTTGGCGATATCGAATGCTGACTGTGTTGGCATCAGGGAGACATAGACAATGTCTCACTGATATGCCAACAAAGCTTGACATGGTTATCGTAACGCGAGCACGTTATTAACTAGTAGAGATATGTTCGTTTAGGATTAAATAACGCACTCGTGTTATCACTAAAATGGTAAAAAATCACAGTATACCCATGATGTCAGCCCACATTCTGCATATTCTCCTGGTTTTGCGCATGCTCCGACAAAAAGTAACTTTTTGGTGATTGAGTGAAGTGTGCATGCGTGATTTTTAGATTCCATCACCTTTTGAATGTTCTTTCCATCACCTTTGCATGAAATAGTAGAGTTTTCACGTTCAGAGGCATATAATATCAATTCAAGTTTGAATTTTAGTGATAATTGATATACAATTAAAATTTGGAGGGGAACAAGCTTTTGAAGAAGTCAAATTTTTGAGGAGTTTGAGGAAGGAAGAAGCAAAGGCTGCATAATTGGGTATAACTCCTCTATTTGAAACTTTGCTTTTTTAGGTATGTGAAATATTTGTACATTTTCTTTCATTCTATTATGGCTTTCTTTCATTTTTGTTGTTTAGCTTATTCCATGTTGATCAAATTGTTTGTTTGTGATGAAATATCAGATTGCCAAGCCACTCAACAACATCATTTCTGTAGGGAACTTCCTTCCCAAATCAATAAAGAGTAAAAGATCAATTTATACAAACTTTGTCAAATTCATCCAAAACTACTTTTCATTCAACCAAAATCCATTTATTTACTTTCAATAGCCAATTCACCATCTCCATATAGCAAACCATTTTCAGAATCAACTTTCAACTTTGTTCTTGTCATAAACAATACAACAATCACTCATCAACTCAACTTACCCCTTCAAGGCAAAAACAATCAAACACCTATGTTCCTTAGACCTGCAATCAAACATCATCCCAACCATTTAAGATATCTTTGCTCAAATCAACACATCCATCATCCTATCTTCACTTAAACACCATTTGTAACAACAACAAGCAACATTAGTTTAACACTGTCACTAGACCTTTAAGATACCAATTTCATCATGTTTTGATTGTAATATTCCAATATATCAGTATAGACACACTCTAACTACTTTGCATTCAAGAAACCATTGACATATATTGGAAACATATGCCCAAATCATCAAATCTTTCACAATCTACCTTCAAAACATTACCAAGCATTGACACAACTGTGGCATCACAAATGAGACTGCTCCCAAGCACTTAACAATATTCCTTTCATTGTTTCTACATATTCTCTGTTTTTAGCAAACAATGCCAAATATCTCTAGGAGGCCAACATTCCATCTAATCGGGTGATTCCTTTTCTATCATAATGCGTTTACACAATCCCAATACAGATTCTCAGGCCTATTTCGATCCTTTTCAACATACTATAAAATTTTATACACTTATTTCACAAAACAAAGTAGAACCAACATGTTGTCTACTAGTAAAAGCCCTTAAATAGGTCAATTTATCAAAGCAAGTCATCATAGAACTACTCACTAATCCACCAAACCTGCAAAAAATCTTAGGCCATGTGTAGAAACTCACAAATAAACAAGTTTCAAGATGGGAAATGCCCATCAATACACAAAATCAGTAAACATTTGATTATAGGGTGAAAACACACCAACCATGAGGGTTTCTTTAATGAAACATTTGCAAAACCTCTACTACTCCGCCCAACAATTGAAACATGCTTCATTATGTCTGCAAATTATTTTGAAATCATTTCTAAGCTCCTCTACATGTTGTTTCCTCAAACCCTACTTGAAAACACCATTTTTTTGAATGAGAAAATTCAGAATTTTGTTCATGCAACAGTATCCCTAATTCTTATTTCTATTTACCCCTACCACACACATCTTCACATTGAAAAGACACTAAATATGATCCATTCCATCACCTACTAGCCCTACATCGTGGAATGGCTAAGAATCACTTTTTAGACTCTCTAAACAATTCTAAGGAAACCATAGACCGAGACTTAGGAAACTAAGTTCAAATTAGATTGATTATTTGAATTACAATTCCTACAACTTTCAAGAATGAGAGAAGTCTCTTTCCCTGACAAGAATCAAATCTTAGAACATGCTTGAATCACTATGCAACCTGAAAACAAGAATAGAAAAGGTTTCCAAAATAACTGAGCAGAGGTTTTTGATAGAAGATCTTCCTTTCTCGAGCTTACAATTCTTTTCAAAGGTGTCTAAATCAGTTGAAATAACTGCCTCTTCATCTTCATCAACCCATCCTTGCCCTTCCACAAAAAAGACTCTTCACCTTCTTGCTTTTGTGCAATTTTACATTTTTACAATAATTGACAACTTTTGTTATAAAAAGCAACTTTTCAATAATATCACCTAGTGACCTATTTCATGGTGCAAATATATTGAAATTCATCATTTAATGACCACTCATCATATTTACTTGAACATTACAAATTAAACAAATTATCCTTTTGAAGGAATTTCATGACCTAGGTGCTCCTCGCGACCGCCATCATATGTTACAACCTTACGTTGTCAATGGATTACTTTTAAATCACAATAATCTGGATACACTTTCCTATTACATTTTAACCACGCCTCTTTGAGTATTTGTTGCAATTTAATAATTGACTTTCTTGTGTGAGCATAAGCCCAAAGCTATCATTGAGTTATTTTGTCAAACAAATATACGTATTCAGCTTTCATTGACTTTCTTTGTGTATACTTCCAAAGCTTTCATTGAGTTATGCTTCCAAAGATTTCAATTAGTTAATTTGACAACTTAGCACTTTTTGCACAGGTAAAATTATTCATCATGCCAAAGAAACGAACCTGCTAAAAGGAAAAACTAAATGTGATGATCAGCTCCAAGCCATCAAAAGATAAAGAGAAAAAATGATGAGGGAATCTCGCGGAAAAGCAGAAAAACGTGGGGAACGATTGATGAAAACAAGCCAGTTGAAGAGGAACCTCAACCGTCAAAAAGAGAAAAGAAATTGGCAGCACAAAGGGCACAAATGCAAAAGAGTCGTGCTAGGGGAGATGCAAATACCATAGTTGGAGACACACCCTCTACCACAAGTGAATACAAAGGGACGCCATTAAGCACAAGCGAATATGGAAGGACACCATCTACCACAAGTGACTATGGTTGGACACCATCCACCACACCTCAAGTTGAGAGTACATCATCACTTGGATTTGAAGAAGAAGGTACACCATCATCCCCATCTCAACCTCAAGGTATGTCATCTATTCCATCCTCAATCAAAGGTATGCCATCTAGCCCATCTCAACAAATATTTACGAAATGCTACCGTTGAGATGTATGTACCTAAGAGAACACCACTTGTGAATTTCATGTGAGAAAGCCAAAGTGCTTTTGATTAATATTGATGAGGATATTTTGCAGCACATGGAAGGTAAGATTCAACGCACTTGTAGAAGATATGCCGATAAGATTTTGGAAAATGTTCTTTGGAAAGAAGCAAAGAGACCGAAGAGATGTCAACTATTTGTTCAATGATGCGCTTTGTAAAAGTAATGCAAACATCATGAAGACTCTTGGGTTGAGAATAGCGAATGCATCAAGTGAAAACACTATTGTGAAGAATCTAATGGATGCTTATGACAGTGTGGGTAAGACCTCACGCTTAAAGGATAGTAATGTCACCCGACGTGCCATTACATCTACTTTGGTAAGCTATCAAACAAAGAGATCTCGCCTCATTAAAAAGACAAGTGAAAAAATGGGAATTAGTAGAAAAACTTTATCAAATGTCGTTCAAAGGCAGCAAAGAATTGAGGGCATCGATTCACATGAATTATGGGCATTCTCGGGGAGACTGCCACACAGAGATAAAAAAGTTGTTGAAGCATTGAGAACACTAATTGAAGATTATTGGAAGAATAATACAAGGCCATCTCCAAATCAAAGGGATGTCGTAAGAAGGAGAATCGGTAATCAAAACCGTGAGCCACATCTAAAGCATTTTTTGCATACGACTCAAACCCAATTTTTTCATAAATTTCAAAATTCTTATCCTCAAATTAGTATTTCTCAAAGATTTTTTGAAATGATTAAACCTTTTTATGTCAATATAAATCACACATGCACTACTTGTTGTTGTAAACTACATATTGAATTCTCTAACCATTATGATGTTTATCGCTCTATATGTTTAGATTTGCATACTAACGATGTTTTGCAGGATTGTGGCATAGAAGCCCCACCAAAATCTTCAAGAGAGTTCTTATCAAAAAAATTATGTGAAATAGAGGATGGCCAAATATTCTATAGGACAACATGCTAGGATGGTCTATGCGAAGCGTATGGTGGCTTTCAATGAATGCTAGTATGTCAACATATGGAAAGCACATATGAGGCGTGACAAAAACTAGTAGAGTTCGAAGTAAGTGCAAAGGCATATGCTACAAAAGATGGGTCCTAAAGCAAAAGGTGTGAGTTGGTTATTGAAGATTCCGTATCAGTTCATGTCCATGTTTTGTGAGAATCTAGTGGTATGAGTATGCAAGGCATACCCATAGAGCTGGCTGGACACACAATTCAAGCTATGCAAGGACACCTTTCCACTTGGTAGCATAGTATCAGTGGTTGACTTTGAGAGAACTACACTCTACAACCACAACGCAAGGTGTAGTCACAGTATTACAACTCCACACAGGTTTCGATGTTTGTGCACATAGCATTCATACATGCAGTTGAAAGTATAGAGGATGAAAGGAAGGTATTGAGGGAGTATCACTTTTATATTAGTGATGATCACACGCATTCTCCAGAGTTCGTGCAAGGTTGCTTCCATATGTTCTACAATCATTTGGCTTAGAGGGGCATATCATATGATCGGCATATAACATGGTCAGATAATTGTGTAGCATAGTTCAAGAATGCGCACATGTTCTACTGGTTGTGCAGGATGCATCTCACTACACGTGTTCAACATATGTGGAACTTTTGTGAGGCCATACATGGAAAGGGAGAGCATGACGGTGCAGGAGTATGCATGAAAAGAGCATTAGCACAAGAAGAGTTAAAGTATAAAGATAGTGCATAGTTGATAGATGCAAGGTCAATCGTTGAGTGGTGTAATGGTTCGATGGGTCCAGGTAATGAAGGTACGTCTTCAGTTCGTAGATTTTTTTGGTTGATGGATGATACTAACATTGCACCATATGAGGATTGTTGTACACTAACAAGATTGAGTGAGTTGCACTCTTTCCTTAGCTCAAATGCAGGTTCATGGAGTATCAATACACGTAAGATGGCATGCTTTTGTTCTTCATGTACAATGCAAGCCTGGAATGATTGTCAGTTAGGGGAGTGGGTTGACAAATGGTTGACAAGTTAACTTAGCCCACTTCACACGTATCACCCTCTGATGACATTGGAACAAACACAGATGGAATCATCGGTCGACTTTGACCATGTATCAAATCTAGTTCAACCAGGTAATATATCTACTTTCTAGTATTTGAAATTCCATATTGTTATCTTACTTTGTAATCAGATTCATAATGTTGACTAATTTCAAGAGATATGTCGCATTATTGCTAAATGTAGGCATGTTTATGTTTTTATTGGTGTATGAAGACAACTAAGAGTGTTGGCTGCAGACTAGCATCGTGTCGCTGTGTTGAGGCAAAAAAGAAATTGGAAGCCCCAATTGTGTCGTTGTGTTGAGGCAAAAGAAATTGGAAGCCCCAATTATAGATGGAGAAAACATTAAATACCCTACAGGCTTAGTTGTTGTTACTGGAATGTGGCTAAAGGTACCCACATAAGAGTGTTAAACATTGGTTGTTTATGGAATTTGACACGCATCGTAAGATTCTTCATTACTCAAACCTTGTCGTGGCATCCAATGTTCGTTTGAGAAAATATGGGGGTAGACCTTTGAACAAGACCTTGTGGAAGGTCCATGAGTCCGGACTCATGAGGCAATACTTGACACAATAAAGAGTAGAGACCCTGATGGTTCATTGGATTAATTTGTAAGTATATGCACAATGGTTCTTATTAATTTATACTTGTATCCACCGCTTTGTTTGATGCCAATGCTATCATCTTATTTTAATTTGCGTATCCGTAAGCAACCCGAAAACATTGATTGGTGTCCCTTGCATAAAATGCAGATTTATGAGCCATCCAAGAGAATCTCATGCTAGTGCAATGCAACATCCTTATTTTGATGATCTTGACAAATCTCAATTATGATTTTAAGCCATTAAAAAAGTGTGTGCGAAGCTTGATGAGGAAATTTCAAGTTATTCATTTGAATTTAACCTTATCAAGACCACCTATGACGTAGACATTATAAGAGCATCTCAAATTTCAATAAATTCTATTCATAAGAGCATAGACAAGGCAGTGAACTCTTTGAAAAAGTGCCTCAAAGAAATGTGGTATCATGTTGATGGAATGGCATGACGAATGCCATGACAAGCAAATTATTGTGGATTGTCATGGCATTCCATCACCATTGAGACCACATTTCTTTGAGGCTTTTTTTCAAACAGTTTATTGCCTTTTCTATGCTATTGCTTATTAGTATGGTTTGATAGATTTTTTCCAAGCATCCATAGCTTTTTTGGAAGCACATATTTTAGGCTTTTAGCCATAGCAACAAGGAAGCGAACTGTTTGATAGAATGCTTTGGTAAACATGTATCATAAATGTACTAGCATAGAGAAGGCAGCGAACTATTTGAAAAAATGCCTCAAAGAAATGTGGTCTCATGGTGATGGAATGCCATGAAAATCCATAACAATTTTCTTGTCATGTGATGCAGAGGGGATGGTACTTTAGTCAAAACTCAAAGTTTCAAGGATTACAATGATGCAATCTCAAACACTCTTCCAGGCAACCTGATGGAGACAAGCCTCAATAATGCACTTATAACTTAGATGCTTTCCTAATGGACCCAAACCCTTGGATTGATCTCAAGGAACTCAAAAAAACTTTTCTTGAATGGTTTCAAATCCCCAAACCTCTGTCTTAGACAAAACTCACTTTTTGCACCTTGACTAGGCTTCTAGCCCAACTAGGCTTCTAGCGATGGTTTTTTGAATTTTCACTCAACTTCCCCAAAGGAATCCTCAATATAATGACTGATTCAGATGTGATTCATGATGATACACAACATATCAAATCATTTATGACACTTGTTCTGGATCAAACCTACCAAAATCTATTGTTTCCTCAAATTTAAGGCCTAATTAGCCCACTTTTTCAAAGAAACCCCTCTCTAAACTTATCCCCTGACTATGAAAATTTCAACAATGTTTTAAAATGTTCCCAAACCAAATATTTTCAAGGTATTAGTCTTCTTTGACACCCTCAACACCCTAAATCACAAAACCCTCAATAAATTGCTCCAAAACTAGGGCCTCTTGAAAATTAGCTTTCCCAACACTTCCAGAACCTTCTCTTGGACTTTTCACCAATAAATCAACATATCTAAACACCTTCAACTCAGAAATATACCCCTTATTAAGGTAGATCTCCTGCTGCTACACTTTAGGCACCATTTTCATGCCCTTTTCCTTGCTAAAACTCGGTGTACACCTAAGAATCACTCTTTCCTGCACAATAACTTGTTAGATCTGTATAATACAAGTTAGATATGATCCATTTCACAAGTTTTCAGTCACACTCTCCCATGAAATGGATCATTTATTCATGAAGACTCTCAAAACTAGTGAAAAATCTATACTTTTTGAGGACAGTCAGAAATATAACACAAGAAACTGATTCCCAACATTATTCATGTCATTCAAAAGGTTAAATGCATGTAAATAAAAGTTCTTAAACCATCCAAATGAGCATGAAACCAAAAGGAATCAGAGATTCATCAAAAAAACTCAAGAAAATGCAAAAAGATTGAAGTTTTTATTGATTTTCTGTTGCAGTCTGTACAACACTTGCAATATCAGCCAACCCTCCATACAAATGCTTTCTCCAGGATTATAGACTCATCCTACAACTGTCCCAACTGATTAGAATTTATTTTATTACATTATTGTGATTAAAACTCCTAAAACTCACTTTTCCACCCAAAGTTGGATTTCAAAAATTTGAATTTCCAACATTGGAATTTATTAACTCCTATTAACTATAAAGCTTCCAAAACTATTACATATCATCATTCAACCTTATTTAACCTAATTAAAATATCATATACCTATTTAAACTCCTAGAACATCATTGTTCCATTTACAAGTCAATTTTTTCCTATGGTCCTTATCAGGACCCTTAGGACTTTTGATCTTCCTGTTACACTCATCCATGCCAAATGCAATTATAGGCTTCAAAATGCTATAATTGATGCTCTGGAAAGGTTTATAGGCCTTCAAGACCCCTGCCATCTCCTGACTCTCCAAATGATCCTCAAGGAGCTTGGTGTCTTCTACACCATCATGGCATTCCACCAAACATGACCACACATTTCTTGAGGCATTTTTTCAAACAAGCCATTCCCTTGTTCATGCTATTGCTTACTATTATGCTATGATAGATTTTTTTTCTAAGCATCCAGTAGCTTGTTTGAAAGCACCTATTTTAGGCTTTCATAGCAACAAGGCAATGAACTATTTGGCTAAATGTTTTGATAGACATGTATGAAAAATGTGTTAGCATAGACAAGGCAGTGAACTCTTTGAAAAAATGCCTCAAAGAAATGAGGTCTCATGGTGATGGAATGGCATGACAAATGCCATGAAAAGAAAAATTGCTATGGATTTTCATGGCATTCCATCACCATTGAGACCACATTTCTTTGAGGCTTTTTTTCAAACAAAATTTCATCGCTTTTCTATGCTATTGCTTATTAGCATGTTTTGATACAGATTTTTCCACAAGCATCCATAGCTTTTTTGAGCACTCTATTTTTAGGCTTTTAGCCATAGAAACAAGGAAGCTTAACTCCGCTTGATAAAATGCTTTGGTAAACATGTATGATAAATGTAGTAGCATAGACAAGCAAAGGAATTGTTTGAAAAAATGCCTCAAAGAAATGTGGTCTCATGGTGATGGAATGCCATGACAATCCACAACAATTTCTTGTCATGGCATTCCACCCTCACCATGAGACCACATTTCTTTGAGGCATTTTTTTCAAATAGCTTCATTCCCTTGTCTATGCTATTGCTTACTATTATGCTATGATAGATTTTTTCTAAGCATCCATAGCTTGTTCGAAAGCACCTGTTTTAGGCTTTTAGCCATAGCAGCAAGGCAATGAACTGCTTGGCTAAAATGCTTTGATAGACATGTATGAAAAATGTGTTAGTAGACAAGGCAATGAACTCTTTGAAAAATGCCTCAAAGAAATGAGGTCTCATGGTAATGGAATGCCATGACAATCAAAGTATTTGATTGTCATGGCATTCCATCAGTCATGAGATCTCATTTTGAGGAATTTTTTTCAAAGAGTTCATCACTTTGTCTATGATATTGCTTACTATTATTCTTTTCATATATTTTTCCAAGCATCCATAGCTTGTTCAGAAGCACTTGTTTTAGCTTTTCACCATAAGCAACAAGGCAACACTTTTAACTATTTGACAAAATGCTTTGGTAGACATGTATGAAAAATGTGGTATATAGACAAGGTAAAGTGAATTGTTTGAAAAAATGCCTCAAAGAAATGTGGTCTCATAGAATGCCATGACAACCAAATGCAATTGGCAATTGCTCCTAGTTATTTGTTATGCAATGTGAAGTAATTGCATAACTGCTTAGGTTGACTTTGTAAAAACTATATTGTAATTGAAATTTTGTCATCTATCAGCATCTAGTTATTAGTTATGAAATGTGAAGCAATGCTTTCAGTTTGAAAGATGTGCAATGCAATGTAATCAACGTTATGAATATAAACTACAAAAATCTATTTTTTACTAAGTTACAGGTTCAGTTTTGGGTTCGGGATCGGGTTCGAGAACCCAGTTCGCCGGTTTGGGAAATTTTTTTTTGGGTTTTCGGTCATACAAAAACATATAAAAATCAGAAATATATACATATTTGCAGCAGTAATCAAGTTCATAATACACCACCATATTAATAGTCAAATAACATAGCAAAAATACACCACCACTTTCATAGTGAAATATTAAAATATTAGTGATCTACTCAAATGTCATGATACAAAATTATAAATTAAAGTTCAAACATAAAAATGTCAAGTGTTTACAATCAACCATTATTGATCATTGATCAATCTGAAAAGTGTGAACATTTTTCTGTGTGGAAGGAAAACAAGAAAATAGTGTTACATAATTATTTACATTGTGAAAGAGCCAAAACCTTTTTCTTGCAGATCGTAGAAGAATCTCAGTGATTTTTTGGGTGTCCTTGCCTTGGAACGGAACTATCTTGAGCCATGAATGATTGACCAAGAACTGCGAGAAAGAAATAAGATAAATCACATGCAACTTGTTGCAATTTCTTTCCTTGGGAAAAAGGGTAAAGTTTTCTTTTCAGGGAGAATCTCCTTTAGAGTTTGAAATTTTCAAGATAGACTTAGCCAAATATTTCTTTGAAAATGTTTGCTTCTTAAAATTTTGTTCAAAATTCAAGATGCAGGCTCTCCTCCCTTAGGAAGAGAAGGCCTATCAAACCTAACACTCTTATGCAACACTTCTTAAGTTCTTGTTGATGCAGTATTAGATGCGAAGTTTCAAAATAGGCATGGTTATATAAATTCTCATCTCATGACTATCATTGCATCAAATTAATAATTTTCAATCCTTTATGGTCTAGACAAGAGAAGTATGGAGTAGTGTTCCAATGCTAAAGTCTTATTGTGAATCTCTTTGCTATGAATGGTTCAAAAATGAGGAATCTGTCTTCTGCACCAAATGAGAAATATTCACAATATGTGCTAGGAACGAATAAGTCCATAAGATCGAGTATGCAAGAACTGAGAATTACAAAATTGGCTTACATTTTACTTCCAAACACAAATTTTCACACTTTTCGATGTTCACACGTAAGTCAAAAAATATATGTGCGTAAGTTGTAAAGTATACACTTGAATACACGTAACTCATATCTATTGAACCATGAATTTATAATTTACAAATATGGACACCATCGATAAAAAGATTTGTATTAAGCAAATATCCATGTACGCATACATCAATATATGTCAATATAAGTATAAAATATAGTTACAAAATAGCCATATAGGCTTACGAGAATGCCATATAGGCATTCAATGTCAAATATATCCAATACAAAATATGTACAAAATTGCCATGTAGGCATACAACAAAGGGCTCGTGCATTCAAAATTCATTTCTCTCCATGCTCTAGTTCAAATACAATTTTATTTCCCTTTGCGATCCGATGGTGATAAGTCTGTCACATTTCTGCTGTGCTCGAGGAGTGCTCCTGTGCTCCTCCTAGTGTTTAGCTTCTAGTGAAATTTCAACTGTTACAATAAGAAGTAAAGACATTAATATATAGAAATTGCATTATAAAAATTAATAAATTTAACAAAATAATCACTTACGGCCATCTCACGATCACTCTTCTCGATGGAAATATTTGCACGCCGATGCTCAGCGTGCTCAAGCCCTGTATAAACCATCCAAATAGGAATTAAACTACTAATCAATAATGGTTTTATTTTTCACTAGAACTAGTTCATCTATAACAATGAATGTAAATTGAAATTTAGTAATTTGCCTCATACCTCCCTATCGAGCCATCGAGGATTGTATAGCTGAGGAAATATCCATTGCCCTCGTAATGTTTGGCGGTGTTTCTATCACCAACATTTGAAAATAAAACAATAAATTATTCAATCACAAAAGTTACAATAGCGATCCATGTGATGACTTATAATGTATGAGATCTAATGAACAAATATTTGAGTACAAGTATTAAACAGATATATTTCTGATTATTAGTTATCGAATTTGAAGTAATGCTTTGATTTTGAATGATTTGTGTAATGCAACGTAAGGTCAACAATATGAATATAAACTACACAAATCTATTAAACTTAGAATTCATTACTTAAGTTCTCTTTAAATTCTATATTACCTCCATGAACGTTTGTTCAAATCTACTGGCACTCGGAGGTGTTTCCTTGAAACCTCCAACAGTACCCTGTTCAACATCCAAAATCACATATTAAAATACCATTCGTAAAACAATGTTATTAACACATGTAATAACTTTATAATTGTTTACTAACTTTACATACCCCACCAATAGGTGTACTGCAAAAATAAGTAGGTGGATGACTGGTGTATCCAGTCTCAACACTATGACCCTACAATTTTATTAAAATAATAAAACTAAATTAGTTAATCTTACATTTCACAATCGAATTTTAATAAATTAAATTCAATGAACATGCTGAATTTTACCTGAGTGTCAATGCCATATGCATCATGCAAAATGTCAGCCGTCCTCTCCATCCCCGTAGATGCATACAGATCAGGTTGCGTAGTACCATATGGATCCTGCGTAGCACCCTCTTGAGTGTCGGTAGGGTCATACAAACAAGTCGCCCTGCAAGATTGACACACATGGGTTCGAAGGCCACCACCTAAAGAATCCCTTGGATGGCACTGTACAATAGGGCTAGTGTGATGGATGACACTCTGGGTCAAAGTTGTGATCGCCTACAATGTCTCTATGTCGACACTCTCCTTCGCAACGGCAGGCATCACAATCTACTCACGAGGTGGCCTAGCGAGAGGTCGTCTCCCTTGCCACATAGGATCCAGCTGTGCACCGGGCCTATCCTGAGCTGACCCCCCACCTCTCCCCTGGAACTCCCTCATATCAAAATAATTTGGGATTTGGTTCAATACAAACTCACTGTATAGTTTCCTAAGAAAATATTGGGGGACTTCACAATTATTGCATGGTGGGTAATCAAAGACCATATACTATCTTTCATAAAAATGGTTCTTAATCTCTTGGTGGTGGCACCAATGAATAGGAAACCTCTTTGAATTGAGGGTAAGATTTTGATTTTTTTTAGGGTCAATGAATAGAGAGCACAAATCACCTTTAGTCATTTTTAAATCTTTTACTTGTTTATATGATAATTTGTCTGCATAATATGCCCTAGTTGTCTGTCTCCTATCTTGCCATCCAGATATTTGTTGGGTGATTGCATCTACATTTTTTAACATTTCTTTCAATGAATTTTCTAGAAGCATTCTTTCTATGGTTGAAGCATTTGGATCACTCAACCTACTAATAAGATCCTCAAGTTGTTTTCTATTGTTCTCAATTTCACTCCTCAAATTTTCTTGAGTGCCAGGAGGGAATTGAGAGAATGGTGGGGGAGGTTGATTTTGTTGTTGAGGTTGATTTTGTTAAGGATTTTTCTATTGAGGATTTACCTCCTCTTCTTGTTGAGGATTTGCAGGATTTCCTACAGATTTTAAAAAAAAAAATCAAATCTAACCTAAAACAAACAAAATCAATTTCAAACTAACAAATTCAAAATAAATAGTAAACAATACTTACCTCCTGCATCTCTTCGTCGTCATGGTGCCATATTTGCAGACAAAATCCAACTATTCTTGATGAAATTTGCGGAAGTCCTTCCTCCTAGAACGCGAGCACGAAATTGAGGGTTTTTGGCCGTGGGCAGAGCTGAGAAACAGTGAAAAGCAAATGATACACATTTCACTTTTTTTTTCTTTTAAAAGCACATAACGCACTCATGTTATAACGCACTCACATTATGTGTTTTCCCATTTTTTTCCCATTTGGCCACAAAAGTGCTACCAACTTCATGCATCCGCCCACATCATAAATCATTTTTCGTCATCATCATATAAACATCATATCCAATCAACCTACCTATCATGTTGGTCATCAAATCATTAAAATGCATATCAAAATCCATATCACATCTTATCAAAAATAAATGCATAACCATATCATATCATCATATCAAATGCAACATATCATCAAAATCATCGCCGCTACATATCATCGCTCATCAAAAATACATACAAATGTCCAATGTCCAATGAAACTGAAAAGTCTAGAGAGATGCATGAGGTATGGTCAAAATCAATATACATGCTCCAAAATAATGATATACATCAATAATCTTGCATCAATCAATCAAGGATGGCTGGTGGAGCCCCTTGACAGAGTTGGTCTAGAAGATGATGGCCCGCCCCCTACATCTGGATCCTTTCGTGGCCCTGTGACTCCTTTGCTGCATGTAGTCATCTGTGATTTGCTCCTGGTCCTACTATGGGATCGAGGGTAAGGCTCTTTGCACTCAAGAGGAAATAGCTCCTCATACCTCACCCAGTAGTACTCATCCTCTCTAGCCATCTCAAACTTGTCTGCAATGGCCTCTCGTAAAGATGCACTCTCAACAGTGCCCATGAGTCTATGTGCCACACCCTCTGCCTCTACTTCCCTCTGTTTGAATGAATCCCTCTCTGCAATCAACTGGACTACCTATGGGTTTGGGGTAGGAGGAGATGCATGCACCTATGCCTATACCTGTGCCTGTGCCTGTGTCTATGCTAGTTGTGTCTATAGTTGTGCTACCAAACCCTGAGTCTGAGCCAATTGGCTCTGCAACTGTGCTTGTTGTCCCTATAGTGTCTAAACCTGGGCCTATAGTGTATTTATCTATGCCTGTTGCACTGAAGAGGTGACCCTGATCTTCGTCTGTCAGCCAGTATCACTCCTCAGCCTCTGCACGCCCTGCGAACTGCCCGCGATATCAGTCTTTTGTCTCACTGGCCTCTGCTCCTCCCCTCCATCATCTCCGTTGTCATCCCCATCACCATCATCTGAGCTCTCTGCCTCTCCACTCTCCTCCTCGTTTCCACTATCCTCCTCCTCTCCTCTAACATTTTCCTACTCACCACCTGCCACATCCTCCCGTCTCCCAACTCCTAGCTGTGGTGCCACCAAAATGGGTGTCGGCTCATCTGGACATGTGAATCGCAGAAATGGGTGTGTGTGATAATACACTGAATACTCCTTTGACATGCCAGCATCAAAAATATCAGGTCTGGGATCCCATACCTCAAGCTGTAATGCCATATACTCAGTATACGTGACCTGGTAAGCAATGCAAGGACCCCATCTAGGCTCATCCTTGCACCATCCGTAGTGTGCAATGCCCTGAGGCATCCCCTGTGTGAAACCAAACTGTCTCTATACTCGCAAGGCCAAAAACCTCTCTATAATAAATGGTGTGTGGCCTATCAAAAATTGAGGTATACCTACAAATGGCATCTCTAAAGGATCTGTGTCCCAAACATCACAATCAATATAGGGCCTCCATATCATGGTATCCATGTCATCCAGGGTCCGTCTCCAATACTCCACCTTGCCCAGCTTGGGCTGGACAAGTGAAAACGAATAGGCATACACATATAGCCTGCCTGGCAACCTAGCTCTCAGACATAGCGGTCTAGTCATAGCAATATGCTCCCATGCCCAAATCTGGAGCAGAGTCACACCACACGATAAACTCGATGATCCTCTATATACCACCTGATGTAGGTCATGATACAAATGAGCTAACATGCAGCTCCCCCAGACATATCTCCTTGGCTGACCCATCATCTGCTCAATGATCCTCCCCCATCCAACTGATAGCCCCTTTGACCGGTGATCCAGACAAAGGAAGCCTCCAATGAAAGAACCCAACACTACAGGTAAGGCCGTATATCCTCTAAAGTCTACCCATGGCACCCAGTACCCTGCTATATGTGCATCTCCAAACACTCTCCTGAGGACATCTATCCCACCCATCTCCTTGTGATCATAGAACACAAGGGAACCTACCACCGAGATCCCCAAAATCCTGTATACATCCTCTGGGGTCACCATCAGCTCACTAGTCAACAAATGAAAGGTATTATGCTCATAATGCCATCTCTCTGCTAACGCGGTCAACAATCCCCTATTGACCCGAATAGGAGGCATCGACAACAATGAACCCAACCCACAACTCACAATCAACTGCACCTCTGCAGGTATCAAATCTCGTATCCTATCCCAACCCATAGGGAAGCGCTCTCTAATCTGGAGGTTTTTGAAAACCTCCTATTTTTGGTCATCACAAGGACAATCAATCAGACTCATATCATCGACTCATATCAAAGTAATCTATCTACCTCAATCAAATTCATATCAAATGACCCATATCAATCAAGAGACACATATCAGATTCATATCAAAAATCATATCATGTGACCCATATCAAGTATTCTATCTCAGGAAATCATATTAGGACATCAATACAAAATCTATCTATCAACACATCAAATCAATCTACTCTATCATCATTTACTATTTGTTTTCCTTTTCAGGAAAGAAAATTTATCACACAATCAAATCATCATCCTATTTGTACTTCAATCATGAATGCAAATATGTTTTTAATCAAATCAATCATCTACTCTATTTTCTATCGCAAAAAGCAAATAAATTATCTACTTTTTGTTTTTCATTCTTTGGAAACAAAGTTATCAGCTATCTACTCTTTGTTTTCGATTTCGGGAAGCAAAGTTATCAACTTATCAACATGATGACATGACAATTTTACTATCTATTGCCCAAGGAAGCAATAATTCATCATCATTTTCATCAAAACAACATTCTATCTAAATTTTCCTAAAAGCGCTACTCTGTCGCCTAAAAGTGCTAAAACCCTAAACGTACTACAGTTTCCCCCATATGCGCTAAAACCCCAGATGCACCATTCTACGGTCTAAAAGCGCTAAATCAAATCATGTATGCGCCATTTCCCTAGATGCGCTACTTTACCTCTCAAATGTGTCGTTTCGTCTACTCTATGCTCTAGAATCCTACGAGCACTATTTTGCTTCCTATATGCGCTAATCTACCAAATTCACTACTAGCCTCCTATATGCGCTACTTTGCTTATCGTATGTGCTAAACTGCATAAAACCTGAAAGCGCTATTTTATGACCTATATGTGTTAAAAGAAAACTCGAATGTGCTATTCTATTTTCTAAAAGTGCTAAAACAACAAGTTCAAACCTAAAACTGCACTAAAATGCATCAAAAATTGATTCAAAATGCAAAATTTCAAAATACAAAGGTTCAAATTGACTCATCGGTGGTCCATATGCGTCTGGTCATTGATATCGGCGAGACCGCTCGAATCTATGTCGGTGATAAGGGATCTACATCGCACCAAGTCACTGTCAGAGCAAAAGGTTTCTAAAAGTCAAAAAGTGCAAATGACTTTTCCTTTTACCCTTTTACCTTTTAAGGGTCAAACAAAGTGGGTTTTTGGTGGCATTTTTTTCAACTGGGGCACCTTTTCATCAATTATCGGGAGCTAAATCAGTGCGTTCCTTTCATCATCTGAATTTTATCATCAATGTTTTCTCATCATCAGTTATTTACCTCTTGAGGGAGCATCATCAATATCGACAACATCTTCCAATCAGAAACATATCAAGAGTCAAATCAGGGGCATATCAGTTAAAATTTTTCCAATCAAGGGGCAAAATTAAACACAACAAATTTCAAAAGCAGGAATATTTTCTTTGAAGCAATGTGTTTCACACGTCACTTCAAAGAGGGGCAAAATGTATATGCATAAAATTAGTCATGTCTAATCCTGGCATTTAATTAAATATTTATTATTTAATTAATTTCTCCTACATATGATTAAATGTAATTTAATTATATTGTTCATTCACTTTATTCTTCCACTTTAATTAAATAAATTCATTTTATTTAATTACCACTTTCTTAAGTCCACTTAATTAATTTAATAAATGTCATTGTTTATTTAAATTAATTATCACATTTAAGTTTAATTAAATCTTTGATTTAATTGAATTTAATTTCCTTTCTCCTATTCAAATCTTTCTTCTAATTAATTAAATATTTTATTTAATTAATTTCATTTACAAGTTTAATTAAATATCTTTCAAATCTTTTCAAATCATAATTAAATGTAATTATGAAATCTTCCATTATCTTTCAAATCTTAATTAAATATTTTATTTAATTAAGAAAATCTTTCATGTCACCAATAAATGAATAATAAATTTGATAAATTAATTATTTATCTTAATATCTTTCCATAATCTCCCAAAAAGGATGATTTTTACAATTCATCTTTATCATCGCATCTTATCTCTTCGACGAAAAAAAGAAAACAAATCTTGCTTTCTATTTTCTCTTTAGTCTTATCCATCTTTGATCGTTCGATCTGCCAGGAATTTTCATGGTCATTGATCACATCAGCCAATCAAAATCTTTCGAAAACTCTATAAATACCCCTACAAATCCAAGCATTGGTTACAACACACAACACACAATGCACATGCATTAGAATTTAATTACATTCTAACACTATAGCATTCTAGTATTCTAGTATTGTTTTTATCATCTTTAGCTTTTATCAATCTCGTAATCTTTCATTTTATCAATCATGTCTAGTAATCATCATAACCATGTCTTAGCATAGCATAGCATGCATTCATATTTTATCTCATTCTCTAGTAAGACTCTTTGTTGAGCCTAGCCCAAGATCTGAGAGCCAGCTGGAATCAACAAAAACACTGGAGATAGAGGACAATAGGATGACATCGAAGACAGAAGAAAGAGTTTGCATTTATTTTCATTTAAATTATGTTTTGATATAATGTTATATCGGTGTGTTTTGATTTGTTTAATATACATTTGATACACTCTAATAATCGATCACACAATTGTAATTTGACTTTTGAATTGAATATATGAATCTTGACTCATTTTAATTAGACGTGTTGCTATGATTGACTATAGCTACTTAGTTATGTCTTTTTAATTTGAATATATTCATGTGTCATTTGCAATAATATTAATTAAGTAATAATTTAGGATGGGTTATTACATTTGGTATCAGAGCTTAGGGTTCAACTCTAGGCCTTTTGAGTCTACCATAGTTTTGACTAGGGATAGTTGACCCTTGACCAAATTTAGTTGTCCTAAGAATTGACTAAACCTAGATTGAATGCAGGTATGGGAAGGTCAAAGGCAAGAAAAAGGAAAGGGAAAACCATTAGAGCCTCACATAAGAATGACATAATGGAAGAAAAGGCTAAGACGAAGGTTCAACCTGAAATTCCTAACGACAAGACTCTAGCTCAGGCCCTTACAAGACTTAAGCTAGAGAGAAGCTTGAAGATTAAGGAGAAGCAAACACCTAAGATCAAAAATCTTTCCAAAATCTGGGACTGGCCTCTAGGGTGTGGACCGAACACACCCTTGTTAAATAAAGAGGAAAAGGAGAGCCTATATGCTCAACCATCCTCTTTTGTAAAGTTTGATGTAAATTCAAATGAGGACCCAAAGGAATGTACTCTTTTTGATGACGAGAAAATAGAATGATGTAGCAAGAAGCCTTTTGTAAATAAGGGTCTATTGAATCACCTTTGATATAAATAAAACCAGATAATATTTTTGGTGTGTTCAAACGAAGGACTCCAAAACATGTTTATTATGGATGAATGCGTATGTCTTCTATGAATAAGGGATATATGCATGTGTAAATTATGTGATGTAGAATAAGAACATTTATTCATAGAACCTAGTGTTGAGATACGATAAACGTGAATGTGTTGCAAGTTGAGTGTGAGTCAACATGGTGACCACCAGGAAAGAGATGGGTGGTATTGGTTCCAACAATGGACCTAACAAGAGGTTAGAATAGATTCTAGAGCTTTTGAACTAGCAAGAGGCCTGCATGGATCACATAGAACAAGAGGTATGAGTGGCATGCGAGGATCGGGATTGCAGGAATGCAAGATTTCTTGGAAAAGATATCAAACGAGCAACACCGCCTAAGTTTGATGGTAAGGCCATCAAAGCAGGACCAAAGGCTTGGATTATAAAGATGGAAAAATACTTTGGGCTCTATAACCTTTCCAACCAAACAAAAGTGGCATGGGATACATATCAATTTTTTGGTGAAGCAACGACTTGGTGGGATAATGAGAAGTTAGAAAGGAATCTTCAGCCTACTGAGATCACTTGGGAACTCTTCCTCCAATATTTTAGGAAGAGATGGTTACCATAGCTTTTCTTTGACAAGAAGGTGACAAAATTTCAAAATTTAACCCAAGCAAACATGACTATGATCTAGTATTAGGAAAAGTTCACCAACCTATTGAAGTATGTGCCTCAATATCAGGAAGATAAACGTTTCCATATCCGTAAATTCACAATGGGATTGAGACCCCACATAGGAGCTGAAGTGGATATGCATGATCCTCTTACCATGAATAAAGTCTTCCAAAAATTCACCAAACAAGAATAGAAACTACGATAGTTATCCAACCTCTGTAACAATTGAAATCCTAAGTCACGGTATGGGAAAAATAAATTTCATAAAGGAGACAAGAACCATCAGATCCATAATCTCAAGAGGGGAAGTGAGTTACAGGAGAAGGGTGAAGATTGGAATGGTGGAAATAACAAGAAGGAAAATATAAACAAGGGTAAAGATGACCAAAAGCATAAGGGCTCCAAAAAGGACAAGTTAGGAGGTCGTAAGGGGCCTCATGATGGATGCTATACTTGTGGACAAGATCATTTTGCCTCAAATTTTCCACAACGGTCAAATTCGTGAAAGGAAAGAAGCTACCAGCAAACTCAACATCACCAGATCTAGGTTGCAATGGACAATAGATAGGCAGAGTATCAGGATTTTCCAATTTAGCTAATGGGTAAGCTCTATGACCAATCTGTCTCTATCTTAATTGATACTAGAGCTACTAAATTTTTTATATAGATCCTAGAATAACATCCAAGACACCTATTAGACCTGGATACATGGAAAACTCATGGATACTCCAGTATGGTAATCAGGTAGAGCAGAGGGTAGATACCTATCTATTTTGTAGTGAGTTAGAGCTTCCAACCTTCCAAACATAGGTCAACTTGTATGTGGCACCTTTAGGCTCATATGATGTAATTTTGGGAATAAATTGGTTAACCGAGCATAAGTCTATAGTGAACTATGAGGAAAAGGTAGTCAATTGTTTGGATGACTATGCAAACCTAATCGAGATTTATGGAATGCAAAGACCCTTAGAGCTTAGGAAAATTTCTACTATGCAACCCAAGAAGGCTCGTCAAAAGGGATGTACAATCTATGTTGTGCATATCGGTAACCCTGATAGAAAGGAACTGTATTTAGATGACTACCCTATTCTCAAGGAGTTCCAAGATGTATTTCCTGATGAACTTACGGAGTTTTCTTCGAAGCAAGAATTCAAATTTTCTATTTACCTTATTCAAGGAACTGAGCCTCAATCCAAGAAACCCTATCAAATGACCACCACTGAACTCTATGAGTTGAAGGCCCAGTTAATGGAATTGTTGAACAAAGGGCTTATTAGACCCAGTGTGTCTCCTTAGGGAGAACCAATTATCTTTGTGAAAAATAAGGATGGTACCTTGCATCTGTGTATATATTATCAGATGTTGAACAAGGCGACCATCAAGAGCTGATATCCACTCCCGAGGATTGATGAGTTGTTTGACCAAATGAAGAGAGCGATGGTGTTCTCCAAAATTGATCTTAGTTTAGGGTACCATCAGTTGAGAATTAAGGAAGAAGATATTTTGAAGACTACTTTTTGAACTCGATATGGACATTATGAGTTCATTTTGGTATCATTTGGTTTGACTAATGCACCAACTTTTATGAACCTCATGAATAGTGTATTCAGAGACTGCTTGGATTATTTTGTTTTGATCTTCATTTATGACATCTTAGTTTACTCAAAGTCTGTTGAAGAGCATGATAGGAACTTGAGGATAGTTCTACAGTGGCTAAGAGAAAGGAAACTCTTTGGGAAGTTTTCCAAGTGTTCATTCTATAAAGATAGGGTGCATTATCTAGGCCATATCATTTCAGTTGAAGGAGTCTTTGTAGACCTTGAAAAGATTAAGGCAATTGTAGAATGGCCAATTCCTTAGAATGTGTCATAAGTGTGTAGCTTCATGGGCCTCGCAAGATACTATAGGAAGTTTGTGCAATGGTTTTTCCAAATTGAATCTCCTATTACATCACTCCAAAGAAAGGGAATGTGGTTTGAATGGACTGGGAAATGCAAGAAGGTATTCCAACTTCTGAAGGAGAGGCTTACGTCAACACTAGTGTTGAACATCCCTAATCCTAATGGGAGATTCATACTAATCATAGATGCTTCAAAAGAGGGACTAGGAGTAGTACTAATGCAAGATGGACAAGTGGTAGCGTATGAATCAAGGAAACTCAAGCAGCATGAGGTGAACTATGCACCACATGATTTAGAATTGGTCACAATAGTTCATGATTTACAGATGTGGAGGCATTACCTCTAGGAGAAGCAATTTGAACTCAAGATAGACCACTTGGGATTGAGATACATTTTTACTCAACCAAACCTTAATACATGGCAGAGAAGGTGTTTGGAATTCCTTAGTGAGTGTGACTTCGGAATTGAGTATATAAAGGGAAAAGAGAATAGAGTGGTTGATGCTCTTAGTAGACGAAGACATCTGGTAGCCATGATCTCGACAAGGTCTAACTTGAGACAGTAGGCGATTCAGTATCTGCCATGGGATGAGCACTATGAGAGAGTGAAGAGTGCCCTAACATTAAATCCTTCAAATCATCGGTTTAATGGGTATGAGATCAAATCGTATGGTATTTTGAGATACTAGAGAAGAATTTATATTACAAACTCTACAGAGATGAGGAAGTTGAATTTAGAGGAGGTTCATAATGTACCCTATTCAGGACACCCCAGAGTATCCAAGATGATCGTAGAGTTAAGGACTTTGTATTTTTGGCCTACTCAAGAAGGATGTAGTGTAGTACGTAGTCATATGCTTAGAGTGCTAGTGATTCAAGGCTAAGAATGCACATCCAGCTAGGCTATTATATCCTCATGACATACCTAAGTATAAATGGCAGGTGATTAGTATGGATTTCCTACAGGGGTTGTCATTGAGAAAAATTAGGCATGATGTTATCTTGGTTGTAATAGATAAGTTGACTAAGGTTGCACACTTCATTTTAGGAAACCTTAAGGATGGATCGTTGAACTTGGCCAAGAAATTTGTCTAGGAGATATTCCACTTGCATGGAGTTATAGAGACTATCATTTCTAATAGGGACACTTGGATGACCTCAAGATTTTGGATGACCATGAATGTTGCATTGGGAACCAAACTAAATTTTAGCTCAACTTATCATCCTTAGACTGATGGGCAGACAAAGAGGGTGAATCAAGTAGTTGATGACCTCCTCCAAATGTATTGTATGGACCAATAGTATAAGTGGCAATAATATTTACCATTGGTAGATTTTTCTTACAACAACTCTTATCACACATCCCTAGGTATGACATTGTTTGAAGCTCTTTATGGGTGAAAGTACCGCACACCCATTAGTTGGGATAAATTGGAGGACGGGATCATAGTAGGACCTAAAATGCTTAAGAAAATGGAAGAACAATTGAGAGTCATTAAAAGTGGACTAAAGGAGGTCGAAGACCGACAAAATAATTATGTCGACAAGAACAGAACTTTTAGACAATTTGCAACATGAGATAAATTTTTCTTAAGAGTTAAACCTCATAAAAGTTCTATTGCTTTTTGAAAGTCTTCCAAGTTGGCCCCGAGATATGTGGGACCATTTGAAGTCTTGGAAGTGATTAACCCAATTGCTTATAGATTAGCTCTACCACCTACTTTGGCTCGACTTCATAATGTGTTTCATGTTTCCTTGCTTAAGCCATATCATTCTGATGAAGCTCATGTGCTTGATTGGCAATCCTTGCAGGTACAAGATCCAGGAGTGGTGCTAGTGGAGCCCATTAGAATCCTAGATAGATGCAACGTTAAGTTGCAAAGCAGAGATATTACTCAGTTTAAGGTCCAATGGGACTAGTACTCTAAAGAAAACACTACTTGGGAGGATGTGGAAGAAATAGAACGCTCCTTTCCACATTTGCTTTCTTAAGAAAGAAGACTTGGAAAATTTTTGGATTGAAATATTATGATGCTATGGTTGAGACAATTTGATGTGATGTTGAAATAGACATATATGCATTAATTTGATGTGATGTTGAAATAGAAATCTATGCTTTAATTTGATGGGATGTTGAAATAGATATGTATGCTTTAATTTGATGTGATGTTGAAATAGACATATATGCTTTAATTTGATGTGATGTTGAAATAGACATAAATGCTTTATTTTTTATTAAATAGACATTGGGACGATGTCTCTTCCAAAAGGGGAAGGATGTCATAACCCAATTTTATTGCATTTTAAATTATATTATGATAAATTGAATTATTGAAGGAATTCAATATGTTAAATTGAAATTTTGAAAATTTTGAAAAAGATTGAAAAAAGTTGACTAATGTTGACTATGTGATCTTCTTAAAGTATCTTATATGTTATCAATAATTGACCATTACTAATGAATTTTGCAAGTGCAAGTGTGTGCAATTGCAGGGTGACAGGTTGAAGGACAAGAACACGATTGAAGTAGAATTGTTTAGCCGGATCAAATGGTAAGCTAGATGGAATCTGGGTGCACACACCAAAAAATGGAATGATAACTACATTTAAATTCACAAAAAAAATTATATTGAGCTAACTAAAGTAATACGGTGACTGAAAAAGATAGACTTGTGAAATAGAAACACATGTGAATTGTTATTTAACTATCTATCCTAATTTTGTGTGAGTTTGAAATTGAAAGAAAATGGAAATGTGGCTTACAAAATGAATGAATGTGTGTAATTCGAAAATAAAATAAAATGCTATTTCATTTGAAAAATTGATGCTTGAAAATAGAATAAAAGTTCATTTTTATTTCTATCATTTGAAAATAATAGCATATGAAATATATCAACATTTACAAATAAACTTATATATATCAAATTGTGAACATAAATGAGTAAATATATGTGAATAAAAATATGTAATTATGTATATAAATATATATACATAGATAGATAGATATATAAATGGTATATATATACATATATATGATGCAGGAGCATCTAGTGGTGTAAAGGCAATCTTGCATCCCCCAAAAACATGCATTGAATTTATATTTCCTTTGGTTAGCTTTTGTAGATGTCTTCGCATTTCTGGATACCCTTTTCGTTATTGTGTAAATCCCCACTTTCAATTTTGTTTTTCTGCTTTCTCTGGTCAACTACTATTTTTAGCAGCTTTTGAAATTTGCTGCTACTTTTAGCAATTTCTAGAATTTGAAGGTGTTTTGGAACGAAAATTATATGGGAGGATTCAGAATGGAAAAATAAGAAGATTGGTGAAAGAATTAGGGCGAGAGCATTCCCGGTTTGAAAGATATTGTAGTTTCAGTCTCCTAGAAAAGCACCCGAAAACCTTTTAGATTAGGTTTGAGGCACTAAATGGCCCCAAAACTTTCTGAAATCGGTGTAGCAGATTTCGAGCACGTTCTTGACTTCGAGACGTTTCCGACGGTTCAAATGGTTTGAAAAACGGAGTCCCGTCAAAAGTTATTGCTCCCAAAAGTTGGTACACTTTCAAAATTGGGGATTTTTGAATGGTGTTTTAATTTTTGAATTTCAAATTGTAATTCTTGGCGCCAAACCGCCAAGACTCATAACTCAAATGTTGTTTTTGGCTCCAAACGGACAAGGGGCTATTTATGGGGGGATTTTTCTGATTTTTGGTAGCTATTTTGGGAAAAGAGTTTGCATGCTGCAAAAAGGGGAACTTCTGTAATTTCTATAATTTTTGAAACTTTTGTAGCTTGCATGTATCATAGAGCTCGAGGATTTTGGATCCTCTGCATGTAAGATTTCCATTATTGAATAATAATAAAGTTTACTAGTTGTGTGCATTATTTATGTGTCTCGGGTTTGCTCCCTCGTCAGGTGGTATCAGAGCGGGTTTTCTTGAGCATGTGAACATATCGCCGATCGTGAGGCAGTTCACACCAGGATCATGGTTGTGGGTTTGAGGTATTCAAGATGCCTCCAAGAGTGATGTCTGGTAGGCATGGTTGTGTCAAAGGTAGTAGAATTGCTAGTGGAAGAGATCCATTGGTGGCTGAGGGTTTCAGAGCCCTCCAGAGACAAATTGATGCATTGCAGGAGCATATGAGAAGAGGGTTAAACCCGGGAAGAAGAGGAGAAAGTGAGAATGAAGAAGAGATGGAAGATACAGATGTAGAAGAGGAAGAAGTAGTGATTGATCAAGATCAAATGCAGCTGATTAGGGCCATTTCAAAAATCAGAAAAAGACCCAAAATAGAAGTCCCCAGTTATTCTGCAAGTCTGAACCCAGAAGAGTTGATCGACTGGATCAACGAGCTAGAAGAGTATTTTGAGTATGAAGAAGTAGAGGACCCAGATCGGGTTAAGTTTGCAAAAACGAAGCTGAAGGGCCATGTCAATATTTGGTGGAAAGAGGTCCAGTTGGAGAGAAATCAAAGAGGAAAAGGAAATATCAGTAGTTGGGATCATCTGCATGTAAGATTTCCATTATTGAATAATAATAAAGTTTGCTAGTTGTGTGCATTATTTCTGTGTCTCGGGTTTGCTCCCTCGTCAGGAGACACATAAATAATGCACACAACTAGAAAAATTTATTATTATTCAATAATGGAAATATTACATGCAGAGAATCCCAAATCCTTGAGCTCTGTGATACATGCAAGCTACAAAAGTTTTAAAAATTATAGAAATTACATAGGTTCCCCTTTTCGCAGCATGCGAACTCTTTTCCCCAAATAGCTACCAAAAATTAAAAAATCCCCCCATAAATAGCCCCTTTTCCATTTGGAGCCAAAAACAACATTTGAGTTATAAGTTTTGGCAGTTTGGTGCCAAGAATTACAATTTGAAATTCAAAAATTAAAACACCATTCGAAAATCAACACATTTTGAAAGTGTACCAACTTCCGAGAGCCATAACTTTTGATCTGGGACTCTGTTTTTCAAACCGTTTGAACCGTCAAAAAGGTCTCAGAGTCAATAATGTGCTCATAATCTTCTACACTGATTTTGGCAAGTTTTCAAGCTGTTTTGGGGCTGTTTAGTGCCTCAAACCTAATCTAGAAGGTTTTCAGGTGCTTTTCTAGGAGACTGAAATTGCAATATCTTTCAAACTAGGAATGCTCTTGGCCTGATTCTTTCACCAATCTTCTTATTTTTCCATTTTGAATCCTCTCATATAATTTTTGTTCCAAAACACCTTCAAATTCTAGAAGTTGCTAAAAATAGCAACAAATTTCAAAAGCTGCTAAAAATAGTAGTTGACTAGAGAAAGCAGAAAAATAAAATTGAAAGTAGGGATTTACATAATGATAAAAAAGGTATCTAGAAATGCAAATACATCTACAAAAGCTAACCAAAGGAAATATAAATGCAATGCATGTTTTTGGGTGATGCAAGATTTCCCTTACACCACTGAATGTTCCTGCATCAGACACCCAGGGTAATTTCAGAAGTGACCCCATCACGTCTCAGATGGTTGAGGAAAACTCAAATGGTCAACCTCTGCCTTAGACAGCCAGGATGAGTCTTCCACAGGCCTTCCCCTCCACTTCACCAAATATTCTTCATATTGTCTATTTCTGGTACTCCTTCCCACACGGTTATCCAAGATTGCTTCAATCTCCTACTTCTCTGAAGTAGATGTTGGAATGCCACACAGTTCCATTGCTAGTACCTCCTCTACGCCACCTTCATAATATGTTGTCAAATCTGAATTTTTGAACACAGGGGAAATGTTGAGTCCATTCAGAAACTCTACCTCATATGTGCTTCCTGAATCATGCCTCTTCAAAATTTTATAGGGACTAAACTTCTTCATCTTTAATTTGTTATAGGTTCCCACTGGAAAATTTTCCTTCCTTAAGTGGACCATCACTTCATCACCTATCTGAAACTCCTTATTCCTCCTCTTCTAATATTCCTTAGCCTTATACTGCATATTCATCTTATTGATATGTTTTCTTACCTCCTCATATACATTCTTGATGTACTCTACAAAGTCTTCGGCTTTAGCACTAGTCTTCTTCGCCTGGTCCATCTTCCTCAATTTTGGAGCGGTCCTGGGACTGCCTCCATACACAATTTGGAATGGTGATCTACCTGTGCTTTTGTTGACAGAATTGTTGTAAGAAAATTCTGCCTAGGGTAAGATCAAGTCCCATCCCTTGGGTTTATCTCCTACCAAGCATCTCAGTAGGTTACCCAAACTTTTGTTCACAACCTCAGTCTTCCCATCAGTTTGTGGATGGTGTGCAGAACTGAACTTCAACTCTGTCTTCAACTTCTTCCACAAGGTCCTCCAAAAGTATCCCACAAACTTGGTATCGCGATCTGAGACTATACTCTTTGGCAAACCATGTAGCCTCACCACCTCTCTGAAGAACAAGTCAGCGATGTGGATTGCATCATGGGTCTTCCAACATGGAATGAAATGCGCCATCTTTGAAAATCTTTCAACTACCACAAACACTAAATCGTTCCCTCTCTGCGTCCTTGGCAAACCAAGAACAAAGTCCATACTTATATCTTCCCAAGGGCTCTCTGGTACAAGCAAGGGCTGATACAATCCTATATTCTAGCTCACTCCCTTAGCCATCTGACACACCCTACAACTTTGCACAAAATTCCTCACATCTTGTGACAACTGCGGTCAATAATAATGCTCACTGATAATGGAAATAGTCTTATCCCGACCAAAATGTCCTGCCATTCCTCCACTGTGCTTCTTCTTTATCAGGTTCTCCCTCATGGAACTCCTCGGAATACAAAATTGACTTCCCTTAAACAACATTCCATCTTGGATTATGAAATCAAGAGACATCATCATGTCAACCGTAATAGGCTCCTTGCAAGCTTTCCAAGCTTCTACAAAATCAGGGTCTTCAGGATACAACATCTTGAGTTCATTGAACCCAACCACTTCAATATGCATCTCTGTCAACAATGTATGCCTCCTACTCAAGGCATCTGCAACCCTATTCGACCTCCCACTCCTATGCTTTGGAAAAATTCTACCCATTTCATATGCCTTTGATTTAATTTCCCTTGACTATTCAAATACTGTAATGCTTGATGATCAGTAAACAAAAAAAACTCCTTCAGCAACAAATAATGTCTCCATTTATTTAAGGCTTGAACTATTGCATAAAATTCTTGATCATATACAAAATACTTTCTCTTTGCATCATTTAACTTTTCACTAAAATAGGCAATGGGCTTACCTTCTTGGCTCAACACTGCTCCAATGGCACAACAACTAGCGTCACAATCTACCTGAAACACCTTATTGAAATCTAGGAGGGCTAAAACTGGTTGCTCTATCACTTTCTGCTTCAACAAATCAAAAATCTTCGCTGCTCCAGTGCTCCACTTGAACTCTTTTCTATCCCCTCTCATTGTTTTAGTCAAGGGTGCGCAAATACTACTGAAGTTTCTAATGAACTTTCTGTAAAAACTAGCTAGAACATGGAAAGATCTCACCTCAGTAGTAGTTCTTGGGGTAGGCCATTCCAGAATATCCTTCACCTTCTTTGGGTCCATCTTGAGACCTTCTGCCGAAACAACAAACCCCAAGTACACTAACTCCTTCCTCACAAAACTACACTTCTTCAAATTAATCAACAATTTCTCTTCTCTCAACTTTTCAAAGACTCTATGAATAAGAACCAAATGCTCACCCAAGGACTTATTGAATGTCAAAATATCATCTAAGTACACAATAACAAAATTTCCCAGAAACTAGTATATAGCTTTTGTTTGATCTAGGTTTCAGTGTCAGAAAGTTAGAAATCAGATATGTAGGTGAGATTACGTGATTTGACAACTTTGACAACTTTTGTAACTTTGACGACTTTTCCAATCTTTCTCTTCAAGAGGTCTTCAATCCTTCAATCTAAAATTTGTAACTCAAACACAAGAGGGAAAAATTGTTTGCTTTTGGTGAATGTGGGTTTGCCTTGGTCAAAACCCATTTAGGTAATTAAACCTTGAATTGAAATAATGAAAATGTGAAAAGAATGATGAATAAAAAAACTATGTTGCAACTCACCAAACCCTTGAATAAACCTTTAAATGGACATCTTCGACTTGCATGAAATGGCTTCAATGGATGTGGATCTTGATGCTTGAATTGAAGCTTTGAATGCTTGGCTTGAATCTTTGAAACCTAAATCATAATGTTAGCTCCAAAAACATGCATGATGGAAGAATAATTTGGCATGATGATTGGAACTTGAATGCTGCAATAAATCACTGATAATTCTACTCTTGAATGCCCTTGGTCATAAACTTTTCTCTTGTGAAATTTCTCTCAAAAACTTCTTGAAAATATAGGTGAAACTTAGAAAAATAACCTTGTATTTATAGGTAGGTATCCTTAATTTCCCAAAATTTAAACATTACAAGCTGACATTGAAATATGGATTTGAGGACCTTAAAATACTATCAAAAACATATTTTAAATTTAGGTTCAAATCCCTAGGGTGGACCCATTCACCCATGGGTGAATGGTTCCCTAGTCCTTATTCCTAAACACGCATTGCTCAAGGTAAAGTGTTATGTATTGGCATTAATTATTTTCAGGTTTCCCCTTCGAAAAATGTAATTTATTAGGCTTATAGATGAATAATAGGGCTTATTAAGTCCTAATTAAGTACAATTTAATTAGGAGGGCCCAAACAAAGTGAAAATGTAAAGGGATATATTTTTCTACACTACACTTGTGATCAAGGGTTTGTTGGGATGGACCCAAGGGATTCCCCAAAATTGCAACAATAGAGTGCAATATGTCCTAATGCTAGACCTCCACTGGAAGTCGGGGTAGTCAAATCCAAATCCTTGCCTAATTATGAAAATAAGGGTAAACTTTGAAGATCATATTTTGATCAGCTAACCAAGAAAAACATAAAGAAAAATCCATTTTCACCTAGGATAATTTCCACATCCCCTTCCAAATTCTAGTTATTATGGGCCCAAGCCTCCAAAAAATGTGGAGAAGTGAACTCCCATGAATTTAAAAATTAGTGTGTCCTCTAAAAAATATAATATATCATCAACCACAACATCCACATTGATCACCACCACTAGGCAATCCTTGACTCTTTCCAAGCATCTATTAGGTTTTCAATGTAATCCCTTAAAATGATTATTCTTGTATTCATCTGTACTATGTAAGAGTAAATTTACTACATGTACATTCCCAAATGATGAAGAACCCCCACCTATAATAGTATCCTTAAATGAGATCAATGGGGGTCCCTCACACCCCAAAAGGATTCCATGCAACCCTTTGTAGGTCAAATCTTAATGAAAAAGCACAAAAAAATTGTTAAATACAAAAAACAAGGAAAGTAAACCCCAAGAAACAACCACTAAATGCTTTAAACCCACCATCATAGCCCCCACTACACCACTCCCAACCCACACAAAGTATAGCTAGGTGCAGAAATAGCTTCCAAAAACATATCTAAGCAAGAGAGGGTTGCAAAAATAGTGTTTCAAATCTTTAACTAGTATAGTTTAGATGTACATTCATAAATTAATTTTCAGTAAAAAACCTACACACCAAAGCACAAATTAATTATACTACAATAAAAAGAAATTTTAATACAACTTATAGAGTTTATACTCTTGTAGGTGTTACTACACTATGATACAAAGTCTAGAGTGAATTCGGTAGCATAATGACATCTCAAAACATTATAATATCTTCTCTCACAATACACTAAGTCATTAACATATTTATTACACTCATACATGGGCACCCAAGATTTCCACGTGTCATTCCCATAGTCTCTATATGCATGCAAATTCAAATTGACAACATGCACGAGTCCCAAGTGACCTAGAAAGTAACCAACTCAACATGTAACCACATGCAAGGCATGCAACTCTCAAAAAGAAAGTAACCTCACATACAAGGCATCCCGATAGAGAAAATATAGCTCCACTACCAAAATAGAACTTATATTTGACTCCTAATCACTCCCAATGACAACTCAGTCTCCATTTAGAACCATTCCTTTATGAGCATGAGTTAACTCCTCAAACCAATGCCATATGCAATCAAGGCGAACTTCCTTGAAGAAAACACAATGCACAATGCTATATTGAGCACCTAGGTGACAAGTGTTACAATTTGTTGCTTCCCTTTCTCTAAAGAAGGAATGTGCTCACAAGCAGGCCCTGCCAAGTGCTAACTTCCAAAGTAGAATGCTACATGTCACCATGGCACATATTTAAGAGGTATAAACATTTTCCTCTTCCCAAAGGATCGCCCATGTGGTAAGTGTCTTCTCACACTTTGCACATTGCATGTAGGAAGCTAACTAACCACAGTGACAACTAATTAGAAACATAGGGGTAAATAAATTAATTATTTCAACATGGAATCTCTAAGGTTGAGACACCTTAATCCCAACATTCTCCCATTTTTCAAAGACCTTATAGGAGTCTTTGTATCACACTTAGACTACAAGGCCCATAGAACTGCACACCATTTGAACTTCTCTATGCTCATTGGCTTCATCAATGCATCTACAACATTCACCAAAGTATCAAATTTTTCTAACTCCACCTTTCCATCTTCCACCATATCATGAACAAAGTGAAACTACACATCAATGTGCTTTGTTCTGACATGGAAAGTAGGATTCTTTGCTAAACAAATTGCACTCTCTATCATAACCCAATTGTATTGTTTATTTATCATAATATGGTAAATTGAATTATGAAAGAAATTCAATTAAATATTAAATGGAGAATTTGGAATATTCAAAAATTGAATGAAAGAAGTTGACTGATGTTGACTTTACAAAATTTTGAAAATTATTTTATATGTTACCAAGAATTGAACGTTATTGATCAATTTGCAAGTGCAAGTGTGTGTAGTTGCAGGGTGACAAATTGAAGGACGAGAACATGGTTGAAGTAGGATTGTTTAGCCGGATCGAACGGTAAGCCAATTGGAATTTGGGTGCACACACTACAAATGTCATGATGACTTGCATTTGAACTAATTTGCATATATAAGAGAAGGTAAATTTCTAACTTGAACTGTTTCAGTGTTTGAAAATGAATGGCTTGTAGATTAAATTTTCTACTTAAACTTTGTGTTTGAAGAAAACGAAAGCAAGTATTACATAAACAAAATTCCCTTGTTAGTATAAATATATACATATATATAGACACTCGAAATGAAAATTCAAGTTCTTTGTTTTAAATGAAAGTGTATGGGACTTATAAGTCATTCCAAACAAACAACTTATAGATGAATTCATAAATAAATAAATACATATATATATATGTATGTATGTAAAATAAATACCAATATATACATATACATACATACATACATACATACATACATACATACATATATATATATATATATATATATATATATATATATTTATATTTAAATACCTTATTTGAATACAAGGTAAATGTAAATGAAATGCTTTAAAATGCATATAGATATATAAATATAAGTATATATATTACATATATATATTACATATATATATTACATATATATATACATACATATATACATACGTATACATATTCAAATTCATATTGAATTCAAATTGATAGCCGATATATTATGAATTGGATTGTGGAAATCAATGAAAATTGCAAGGCAAGCCCATGATGGACATGTCCTGTCGAATCATAAAGACAATGTTCAAATTAAATTAGAGGCCAATGGCTATGGTAGGAAAAAGCCATAATGGTAGCACCCAGCCGCATGTAAGAAAGTGTGGTTACCATTTTGAAATGGGAGTGGTGGAAGAAAAGCAGGGATCGATTTGGAAGAAAATCAACAAGCAGCAAAAAGGAAAATAAGAGAATGCAATGGTAGGAAAATCTAAGGAAAGCTTTGTCCAAAAAGCTCGGCCATTGAGGTAATTCGATTTCTTGAAATAATATCGATTTCACTATCTTATCTTTTCATTTTAGCTAGTGTTTGTCACTACATTTGATGAAAAAATGATAGCACAGTAAAATACAAAGTCTTTGTTTGTCTATCTCAGCTTGAGCCAAAGGTAGAGTATTAGTGACCACCCTCTGGGGAATCGCATGGCCTACGGCCTACTTTTGCTTAGTACTTAGAATGGAGCCATTCGGCTAGCATTTTGTGCTAGACCGAGGCATCAAACCCTTAAGAAATGACTGTTATGTAAGTTCGCTCAATAATGTAAGCCATATCATGGCTATTAGAAATATTATTATGATTGAATGCATACCATTTGGTGTTAGATTTTGTAGAGGTTCGCATGTCGAACCTATGAAAGAGGATATAATCCTCTATGTTACCTTTGATATGTATCAATTGTGTTATACTTAAAACATGTCGCCTTCCATTATCAGCTAGGCCATAATGGTAAGGGGAAATCATTCATTATTAAGAAATGTAAAAACCATATTTGCATAAAGAGGATGCCCTCGATTTGAAGAATCAATGGGATGTATGAGTTGGGTTTCATTGTAACCTTGTAAGGATTGATCCTCATGATCGATAGGTTAATTTATTTGAATAAGTATTAGATTTGAGTTTGCATGATGTATAGAGCAACATACATTAAGGGATAAGCTAGAATGCCCATAAGGGCAATTTCAAATATAACTTGAGGTTAAGAAAGGAAGCACCTGACCTTAGAAATGGGTCGAATCCAAAGCAACCTTGGTTTGTTTGTTGCAGCCTGAATAGGAAAAAGTATTGTTTGAACTTGAAACTTCCTTGCATTCTTAACTAAAATATTTTCTCAAGAAATTCATTGACAAACATGTTGATTTTGGTCTCTTTATATTATTAGCGTTGCTCATCATAATTCCAATGATGAAAGTGTTCAAGATCTACATAATAGACATTTTTTCCTTATGATTGAAATTGGGCTATTTGATTTGTTTAATTTTAGTTCATAATAGAAAACCCATTCTGTATTAAATGGTGAACATTTACTTGTAAAGTGATCATTTAGTATGTAAACAACTTGAGATCAACAAACAAAGTAAATGAAATTATTGTCTTTAAATGTAATTGTTTAGTTTGAAACAGTATTGTGTTGATGAAAATAATGGTTAATCTTTTGCAAACAACTCTATTTTGTTAAAAATTTATCAGTATAGCTAGAATCAGCCTTACTCAATAAACTGTTTAGTTGAAAACAACTAGTTTTATGACTGTTTGTAGGAAATAGTACTTGATCTACTTAAAACAATGAATGTACATGTGTGAACAACTTGTTTTATAACTATTTAGTAGGAAACGGTACTTGTTTTGTTCAAACAATGAATGTACATATGTAAATAGCTAGATTTACAATAGTTTAGTAGGAAACAGTACTTATTTTTCTTAAACAATGAATGTTCATATGTAAACTTGTTTTATGTCTATTTAGTAGGCTACAGTACTCATTTTGTTTAAACAATGAATGTTCTTATGTAAACAACAATGTTAGAGTATCATAGTTGTGAGAATGCAATAACAGTATGTGAGAAACTATTAGCATAGACTTGTTCAGACTATTTATTTTTGACAAGAAATGTCAAGGGAATGTTATTTTAAGATTACAAATTTGAATTTTATAATTATTTCAGAATGTATGCACAAATTTTAAACATAAGTAGGCACATATATGTGTATGCACATAGACTTCGTCTATGTACATACACATACTTGTGACATACCTTCTTTTGTTTCTAGTACATTTTTAAAAGGAAAATGCTTAAGATGATAAGTAGAAAATAGTCATAAGAATGATATGACTGATTGTTGAATTACTCTATGAATCATAAATCTGATTTTTTTTTAGAGTATAAATTAGTATTTTTTTTCTTCTTTTGAAGAAATTTGCGAACTAATATTTTAAATACTTGAATAGAACAGTGATACCTTAGTTAACTAGCACCTACAGGTAGATGTTCCTAGAGGGTAGATAGCTATTATGAGATGTATAGTAGAAAGTTACTTGGGACAGGTGCCAAAATGGAGTTTGGAGAGTATAATTTTGCTTTACCAGAACCTATTGTTTGTTGTTGTTGCAACACATTTATTATGCTTGGCCAAGAAATATAGTTCATTATGTATGTATGTATGAATGAACTCTGTGATTTCGCTCTTTTTCATTCCTAGCATAGATCATGCATTTTGTTTTCTAAGTTTTAGATAGAATTTCATGTTGATGTATGAGCATGCGCCAAATTCCACCTTACAAATTGTTCTCTTGCTAAACTTTCCATGTGAGGTCGGGCATTCTTCAAGTCAAAAGAATTCCAGAAAAGTGTAAGCTTCATGGTTGGGTGTTAAAGTGCTTAAACCATGTTCTCGTCCACCAGTGGAGGCGAGTGTCAAAGAGGAACCTTTGTTGTTCACAAGACTATTACAATTTAAGATGTAACCGATGTAATTAATTCTTGTACTTGATGTAAAGTGTACAATGTAATGAGTTTGTGGCCTTAGGAGCCACGTCAAACCTGATATTGTAATTTGACTTTTGAAGTGAATATATGAATCTTTGACTTATTTTAAATGGACATGTGTAGCTATGATTGACTTTAGCCACTAGTTATGTCTTTTTAATTTGGAGTATATTCATGTGTCATTTACAATAATATTAATTAAGTAATAATTTTGAATGGTTTATTACACTCTCTCTATCACAACAGATAGTAATATGTCTTACAAGAAAGCCAATATCAAAACACAACCTCTTAAGCAAAATGACTTCTTTACAAGCATGAGTAGCTGCTATGTACTTTACTTCTGTAGTGGAAAAATTGACCACATCTTATAGCTTACTCATCCAACTTATAGCACCACCAAACATCGTGAAAACATATCCATTGGTGGATATTTTATTATCAATGTCACCTGCCCAATCACAATCAACATATCCATGAATTATCATTAAATACTAATATCTAGTAGGATAACATGAAAGAATAGGGAATACTCAGAAGTACCCCACAATTTGAACTCTTTATTGCATCCCAGTGCACCCATCCAGGATTATACATAAAAAAATTAAGGACTCCCACTGCTTGGGCAATGCCTAGCCTTGTATAGATCATAGCATACATCAAGATACCAATAGAATTTTCATATGGTACTCTGGTCATGTCCTCCATATCGATAGGATATTTTGGACAATCCTCCACATAAAGCTTTGTCCCTTGCATTCAACTAATTGTCTACAAGCTATCATGTTGAACTTCTCCAACACAAAGTTCACATACTTTCTCTAACTTAAACAAAGATTTATATTAGCTCTATCTCTTTTGATCTCCATCCCTAGAATATACCTTGCTACACCTAGATACTTCATCTCGAACTGTGCTAACAACTAAGACCAAATCTGAAATCATACTCTTACCATTCATAATAAACAGCATATCATCCACATATAGGACTATGATGAGAATACGACCATTGCCAGTATTGTAATAGACACAATGATCAGATTTGGATCTTAGAAATCCCAAAGACAACACATTGGTGGAAAAAATTTGGTACCATACTCTAGGATATTGCTTCAAACCATACATAGATTTCTTCAACATGCATACTAGGTTCTCTTTACTTTTCTCAATGAAATGCTCTAGTTGTGACATATAATTTCTTCCTCCAAATCACCATAAAGGATTGTTTTCTTCACATCCATCTATTCCACTTCTAGATCATAAGTAGCTGCAAGTGATAGTAGGAAACTAATAGATGTCAAATTCACTACAAAAGAGAATATCTCAACATAATCAATTCCCTCCACCTAGGAATATCCCTTCATGACCAACCATGCTTTATGCTCCTCAACACTGCCATCTAGACCAATTTTCTTCTTGAACACCCATTTTCATCCAATGGGTTTTTGTCCTTTAGGAGGAAACTAATAGATTTCAGATTCACTACAAAAGAGAATATCTCAACATAATCAATTCCCTCCACCTAGGAATATCCCTTCATGAACAACCATGCTTTATGCTTCTCAACACTACCATCTAGACCAATTTTCTTCTTGAACACCCATTTTCATCCAACAGGTTTTTGTCCTATAGGAAAAAGGTACCAAATCCCATGTATAATTCTTTCTCAATGCACTCTTTATTCATGGAGGCCCTTTTATCCAGGAATATGCATCATACATTCCCATAGCCTCTCTAATAGTCTTAAGCTCATAAGTGCTAGCAATCAAAGCAAATATGCAACTGGAATCCAATGGTGAATACCCAAATCTATCTAGTTTTTGCTTTAACACGTGTAGACCTCAATTGTTGAGGTTGAGGTTCTTGCTCTTTTTAGATATTTCAAAGTTTCTTGAGCTCTCCTCATCATCAAGTTCACCAAGAGTACGTAGTTCATCTTTCTTTGAGAGTAGGTAGAACTTGAACTATCTCTTTTTGCTTCTCTTCCTTCTTTGGTTGTAGATCAATTATGGAAGGTTTCAGATCATGGAAGATCACACTTATTCTATAGAGCACCTTCTTTGCAACTAGATTCCAAAGCTTGTACCCTTTCAAACCAACACCATAGCTGATGAAGATACAGTTCACTTCCTTTTTCTCCAGTTATATCTCTTCACACTAGGCACATGAACATATGCCTCACAACCAAAGACTTTGAGATGTCTCATTCAGTGATTCTTCCAATTCCACACCTCCATGGGTGTCTTTTCAACAAGCATCAAAGTAGGAGATCTGTTAATTAAAAACATGTGGTTGCTACAACTTTAGCCTAGAAATTCTATTCAAGGACAACACCACTCAGCATACTCCTAGCCCTCTCCATCACTGTTATATTCATCCTCTTTGTAACTCCATTTTGTTATGGGGTGGATGGAGTTGTCTTGTGTCTCTCAATCCCATGGTCCTTACAAAACCTATCAAATTTTGTGGAACAAAACTCACCACCATTATTCATCCTCAAGCACTTAATTTTCCTACCAATCTAGTTTTCAACAAAGGATTTTAATTCCTTAAACTAATTGAAAACTTCATATTTACTTATGAGGAAATATACAAATTTCCTACTATATTCATCTATGGACGACAAAAAATACACAAATCTAGATAATGAAGGAACATTAAGAGGAACAAAAATATCTGCATGAATATAATCCAATACCCCAAAATGCTTATGAGAACTAGAATAAATAGAAACACAATGTTGTTTTCCATATAGACAATGTTCACAAAAAACAAACTCAAGATTACAATCATTAAGGCCTTCAACAAGGCTCTTATTTTTTAGGGAACTAATACCCTTTTCACCAATATGGCCAATTTTTGGTGCCATAACATTGTATTTCATGATTGGGAGTTTCATCTCCAAAGCATTGGCACCCTTAGGTACCCAGAAAGAATGACCATCAAATGTAGGAACCATAGTTTTCTTCTCCACTCAATCTAATGATGAGGATGAAGAAACCAAAGCCCTCTTCTTGGACTCCACTGAAGAACTATTTAATTGAACCATACATGCATCTAGCTTATACAAGGTTCCAATCAAAACACCCTTAGCAAGCACAATAGAACCTCTAGTCATCTTATATCCACAACTTGAGAAAAAAACATAAACACCCACATCACTCAACTTACTAAAAGTAGGTTTTGTGTCAAACTAGGGATATGAAAGACACCATAAAATCCCTTCACTCTACCATCAATGAATTGAATCTTAACTCTTCCATGGTCAACAATATTCAAATGAGAGTCATCACCTAGATACACCTTCTCACCATCATACTCCTCATACTTTGAGAACCAACCTCTAAGAGAGGTCATGTGGAAAGAGGTTTCTGAGTCTATCAACCACACATCTTTTGATTCATGTGTTTCCAAGGTAGTGACAAAAGCATTTGCATCATCTTGAGAGGATTTATCAGATTCAGAATCGGAGAAAGACTTATTTTTATTTTATTTCCTCCTTACAATCTTCATCAAAATGACCAAATTTTTTGCAGTGCCAACATTTTTCCTTGGACTTTGTACCAAGAGATTTATATCTCCTCAAAGACTTGGACTTAGAATTTATTTCCTTATTCTTGTATTTCTCGTTTGACCTTCCAAGAACAACAAGGGCCTCCTTAGCCATCTCAGAAGACTTCTTATGCATCTCTTCTAACAACAACAAAGCAACCACATCATCCATCTTTAAAGTGGTTGTTGTGCTTTTGATAGCCATCACCAAGTGATCCCATGAGTCTAATGAAGAACATAACAAGAGCATCTGATGGTCTTCATCCTCTATTTTCACACCAACTGAACCCAACTAAGAAACAACCATGTTAAAATCATTCAATTGGTCTACAATGGATCTTCCTTCCTCCATCTTCAGAGAATATAGCTTATTTTGCAGGAATAACTTATTTACTAGGGATTTTCCTTGATAAATGTCTCCAATTTTCTTTGAAAGACTTGTTGTAGTCTTCTCTTCATGGACATTCAAAAAAATGAAACCAACCAAATAGAGTCTAATCAGACCCTTGGCTTTCTAATCCATTAGATTTCAATCTTCTTGGGAGGTTGCTACTAGTTTTGTACTGAATATAGCAACCTATATAGATCTCTATCTATGAGCATATACTCCATTTTGAATTTTTAAAACTCAAAATTGTTGTCATTAAATTTCTCCATCTCTTTTCTTTCGGATGTGCTTGCCATCTATATCCCGCAATAATATTACAAAAGCTTTTCTTACAAAGCCCCACTGAAACTAAGACCAATATAAAAAACCCTTCAACCCAACAATGAGAACAAAGTTGCTCAGGCTTTGATACCAATTGAAAGGAAATTTGGGTGTGGAAACAACTTCCAAACACAAATCTAGAAGCAAGAGAGGGTTCCAAAAGAAAACAAAAAAATCAAGTTAACTATTATAGTTTAGATGCACACTCATAAATTAATTTTAAGATTTAAACTCATAAACCATAACACACAGATTTTATATGGAAACCCTTTCAAGAAAAAATCCACACACCAAAGCACAAACCAATTGTACTATAGTAAAAATAAATTACAATACAACTTCCAAAGTCTATGCTCTTGCACGTGTTACTACACTGTGATACAAAGTCTAGAATGAATCAAGTAGCATAATGAAATCTCAGAAAGTTACAATATATTCTCTCACAATGCACTAAGGCATTAACAAATTTATTACACTCGTACATGGGCACCCAATATTTCCATGTGTCATTCCCATAGTCTCTGCATCCATGCAAACTAAAACCGACAACATGCACAAGCTCCAAGTGACCCGAAAAGTAACCAACTCAACATACAACAACATACAAGGCATGCAACTCCCAAAAAGAAAGTAACCTCACATGCAAGACATACCCATAGAGAAAATATAGCTCCATTGCCAAAATATCTTAGCTTTGACTCCTAGTCACTCCCACTAACAACTCAGTCTATGTTTAGCAACATTCCTTTATGAGCATGAGTTAACTCCTCAAACCAATGGCACATGGAATCAACGTACACATCATTGAATAAAACATAATGCATAATGCTACATTGGGCACCTAGGTGACAAGTGTCACACTTTGTTTCTTCCCTCTCTCCAAAGAAGGAATGTGCTCACTAATAGGTCTCACCAAGTGCTAACTTCCAAATTAGAATGCCACATGTCACCATGGTGCACATTTAAGAGGTATAAACATTTGCCTCTTCCCAAAGGATCACTTAGGTGACAAGTGTTACATTCTCACACTTTGCAAATTACATGTAGGAAGCCAACTAATCATTGGGTCCCACAAAGTGCCTTAGCAATTTGGAAACTTATATTTTTGAATTTAATACATTAAATTAGCAACATAGGGGAAAATAAATTAATTATTTCAACATGGTACTTTCTAAGGTTGAGACGCCTTAATCCCAACAACATTAGCTAAAGGGGCAATGCAAGTTGCAACAGGCCCATGCCCAAGCTCGTAGTACACCCACACTCCTCCCTTATCTGCCATTGTCAAATGCATCCCCTCTAAGGATGGACCATTTGTTGATATGTACACACATTCTACACTCAATTCTATACACATTCAAAAAATGATTTTTGACAGGTTTCCTAAAAAATACCCCAACACGCTCTACTTTTTGTTTTTCAAGATGTGTCCACTTTGAAAATTAATAATAAAAAATTTGATTAAATATCAACCATAAACTAAATGATATCAGCTAATTTTCCATTGAAGCAATTTTTGAAATATTTTTAAAAGGTCAACATTTTAGGGGGGGCATAGCAAATGTCATATTAGGGTTTTATGACAATAATAAGAGCACTTTGTGTGCTTCCCCTATTTGAACCTCTTAATCTCCACTATTTTTTTAGAAAAACTAGTAGTTTAGAAAGTAGATTGTGAGCACTATGACTCTTGTTCTTGTTTTGTCTTCAAATTTTGAGCATGGTTATCTTTAATTTCTCATCCAAGATCAATTTTTATTGATTTCACAAGAAGAAGAAATCGCCATTTTTAACCCCTTTTTGGTCCCCCATTTCCATGCATATCCCCTCCTATCACTTTTCTCCTATGAATAATTTTCCTTTAATGCATTTGCTTTAAGAGTAACACCATTGGTTCTTAGATCAAGCTAGATATTAGTATCCACATGAACCTTAATGGAATGAGGAGTAGGTTATATAAGAATATTGACTTGCCTCATGCTCTCATTTGTGATTTCACCAACAAGAACATTAGGATCACTCTCCTTGGCTTGATTTTTAGAATTATCATGGCCTAATACCAAGAATGAAGGGATATAAGAGTTGTTTCCAAGAAATATTTTATCTATCAAGGAAATATTTCCCCTGCTAATTCTAAAGCTATTTCAATTTTGCAGGGGGCAACATCCTAAACTTCTATAAGAGGCGTCTTTGCTCTGTCATCCACATATAGGTTTAGGCATCTATTAATTAAATGACTAGATCTGGAGCAATTTTAGTAGTAAAGGGCAACATTCTCATACTAGATTTGTTGGGTTTTTCACCCTAGCTTAGATGCCAAGATAATGGAAGTTGGAAGTCATTTATTTATCAAAGCATTGACACAAAAGCAAGTGAAAATCATCCTTCACTTCAATCTAGTGGCATTGTCCATACCCAAGAATTGTCCAATTTTTTTTTTCGATTCTAGCTATGATTTGATCATCTGAGTACTCCAAGGGTGACCTTAGAAGTTTAAACCAATTCGACGCCACCATGCAAAGATCAACATTAGGATCAAACCCTATTTTTCACCTACAAAGGGAGGCAATTTCCTTACCTAAAAACCACAAGCCTCCAACCAAAATCTTTAAACAATCTTCCTTTAGAGAAAAAAGAAAATAGTTAGAACCCTTTTAGTTGGGCATTAGCCTCATTGTTGCCATAGGTCTTGCATTTCATTGCAACCCACTTGTGGACAAGATTGATATGCATGTGATGCTTGGAAAACCTTCTAATGAGAGAAATATTCATCCTAAGAATAGAGTGATCCACAAAAACCATCCTTAACCAAACAACACACGATGGATCCATTATAGGTGGTTGATCCAACAATTGAGGGTTTAAATATATCTACCCAAGATTTAAGATGTAACGCCCGCCGTGCAAGCCCCAAAGAACAAACAACTAAAGAACGCAAATATTTTTTTTTTAAAGCAAAACAAATAATCGACATACTAAATATTAACTGGTCATATACATACACATATACTTCATTTCATTCCATTACAAACAACATAATCAACTATGTTCTTTGGGGCACACGAGGTCACATCGAAAAGGACATTACTAAACATCAACTCATAAAATATCAAAAGGAACTATAAATGACAACATTAGATATATATATACATAGATTCCATCACAAGATAAAACCATGAGAAATTACATAGCCAAATAAAATTACAAGGTAGGTAATTACATTACAACATCCTTCAAATTTTACATCATATCAATATAGTTACATCAAGATCCCCAACATGTGGGAAGAATACAATATACAAGATTATCAAAGTATAAGGAGATCATCTGGAACAAATCTTCAATTGGATGAGACTGAAGCCAACGAACGCTGATGGGGAACCCAACGGTGTGCGGAGCACGTTCCACCTGACCACTCCCGTGCTAAGAGGTGACAGAGAAGTAACTCCGACCAAGACTGACAACAGAAGTACAAACATACAAGAAGTACCAAATAGAACCATAACACAATACTCCAAATTATAATGAACAACAATAACATCATATCACAGTACCATAAAGATACAAGATCATAAATCAAATATAAATGAGATCATACAAGACCACAAAGCATACTAAAGATATATTAAAACGATAATCATAAATCAATTTAAATCAATTCAAACAACAATCTAAACCAACTCCCATAACCTACTTCCAGAGGAACACAATAAAATAAAACACATGGGCAACTACGGGAGAGTGTCATCGCATAGTCCTACATGGGTTATCTTGTGCTCTTCCTCCCAACTGGAGGCGTCGGCCCCCATCTATGGCTATCCTGTGCCCTTCCTCCCAACTGGAGGCGCCGGTCCATAGGGTGACTAATGCGGAGCCATAAACCTCTCGTGAGGACGAGGTCACGACCTTGCCGACCATGGCCTTCTCAGCCTTCCATTAGTCTGCGGAAGCACTAATGAAGACGAGGCATCCATTTTAAAAATCTTATAATGATATTACTACCCAACCCTCCTAAGTTAATTATTAGGTTTTCACTTGTTTACTAACTCACTCGTGGGTTATCCTGAGCCCTTCCCCTTAAACGGGGCGCCGGCCCCCACGAGGAGCCACTCTCCCTAGAGACCCATCCAAAAATCAAAAGAACAAGGGGTTGTACCATTCCAATCATGAACATCGAAATACAACAACAAAACAATACACGAGGCATAACCCATCTCGCAAATTAAATATCATAACATAATCTCATAATTCGGTACACCCCATTTATAAAACATAACTCAGCAGAAATCAAGATGAAAAGGTATAGATTCAACAAAATCATCATCCTCTGGAAGACTAGGGTATTAACACAAAAAGGGTTCCCACATCAATGAACTAACCATGTCCCGAACCCAATAATTCTACAAGATGAAATTTCATAAAAATAAAAATAAAAAAACAACTTATTTACTTTCATAATAAATTCTATTTCCAAAAAATATTCCCACTAAAACAAGAATTAAATAAACAATGTTGTCATATATTCGTAATTGATTTTTCTATTAACTTATCCTCTTAAATTGGTAATTTAATAAATCAAAAATACTGATAAACAAAAGATTTTTTTCTATTATTATTATTATTATTTCCATTATACCAGATTCTGTTTTATTTTAAACAGAAAAAGAAACAGAATATATTTTTTTACAAAAATAAATAATACAGCATTAGTTAAATCAGAGGAATCAGAATAAATAAATTACTAAATATATATATATATATAAATATATATATATACATATATATAAATATATATATACATATATATACATATATATATATATTTATAAAAATAAAAATCCGCACAGTAATTAAAATATAGAATTCGCGTTTTCCAAAATCAAACAACATATATAATTTCGAATGGAAAGTTTAAACCATAAAGAAAACACGGGGATAAACGCCCCGGTCGTGGGCAGTCTACGGACTGCCGTGGACAGTCCGCAGACTGTCACACGGTACCATCAACGGTGTGGTGGGTATGGCCGCGGCCGAACCACCACACAGCCACAATAAAATACCAAAACATAATATTTCGAACAGTGCCGACGGGGAAAAACGAGTTTCAATAAATTTTGATTTTCATTCAATATTTTACATATGTATAAATATATATATGTGTATATATATATATATATTTATATATCTAATATATATATATATATATGTGTATATATATATATATACAGGAATCTGAGCATTTCGAAATCAGGGAAAAATAATCACTGTTCTCTGAACAAGAGAAATATTTTATAACATACATGCATATCAAGAATATCATAATCCCAAAAATTCATGGAAAGGAAATTGTCTTTTAACATATATGTATATTTTATTTTTAAACAAAAAATGAAACAACAGAACTACTGTTCATTTCCAGATTTCAACCAAAATCCCTTTTCAAAACAACAGCCCAGAACCCCGCAGAAATTTCATTTTAATAAATAACAATCTCAATCCCTAGATAAATTTCCATACACAGCGAAACAATTCCAATCAATTGCTATTTTATTTAATGCTACAACAAATAAATAAGAAAGGAACCTGGCGTCCTGTGTTTGAAGAAGATCTGTAGAAGCTCTATCCCTTTTTGTCGATCCAATCCTCCGCCAACGAATGTTTCAGCAGCAGCTCCGAGATCCTCCCTCAACTCAAATTTTATTTCTCAATGAATTCTCAGAATAATAAAGGAATGCAACACCATAACAGAAAAATTGATTGCCAGATTTCTCTAAAATCTGTTGGAAAGAGAATGCAACACAAAAATCCTCTAAATAAAAACTCACACAAGAAGTCTCTTCCACTTCCTCTTCCAGCGAATACCAAAAGTTACTTCTCCAAAAATTGAAATTTAATTACATTCAAATCCACAAAAGATTGAACTCTTTTTTATTTTGTTTATTTATTTATCATTTCCTCAAACAAATTAAATAATTATATGCACAGTAAAATAATTAAAAACAACCATTTGTAAGATTAAAATAAATGTAATATTTTACCACTATTACTAATATTTATCTATTGCTTTATTTATTTACTATTTTATGTTTTTATTTTATTAATTGTTTAATTATTTAAGTCACAACAATAAACCATACACCACATTAGATAAATCACAAAATCGCAATGATATACAAAGACCAATGCAACAACACAATGACTATGGCCAAGACGCACAAACTAAGAAGGTACAAGACTGTTGACACCTTGGAACGGAGTTACTTTCATGTCACCTTTATTCAACTTCCTGCCATTGGGTTGGTTCACTGCTCGCCCAGACCTATCGAAATAGGTGGAATCGAGTCTTATTCCTGCAAAGCCTACATCCAACAAGGTGATATACAATATACATACATATAATCAATTACACAGCATTGTGAGAAGGATTCACAGTGTAGCAGGGCGCTCGCGAATGAGTGATGCTACCTGTCCCCTCACCAAAACATATCATCATATAAAGCATTATAAATTTACATTAATTTGCATTAATATCATCAATTACTATTTTCTAGTCTACTGAATTCCAAATAATTTCATCAAACGATCATAATAAAATATCATCATAATATCCATGGCATCATAAGAGTATATAATCAGTAACAGTCTAAGCTACCACAACATGATATCAATAGTACCATCAAAACCACAATGTGCCAAACAAAAACCACAGAGAATGTCAAGAATCAAGTAGTAACATGAGGGGTATTGCATAAGAAGTGTTGAACTACCTCCAAAAGAGTGCTCCTTTGACAATAGGAGAAGACCCATGTGATAGATTCTAAAAGTTGTCAAATTGTTTATTTAGAAAAAAAACAATTGTTTAAAATATTGAAAACCATCCAAATTCTGCGGACCCATTATACATCTCTACAACTTTCCTGATCTCAAAAAATGCATTTCATAATATATTATTACGCCGAAGGCATTCCTTATATGAAGTAGATGACCTGCTTTTGAAAATAAATGGTTGAAAGTTACAGAGAAGGATGCAAGATGATTGAAATGATCTCAACCTTCAAATTTTCTAAAATATTAAAAAATATAATATATAATTAAAGAAAAACAACTACACTCTTATCCAATCTTAGCTTTAAAGTAGGGAAAGGTAGGATAAGAATGCATTTTTTTTTCTTTAAAAATTTTCACATAGATTTTTTAGATTTCTTATAATAAATATAATATATAAATAATGAATTATATGTTCAAATATTTTTTAAATTTAAAGTTAAATTTATTTTAATAATTATTTTATATATAAATATATATATAATAATTTTTTAATAAATATAATTATTTTTTCAATATTAAAAAATTAAAAATTATGAATTGATCTTTTACCTTTTTAATAGGTTTCATTAATTTTTAGCTTTCTAAGTTTGGTGTTACTTGTAATTTTTAATGTAAAAGTTAAAATTCCAGCTTTAACAATTTTAACATGGTTTATTTTTATTTTTAATATTTATTTGAAGTATCATTTTCATTTTTAAATTTTTTTAACTTATTTAATAATTTAACTATATTTATGGTTAATTTGATCATATTATAATCTTTTTTATTTGTTAATTGAATTTATCTTTCAATTAATGTCAATATTGATTGTAATATATTAATTATCTTTTTTAGATACATATTTTATTAATATTTAATTTGAATAAATTAAAATTTTAGTTTTTTAAATCTAATCATTTATTGACTTAAAATTTTTATTATTCATTCTTAATTTTTTAAAATTATTATGTTTATTAATATTTGGATTTTGATATATTTTGACTTTGCATTAGTTTATTCTATTTTAATTTTTTATTTATATTTAAGTTTGAATTTTTTATTATTATTTATGTCTATTTATAAAATTATAAATAATAATTAAAAAATATTAGAATTAATTTAATTTATAATTATTTTTCTTATTAAAGTTTAATTATTGTATAATAATTCTATTTCAAATTTTTATTTTAATTTATATAATAAAATGAATTTCAAAGTTAAAATCTAAATTAAAAGTTATAAAGTGTGTGCGAGAGAGAAAGAAGATAACTTTTGATTAGTCATTTCATGTCAACAATCCAAGGATAACACATTTCCCCAGGGATTTATGCTTAGTGTAACCTTTCATTTGATTAAGAATATTATAATTCACCTTTATAACCTCTTTAGTGTACCCATTGCACTCTTAAGGAGGAAAATAGATAGAGAGAGAAAGAGAGAAGGGAGAGGGAGATGGAGATAAGAAATAGAGGAAAATAGAGAAAAAATAGAAAGAAAAGAAGAGAGAAAGAGAGGGGGAGCAAATGAGACAAAAGGAGGAGATATGTAGATAGACAAAGAGAAAGATAAAGAGAGTTACATAGAGAGAAACAAAGATAGAAATGGAGGGAAAGAGAGAGGGAGAGGGAGATACAAAATGAGAGAAGAGAAAAAATATAGACATAAAGATAGAGAGATAGAGAGAAAGAGAAATCTAGAGAAATAGAGAAATACAGAGGGAGACAAAGAGATATAGAGAGATAAAAAGAGAGACAGAGATATGGAGATAGAGGTAGATATATAGAGGAATAAAGAGAGACAAATAAAAAGAGATAAGAAGAGAGATAAAGAAAGAGAAAGAGGAAAAGAGAGAAGAGGAGAGACATAGATAGATATAGTCACATAAAGAGGGAGATAGAGAGACAGAGAAATAAAGAGAAATAGGAGACAAAAAATATAGAGAGAGAGGTAGAGAGATAAAGAGGGAAAGGGGGGAGAGGGGAGAGATAAATAGGGATAGAAAAAGAGAGTAAGGGAGAGAGAGATAGGAAAAGGGAAAGAGACAGAGAGAGGAAAATAGAGAAACATAGATAGAGGTAGAAAGAAGGGAAGACAAATATAGATAGAAATAGGGTAGAGAGAGAGGAAGAGAGAGATAAAGAGATAATGAGAAACATAGAGGTAGAGCTCAGGAGATAGAGATATAAAGATATCACTCTAAGTTCTCTTCCTATATCTCTCTCTATATATCTCCACATTTGTACCTCTCTCTATATATATGTCCCTCTCTACCTCTCTCTATATATAACTTCCTATATCTTTCTATCCCTCCATAGATCTCCCTCTCTTTGTCTCCACCTCTTTATATCTCTATTTCTATCTCCCTCTCTCTCCATATCCATATCCATCTCTATCTCTATCTTCCTTTCTATCTCTTCCCCTATCTCTATCTCCTTACCTCTCCCTACATCTCTCTCTCTCTCTTTCCCCTATATCTTTCCTAATGTCTCTCTCTCTCTCTCTCTCTCTCTCTCTCTTTGTATCTCTCTCTACTTCTCTATCCTCTCTCTATTTCTCTCCCGCTCTCTCTCTCTCCCTATATATCCCTCTCTATCTCTATCTCAATATCTCTCTCTCACTCACACGCACACTCCCTTTTTCTCCCTCCCTATATTTATCTATATATATTTCTCACACACACAAACTCCCTATTTTTCCCTCCCTAAATTTGCCTCTCCCCCCTCTATCTCTCTATCCCTCTCTATCTCTATTACTTATCTCTATCACCTCCTTTATCTCTCACTCTTCCCCCCTTTATCTCTATCTTCCCATCTCTCCCTCTCCCTCACTCTTTATATCTCATTATCTCTATCTCTCTCACTTATTCACTCAATCTCTCCCTCCATCTCTCCTACTCTCTCCATATCCCTCTCTACCTCTCTCTATATATCACTTCCTATATCTTTATCTTGCTCTCTCCAACTCCCCCTCTTTCATTCTCTCCCTCTTTTTGTCTCTATTTATCCCTCTCCCTCTTTGTCTCTCCTTCCATCTCTCCCTCTATATATTTATTTCTATCTTTGTATTAAACTCTCTATATCTCACCCCCTTTATCTTTACCAAGTTGTATCTATCTCTCCATCTCTCATTTCTATCTCTATCTCTCCCTCTCTCCCTATCACTCCTTTCTATATCTTTATACTTTTCCTCACTCCTATCTCTATTTTTCTCCTTCCTCTCCCTCCCTCTCTGTGTAGTAATGCATAACCATCACTAGTAAAATTTGGAAAATAAATAACTAGGTGACTAAAACTTTTAGTCACAACAACTAAAAATGACTAAATTCTATTAATTTTTTGCAATTTCACCCACTCTCTCTCTCTCTCTCTCTTATGCATACACACACACACACACACACACACACACACTCCTTGTTTATCCCTCCCTATCTCCACCTCTATCTCTATATCTATATATTTACCTCTCTATCTCTATCTCTCTATATTTCTTGGTTGATCCCACAATACTAGTTTACAATTTATGGGAGATCATGATTTTTGCTGAAATCACATATTTTTAGAAAATATAATTATTTAAGACTTGAAAATTTCCATTTAGAGGATTTCAATTGAAGATGGTTTGATTGAACCACCTTAGATCAAACCCCCTTGGATAGAGCCCCGCTAGTTTTAAACCATACCTATAATGGAGTATCCTTTACACCTATCAAAATGTTGATAAAAAGCCACTTTTGATTTACCTTTTGGGGGATCAAATGAATTCATTTAAAATTTATTTTTTGTAATTATGTAGTCCTTATTATAAACTTCTCAAAAAGTATAATTTTAAATAAATTTAATTTTATTATTATATTTATTTTTTATTTCTTGTAAATGTAGGCTTTTCACCGAAAATCAAGCTCTATGTTCTGCACATGTGAAAAAATAACAAATTATCAAAAAAAAATGAAAAATGTCAGTGCATTAGATATTGAAGTTCTTGACCCAACAAAAAAAAAAATTGAATTTCGATACATACAAAAAAAATTATGTTGTATACAATCCACCTATGTCTAAATTGTAATTGGTTTAACTTCGAAACTTGATTAAGGAAAAAATATTCAATAAAACACTATGAAACCAAATGAAAGCACTAGATATCATAGTTACAAATCTAAATTCGAAAAAAATAGAATTTTATCCTTCATGGAAAAAAAATTATGTTGTATACGGTGAGCATCACTCCTTAAAAATAGTGTTTACTGAAAAAAAATAGTTTTCAAGGAGATGGAAAAAAAGTGCAATTTGATTCCAAAATTTTTGAAAAAAATATATTTAGAATCTACAAAAAAAATGTCACAAATCACTAGTTTGCATCATCTTCAAATTCCTCGCGGTTTAGCCGCAATAGGTGCCCGAAAGTGAAGATTTAGTTAGAAAAAATCAATTCAGTGTGCAATTTAGCCAAAAATTGTAAACCAGTATTGTGGGATCACCCTCTTAGACTTTCATCACCCCCTCTATCTCTATCTTATTATCTCTCCATGTCTCTCTACCCCTATATCTTTCCATCTCTACCTCTTTTATATCACTCCCTATATCTTTGTCTTTCTATCTCTCCCTCTCTCATTCTCTCTCACTCTCTCTCCCTTTCTCTCCATCTCTATATATTTACATCTTCCATCTCTATCTATCCCTCTCCTCTCCATATCCCTCTCCTCCATCTCCATCTCCATCTCCATTTCCATTTTCATTTCCATCTCTATCTCTATCTCCTTACCCCTTTGTCTCTCTCTTGCTCTTCCCCCTATATCTCTCCCTCTTTCCATCCCTACCTCCCTCTCTCTCTCTCTCCCTATTTGAAGCATAACATGAGCCTATTGGTAATGGAGCTTGATTATCTCCCTGATTTAGAGGTTTTGTTTTAATTGTGTGTAGATCCTTGTAAGTGGATGCATAATTGATTTGAAGTTGTCACTTTTCCATTGAAATTTGAGACCTTTGTTGCACAAACAACATCATTTTCTAAATGGACTACCATTTGACCTCATGTATACTACACAAATGTATGCAAAAAATAGACCAAAATTTTCCCTAATTTACCTTCCACACATCTTCAGTATACCCATTGCACACCAAAGTGCGATTGCTAGTTATGTAACAATTACAAATCTAATATTAAAACTCTAAATTAGATCAAACAACATGCATCACAATAAAACATTTTGTCGCCACATTTTGAATTGAATACCCCTATCCATCTTTATCGATTTATGTACATATTATAATACTATTTTCAAATTCAACTACTTCATCAAACTGACTGCGCATTCATTGCTTTAACTTGATTAATTAACCCCAATCAAATTGAAAAGGAGTATTTTATTATTATTTTAATATTGTACCTTGCCCACACATAATCTGCATATAATAGACTTTACAAATCTTTATGTCGAGTAGAATTTAGTTTAGAATTGGATTGTCGCCTCGGCCTCTTTTCATTTCAAATGCCCCAGAATTTCTTCTCACCTTTTGTTTGTTTCAACTTTAGGCGGTCCCACATTGTAGAATCTCTGTGGGTGCGAAGAGACAGAGTTGTTGAGTTTTTGTTGACTATTTTCTTTTTATTAGTTGTGTTGTTGTGGCACTCTGACCGTTACTATTCTCATAAACGATAAAGCTCTATTCTTTTCTTCATTCGTAAAACTTTTCTTCTAAACGTCTATATCGATCTGATACGTTGTACGAGAAAGGCTTAGATTATAGCCCAAGCAACCAAAGCGCGGGTCCATTCCAGAAAATTTGCTCCATGAAAAGTTGTCTTCCTCTTCTGTAAAACTTCATCCATTCAACGTTGTTTAGATTCTCTCTGCGTCTTATTTGGTGGGTTGCTTTCTGAAATTGGAATTGTAGTATAAATGTTTATTATTTTTTTTAGTATATATAAAGTATAAATTATTATTGCTGTTGGACGATGTTTAAATAAAATAATCTTTATTATTTTAATATTGATGACGTCTGAATTTTTATATTGATGAATAGCCCACGTGTGTTTGAAAAGGATTTCCTAATAATGAATTACAGTGTTTCCAATAATGATCGATGGAGTTGTAACAATGGTAAGGTAGGTTCATGGAACATGGAGGATGATGCAGACTAGTTACTTATTTGATTCCCTCCCACTTCTAAACGGCACGGGCTATTCTCCCTACAAAATGGCATGTATTATACAGCATAATATTATATTATGTCCCATCCCTCATATGATGGCATGATGACAAGAGATTAGATGGAGAAGCATGACAGACGGACGTTTAGCTCCGTGTTGTTTTCGACTACGGTCACATGGCCCTGTACATAGTTTTCAAAAACGATGGAAGATTGACATGGTCCCATATACCGAAAATTACAAAAATGATGGTTTGAAAAGCAGCGTGTGTTCATTTCCACATTCTATGTTTTGGAAGAGCCCAAAATTGCAAGGGTAAGGGGAGCTTGCAAATCGTGTTGCAAATGTTTGGAAGAAACATACAAAAGGGGGTAGGTATAGCAAGTATATCGGTCAAAAATGTTTGATATTCTATTAAGAAACTGTGAAGAAGTGAATGGGGGGGTTGTGAAAAATGGGTTTATTTTAACTTCATTGGGGCTTTGACGCAGGTTCGTAAATGACATTTCATTGCCTTGGGTAATGTCATTTTGCAAGGAGAACAACCGCTGTCATATCAAGCTAAAGTTCCACACATTTTTCGTGTGCATTTTTTTTTTGATTTTTATATTTTACAAATTTTATGTTCACTCCATATGTGTAGGCGATATGAAAAATTAGCACATACTATTGGAATCGATACATTGGGGTTTTGTTTTCTATGGTAAACTATGAATGATTCAACTTTCATTCTAGTTTATAATATCACGCTCTTTGTTTATGGCTATGGTGAAATTGCTTTAATTAATTGTTATTCATAGTTTTCTTATATTTGCTAATTATATGTTGACCCCATATTTTGGGCGTTTTGGGGCGTGATATGAAAATTTAGCATATATTAATAAAATTGGTAGTGGGGTTTTGTTTTCTATCGTAAAATGTGAATAATTCAACTATTGATAACCCTTAACTGTAAGTCACTATTTTCCCAACTCTATGTTCTATATGCATATAAGAAATATTGAGAATTGTGAGAATAGATGGTCATAAGTTAACTTATTCCAAATTAACTTATTCTCACTGGTCAGTAGACGTGCCATGTTTTTTAACATATAATTCACAATGTATCCAAACTATGTGTTTTTTAAAAGTGTATTTGTAGGTGTGTAATTCAAATAGAAAAAAAACCATTGTTGTTCTTAATGGAAAAAGGAATACACTTCTCTATGACATTCTCTATATTACATGTTAGAAAGCATGATATTTTTTGTTGCCTTGTGAAATGTAGGTTGCAAAACATGTGTTTTAAAAATTACAATTTCTCATACCCAAACACACAATGATCATGTCTTCAATAGTTTATGCATAATGTTATGATGCCTAAGACATGTCATTTTGTAGGGAGAATAGCTCGTGCCCATCTTAATCAACACAAAAGACTTGACTTACTTGTAGTCCTACAAAACTACAATTGTCCTATACCAAAGACGAATAATATCTAAAACACTTGAGTGCCAATTTGGGCTTTTGTCGGTGCTAATTATGGACGTGGCTATTCTCCCTACAAAATGGCATGTCTTAGACATCATAACTTACAAAAAAGGAATTATGACATAGAAAATATCATACAAAACGATATGCAAAGGAACCCCCCAAGATGGGAATTGAACTGAGGAACACATTGACAAAACATCTATTTTCCATGATGAATACATTTAGTGAGCGAAGCATCACTCTGTATAATGGCAGTGCTTCCCGCTTTGCGCACCATAGAGTCAACGTATATGACAATACTTTTGGTATCACATTTATATGTGATGCATTCCATGTTTTGTTGTATTTTCCTTCTATGATGAAGTTAAGGTTCTTGTTGTAGAGTCAATGTGGAGGATTTGTGCCAAGTTATGTCTGAGTAAAAATACAAACTAATTCCAGATTATGTTTGTTATTTTAGATTGTATAGTGTTTAAATATAAAATTGGTCATATGAAATGCAATTTGTAAAACATTGTGAAAGGGTGGAGTCCATAGAGAGGAGTTGCTTTCCTTTGACGGGTGAGTAACAATTTGAATCAATATATTTTTATGGCTTTGGGTTGTCACTTGCATAGGGTTTTAAAAGACTTTGGGCGTTGTGGCTTGCAAAACACTTTGTGTGTTGAAAATTATAATTTCTCATACCCAAACACATTGTAATCATGTCATCAATAGATTACATGCTAAATTTTCATATCGTCCACAAAAAGAATGAAGTGGACATAAGTATCACAAATTTGAAAAACTTTGAAAACAAATTATAACCAATCTTAATATCTTGTTCGGTTCCTTAGATTCGTAGGGTTTTAAAATAAAATTGCTCAATGAAGAGTAGGTTGCAAAACATTATGTACATTGAAATCTACAATTTGATATACACAAAGAAGGTCATAAAATACAGATGGAGATATGCATAGTTATGAATGCCATATAAGAAATAGAAGGTGTGAAAACATGTCTTTTTTAAGATGCACTTTATGGCATATGCTACCCTTCATAGTACACAATTGGCACTACTCATTACAAGTAATCTGAAAGGAATCTTTGGATTTGAAAACCTTTTATACTCAAGTAAAATTTGTATGCGTGTTGGCAAGAGAAATGGGGAAAGTACAATATGAAGATCTGTACCCTAGCACTCCTTGAGTAGTTTGTTTATACCCCAGAGGATATAGTAAGAGAAACAAGCATATGTGGTAGAAGCTATAAGGAATACATAACATATAACATCAAAAGAAATTGCTCATGCATGCCCATTGCACAATTAGATTCCTTATAATTCCTTATATTATATTTTGGCATATACAAAAGGGCAGGTCTAGTCTCTACTCCAATAGGTATTACTATCTTAACTTGTCATCGTGCATTTATATCTAAATTGTTATCTCTATCTATTACATATGCCATATATACATGTATTCCCTTAAAGGGATATGACTCCTGATAGTGGCTAGTGTCTCTTCCCAATACCACAGACCTCTTTTGGTTCCCTACGATATGTTTTCTTTTCTCCCTTTGTCATGCTAACATCATCCCCACTTTTAAAATGATGTCTTGTCCTCAAGACATGTTGCTTAGGGAAGGATGTTTTGGTATTCTACCTTTAGTTGTGCAAATGTAGCAGTCCAATGTGCCTATGCCTAGAGGAGTGTACCTATTTATGCTTGCATTTGGGCTACTGCATGTTTGGCATCATGCAAAGTGTTTGGGATTGTAATGTTGTTGGTTATATGTTTTTCTTCTTTCAAAATAAGTTGCAGGAATCTCAACTTGCTGCTAACTAACTCTTATATTTGTTGTAATTTATCTTTGACTAGCTCTCTTTGTGTATGGATTTGTTGTAGTTGAATGTGTAGATGCTCTATATTATCCCTTATTGCTCCAGTGAGGTCTTGTAGAGGATTGTAGGCCATTATGCTATTTGATCCTCCATATGAATAATCTGGTTCTAGAGTTTTCTCATTGTATTTGGCCATTGTAAACAAAAATGATATATTAATCTGGCCTCTTTTATATTGTCTCTAGTTTGTTTGATTTGTTTGATTTGTAGCTCTAGTTGAGACTATGCGGTGGCACATATTTTGATAAACTTTTAGGTGTTGGGCTTCCTTTCTTATGCTATCTTTTTTCGGACATTAAGCCAATATGTATGCAAGTAATCGCTTTTTGCAGTTGTTGATGCATGGAGAGGGATTGATCCCTGGAAAAATTTGGAATGGCCTTCTATAGTACCTCTATCACCTCTTGTAGTTGCTTCATTTATTATACATGTTCTTGGAGGAGCTCAAGCCTCTGGCGGTTGCGTGGAAAATGTCCCCTAATTTTATCTTTTGAATAGGTGGCATTTTCGATAGATTTACCTACAAGCCCACCAATGGCACTTGGAGCAGTTGTGAAGATGGTGCTAGTTGGATCTATTGTTGTTGGGATAGAAATTTTTTGATCACAAAGATAGCATCTGATGGAGTGGATACTTCCCTACAGTCGTCCTTGTTCTTTTCTTCCTCTTCCCCAGATCTTGTTGTTTCTTCTTGAATCTCCAGTTGCTCTTCTATGTTAGTTCCAATTTCTTGGGGAATGGTGTCCTCTAGGGTCAAACCCATTTATTGCTTTAGGTTCTTATTCATTTCTTCATATAGCTTCCAGGGTGCCTCTTCTATCTCCTTTTGGAGAGCTTTTGTGTCTTCGGGATAATTTTTCATGAGTTTGTCGACTCAATGTTTCATCTAGAGATCTTGTGCTTATGCTTGTGCTAGAGCTTGTTTTTAATTCCTTTTTCATGTTTGGGCTTACTTCCGATATAGCTTTCTCTTTTAATTCTTCATCTCGGGCCAAGGCTTTAGCTCTTTTTTCCCTTATTGTTGTTGCATTTCCATCCGAAAACCCTTTCATGGCTTCCTCGAGGCCTTCAGGTAATTTACATACCTTACCAAGCTTTGAATGATTTATCTTTGTTTTCTTCATTATATTCATACATTTTTAGGATTTGTGGTAGCATCCCATGCTAAAAAATGACATTAAAAGTTTTGATCACGTTGATTGGATCGTTTGATAGTACCAAAGGTTGGTCTTCCGTGTTTATCTACTTTTTTCCTTTATTTTGTTGCTCCAGTTTGGTTGGAGGGGTGTTGGGAGTCCTTTGTTTTATTTTATTTTTATGTAGAGGCTTTTCAACCTCTTTTTCTTCATCTTCTAAGATTTCTTCTACCTCGACTTCCTCTATATCTTCTTTCAATCTTTGGGCCCTCTATTTTGGTCTTACCTTCCAAGTTATTTTTGGAGCTTGTGGTGGTTTCCCTGGTTGGGAGGCTACTCGTGCTGATGTCAAAGGGCCTTCTAATGTTCCTAATGGAGTGGTTTGTGACCTTGTAGTCCTTCTCTCGAAAGGTTTTTATTGTTTCAGGGTGGTCGTTGCTTATTTTAGTCCCCCTTCTGGTATGCCCCACTACTTGTACAGCTTCTTTTTATTCTTCTCCAAATCCTAAGTTTCTTTATCAATCTTCTTGTACCTTAATTCTTGGTATGTCTCAAACCTTTCTGCTTTGGGAGCCCTAGGGTTCTAGAGAAAATTTTTCACATAGACATCTATTCTTGAGGGGTGACCTCATAGGGTAGTGCAAGAATCCATACTATGTGAGTTTCGATCACCTCCATATATGTGAAGTCTTTGTCCACCATGAATGTTATGGTGTTCTCATATTGCTTGGCGAACAAGTAGGGGACCCTATCCCTCAGTCACATTTGTTCTTGGAAGGTTTTGAAAAATCCCCAATATGCTACTTTACGTGCTTGTAGGTTTGGGAAATGGTAGGTATGGTGTTTGATTTGTGCAAATGCAATCTAGTCAAGTTGTCAGACCTTTCCCTTGAAATGTGGGAGCTCATTTAAAAAGTAAAATATTAAACAGATGAGTAGTGTTCCATACCGAAAGTGGTACTTGAAGTTCTTGATTTTCTAGAGATTCTCCAATAATTTATCCATCATAACTTCACATAAGTCAAAATATTTTCCTTCTACCACCATTTGGTAAGCACTATGAACAATGCTGGTGGTTGCAAATTCTTCTCAGTTGGCATAGTAGACCTTGTAGGGGTAAAAGCACAATAGTGTGTCACACTTTCGGCCAAATAAATGGTTCCGAGTGAACTCTTTTTGGTCATACGCTTTTCGGCCGAAACCACGTGGCAGTGACATGGCGTCGATGTGGTGGAACCTTTCTAATCAGAAGGGTTTCAGCTGAAAAGTACTTGACCAAAAAGCTTCCAGTCAGAAACATGAATAATAATAAAAAAAATTTAAAATAGGGCCCGACCATTTTGCATGCTTGGGAAAAATAGTTCCTAATCGAGAGGACCTCGGTCAAAGAAGGGTTTGGAAGCATGGATAAATAGTAAGAAGACCCTGTATTGTGAACTCATTTCCTAGGTTCTCTTCTACCATTTTGCTCTTGTGCTCTTGGTGCGTAACGCGTTGGTGTTTGTGATTTGGGAAAATATTTTGAGCCGAAGGAGATGTGTTGGTTTTTTATTGGGTGAATGCTATCTCGATATGGATTTATGTGATTTTTGTGAAAGAAATGTATTGTAGTATGAATGGTTTGTGAAAGTTTTGTTTTTGGGAATAAAATTTGACAATGGCTATGTCTATTATGTTTCTGGGTGGAATAGGTGAATGGCAAAGTATGTTTGTAAAAATGATTAAAACCATTTCCACAAAGTTATAATGGAATGGTCTTTTGGCTTGAATAGTTTAAATGTGGTAAATTTTGTAATAAACCCTTCAATGGTGGACTGGAAATTTGGGGTTTTCAATTTTGGGTTTATAGAAATGTAAATTTGGGTTTTCAATTTTGGGTTTATAGAAATGGAAATTTAGGGTGTTCAATTTTGGGTTTATTGAAATGGAAATTTGGGGTTTATATACATATACATACATACATGTTCATGCACATTAAAAACCCATATGAAAGCCCGAAATTAACCCATATGGCCACTATTGTGTGCCTATAAAAAACCAAAATACATAACTCTAAAATATAAGAACATGCATACATACATACACACTTGAACATGTAAATTGGAATATATACACATACACATAGATACAAAACTCTAAAATGAAAGAACATGCATACATGAACATACACAGTTGAACATATAAATTGGCATATATACACATAAACACATACTCATATGTGAACACATACATACACATACAAAAAACTCATTTTAAGAACTGTATGATAACAGATCTAAAAGATGCAAAAAATGGAAGAATACAAATGGATTTCATTGACTTGACTCCTTGAAACACTACTACTTCTCTTTGAAAATCCTTCAAAAATGGCATTGTAAACCTCCTTATAGACATGTTCTTTTTTATTTCTTATGCATCAAATATTCCAACTATGATCCCCATAGAAGGGAGTTTTTCTATGGTGGGTATTGCACTTTCTAAAAAAATTAGTGAGCACATGACTCCAAAATTTGTTGCCATGTAGCTAAACCATGTTGATCATAAAGATCTGATATGCTCTTCTATTGTTCAGATGACCATTTTCCCATTTATCCCTCTCGATAATCTTGATGAGGCTTCCTTTATATCATCTTATTTTTCCTTGAATAACCACCTTATATGCATGTTTACATTTTCTTCTATGCATTGGTAGCTTACTTCAAAGACCTTCTGACTTGTCATTTTTCTATTTTTGACCCTCTACTTTCTCTTCTTATATTTGTAATGTCTTCTTGTCTCTTCATATTCAATTTCGATGAAAATTTGATTTTCTCATAATGGGTCATTCTTAGTTTTGTTCATGTTTGCTCATGATCTGTCAAGAATGCTTTTTATATTCCATTGTGACTGTGTCTTCTTGTTTTTTCCTTTGATATTGTGTTCTTCCAATGTTTTGGATGAGTTTGTATGATTCCTCCATGTATTTTGTTTCCTTTACCTATCATCTCGATATTCACTAGTCCCATGAGTCATACTTCTTGACTCTTGTGTTTTTTGTTTTGTTTTTGTTAGCTCTTGGATCTGCACAATGTTTGATCCTACATTCTCTAATTTTCCCAGCTTTCAATTTTCTTGTGCTTGAGAATGACCTTCCTTCACACAAATATAATTTGTTTAACAAATTTTTCCCTCTTCAATCAGAGGTTTTGTTGGTGAATTTATTGAGGTTTCTCACCTCATGACTATCTTTCTTAATTGAAGGTTTGTTTACCTTTTCTCAAGTTTGATGCTCATTTGTGTAAACCTCATGACTATATTTCTTAATTGAAGGTTTGTTTACCTTTCTCAAGTCTAATGCTCCTTTGATGATGCCCCTTTGTGTATGTGTGTATGTATGTATGCATGCATATATATGTGTATGTGTGTATGTACATGTGTATGAATGTATAAATATATACATGTACATACATATATATGTATGAATGTTTTATATATGTATAAAAGTCATCCTTAGTCATTACAAATTCTTCTAGATTAACATCATTTTCTAATTCAAACCCTTCATTAAAACATTTCAATATGAGTTCAAGGCATTTTTGTTTGAGACAATTTCACTAAATGCTATTTTTTTATATCTGTATAAAACTCGTCCTTAGTCATTACAAATTCTTCTAGATTAACATCATTTTCTTATTCAAACCTCTCATTAAAAAAATTCAATATGAGTTCAAGGCATTTTTGTTTGATACAATCACTAAATGCTATATGTTTTATATTTGTATAAAACTAATCCTTAGTCATTACAAATTCTTCTAGATTAACATCATTTACTAATTCAAACCCCTCATTAAAACATTTCAATATGAGTTCAAGGCATTTTTGTTTTATATCTGCTCTAGAAAACTCATCCTTAGTCATTACAAATTCTTCTAGATTAAGATTATTTGCTGAGGTCAAGCAAAAAACTTCAAACCCCTCATTAAGTTCAAATCATATTCAATACAATCACTAAATTTACTAACATTTCAATATGAGTTGTCATTTCTATTTTATATCTGCTCCAGAAAACTCATCTTTAGTCATTACAAATTCTTCTAGATTAGTTATTACAAACTCTTCTAGATTAACATCATCTGCTAAGGTCATATTTAGTCATTACAAATTATTCTAGATTAACATCATCTACTAAACCCTAAAATATACCCCTTATCCCATTCATCTAACCCTATTTGAATTTTAACCTTAACCCTAAAATTAACTCTTAACATTTTTTCAATCTTACTCGACCCTGATTGATCTCTAACCATTGTTGAACCTTAATTAAACCCTAATTAAATTGTAACCTTAACCTAGTTCTCTAAATAAATAAGGTCCTAACTTTAATCTTAAATGTGTGTATGTGTGTACATATATGTATGTACATGTACATGTATACATACATATGTACAAGTGTATACATGTATGTGTACATATATGCAAATGCATGTGTGCATGTATGTATACATATGTGTATGTACATGTATGTACATAAATACATTTTGCCTAAATTTACTTTTCTATAAACCCCAAATTTCCAGTTCACCATGTGTACATGTATGTGCATATATGTGTATGTGTGTATGTATGTAAGTACATATGTGCACATACATGTGTGTATGTGTGTATGCATATATCATGTGTATGTATTTATGCATATATATGTGTACATGTGTGTATGTATGTATACATACATATGTATGTATGTATGTATATGTATACATGTACATGCGTATGTATGTATGTACAAGTATGTATGTATAAATATATGTATGTACATGTACATGTACATATATATATATATTTATGCATACATACACGCATACATATATATGCACATACACATATATATACATATATACACACATACACACATATGTATACATACTCACACACACACATGTATGTATGTACATACATGTACACATACATGTATATATACATGCACATGTACATGTACATGCACACATATAAATATATATATATATATGTACATATCAAGTCTCTTTGGAGTTGTCAAAATTCTTATGTTATCTAAGTTGTAGAAGGTGAACTATTAAACATAGAGATAGATATAACTTGAACTATCTCATTAGATATAAACTTAAAAATGTTTTAGTTTTGAAACTTGAAAAAATTGTAATTTAAATATATATGTTTTAGTCTTGAAATTTGATAAATTTGTTTAACATCATGAATATTTTGTTTTAATGGTATGCAAATATCTCTTTACTTATATGTACATATATATATATATCATGGTCGATGAGGTATCTCAACATTCTCCTCATTCTGAGAAACATGCTCAAGTTAGATCCAATTTATATCAGGAGAGTATTGCTAGATTACAAAATACAATAAGATGTTTAGATCAAACAATTAACAATTCACCTAATTTGGCTAATCGAGATTGATTAGTCAAAATTAGAGACAAGATTATACGAATGATTAGGACAATCCAATCATTCAATCCTTACGATGATATCAGTATTGAGCAGTTTTATTCATCTCTTGATAGGAGTGTTACTGGCACAGAGAAATGGAAAGATTTTGGAAAATTAGTTTCACAAGAAAATGTTTTTACCATGTTCCCTGCTTATAGAGGAAAAAATTGAATTAGAGGATATACAGTGATGAGGTGTGTAGATCCTCTTGTTGCGCCATTCATATATCCTAGATGGTTGGTAGCTTACCATAGATGGCCTCACAATGATGAGCTGCCACTATATTTTGTCAAACTGTTATATGCAGAGTTTCATCTACAGAGAGATGTGGACTACACATCTTATCCTAAGCATGTTGGCCAAGGTAAAGGTTGTTTTTCTGACAAACAAGAGTTTAGACGTCCATATTTTCCACCACCTGTGAACAAGAGGGAATTAGTTGGCCCAAACATTTTAGTTTTACAAAAAGTTTGGAATTGGTAGCAACAAGGAGTCAACAACTTGCTCTTGTAACGCCCCGCCAGGGAATCCAAAGAACAAAGCATAAAGTAACGAATTAACTGAATAATTATTTATTTATTTATTTATTTTATTTTTTAAATTCATTCAATTACACAAACGTTCTAAGGATTCCAAGACGACGTTAAACATTTACAAATAAGATCATCACGTCATAATATCAAAATCATAAAACATAATAACATATCATGTTCATGAATGATCCAATTTCATAAGCTTTAAAAGTCAAGTTACAAAACCAAATTACATCAAATGAGATTATAATAAATCTCAAATCAACATAATGTCATTACATAAGTTCTCTTATAGTTAATAAGAGAATGTACAATAAAGATGAAGGATATAAATCTCGTTGTCAGCTTCGTTCACGAGTATGCTCAAGGTCCAACATCACGAACACTGGAGGATCAGGAACCTGCTCCACGAACAAGGTTATCCAAGTATAGCAACATCTGTAAGAGGACCCAATGAAGGAAATAGCACAGTTTCCTCCCAACCACGTGGACCCCGAAGGTCCACTCCCTCTATGCTAGGAGATAATGACAGGTCCACGGAACAAGCAAACATATAGTAAAGAATAATACATGACGTTACATGGTTGAAAATCACATACTGACATAACAATATCAATACACATGAATACTAACAAAATCTCAGAGGCAACAACAGTAACAAAGGTGACTCTACATAAGAGACCACAAACATGCTTCAGGACATAGTGTCATCACATAGTTGTTTCTAGGTTACCCTGGTGAATCTTCCTAGACTACCGACCTTCATCTAGAGTTACCCTGGCAGTCTTTACTGATTCTCGACCCCTAGACAAACTCATGTGGAGTTGAATTACCTTTCAAGAAGACAAGGTAGACGACTAAGCCATTCGAGGCCTTCTCAACCTACCCTTAATCTATAAAAACATTAAGGCACTAGATGAGGCATTCTGTTTATCTTAATTATTTAATGAACCCCAGGTTAATTTATTAAGGTTTCCACTGAATTACAAAAACCCATGATAGGTTACCCTGGCAACCACTTAGGGTTTCGGCCTCTATCGCAAGCCACTCTTCCTATAACCATGATGCAACATCAAAATACTAAGGACTTCCAATCATGTGTATACATCAACGCCATATTAAAACATATCTCATTCATGGTCCAATCATAGAATAGTTCAAACACCTCAAAGGTAACAATTAACTCTTGCATGGCAAAGTCCCAAAATAGATTACAATAAAAGAACATCAATAAACAATTATTAAAAGTTCTTTTCTTTAAAATCAACACTCGAGCCTTTGGAAGAAAAGGTGCACATAACTCAACATCGGAAACAATGAAAAGACCATTAAGCATGAAAAGAAAAATCCTGAATGATCACATCATCTACATGACATAGACCATAAAATCTCATAATACCTTAAAAATGACAGATAAATCATGCATGGCTAACTCCTGAATTAGTTCATAGCCATTGTACAATCCAAGTACAATCATATTATACTTATAAATCAAATTTTCTTGTCCTTTCCCTTGGAAGATTAAAGATCTCAACAACATCAAAGAACATTCACAAAATGTAAACAAATATTTATCACCCATCCAACACAATGATCAAATCTTTACGACTTTTAAATAAATTAATCAATTCGTTCAAGTGTTCCAAATATTCTTCTACAAAAGCTTTCTTGACCTAGAATTAAATAAAAGAATAGTTAAATAATAATAACCCATTAATCCACAATTTAAAAGCCATATTCATCTAAATCAAAAATTTAAGAAATCTCTTCAATCAAAAGATAACATGATCATTATTAAATTATTTACATATATACATATTATTCATCATATAATACCATTAAATCTATGAGTTATAAATTATAATAATTTATTCATAAATATAAATAAATGTCATTTTGATATCAACATAACCCATGATCTTTCCTCAACAATAATAAATATATAGCATATAGCACATACTAATCAACTTATATTATAGTCATTCAAATCTAACGCATGTTATGACATTCACTTAAGAAATTAAAGCTTAACCAAATTTATTTTCAATAAATAAAATAAAACCAATTGATTACAACTATGTGTATTGGGGAAAACTCGAAGATAACACTAATTAACATGCTACAATTCAGGAAATAATAATTACACCAAGACAAGATAAGAGAGAGAGAATACAAGTCTTGAAGTATAGTTAAAAGGATAGCATGCAGAGTTTACATGCAAATCTTCAGGAAACTTAGAGATCAGTAAACTATTAGATAAGCATGTACAAGCGTAAGGAGAATAAAATATCCTAATTCTTCAACTTACTGCGCTAAAGCAGGGAATAACGCCATGTTCAGAAAATTATTTTATTAAGACAAGTGCTACAGCTATGACAAATTGCCAATGGATTAAAGAGGATAATTAAATTCTCAGCAATCATACTATATTCAAGTGTTGATTTAGTAAGCGGCGCCACAAAAGTTAGAGAGATTATATAAACCTAATTACCCTACCATGTTTCAAACGCAGCAGTTGTGATAAGTCACCTATGGAATCAAGGAGATTAGTTAAATCTCAATTCATTCTATCACTAGGCGATGTTGTTGAAACAAATTACCAAAGAACTCAGGAAGGTTATCTAATCTATATTCTCTATCATGCTCAAGTGTGGCAACTGAGACTGGTTGACAACGGTATGAGAGAGATTATTTAAACCTCTACAACACTCTATTTTCTATTGTGTTCAAGTGCTTCAGCTATTACAGATTGACAAAGGAAACAAGAAGATTATTTAATCCTCTACAACATTCTCCTTCAAGTGTTGCAGGCGTGACAAGTTTCCAAAGGAATCAGAAACATATAAGAAACTGTTACAGCCTTCTAAGTTTAAGCACTGCACCAGTGAGAGGTTGCGAATGAAATCTGGGAGGTTATTTAAATCTAGACACCCTACCATGTTCAAGTGTTGTTGTTGTAACAGGCAGCGAATGGATTTAAGGAGGCAATTTAAACTATGACAAAACTTTAGTTCCATAAGCTGGGCGAACTAGTCAAGGTTACATTTTCTGATGGGATCAAAAAAAGATAAAGGTAAGAACTCATGCGCATGGAACAATCCAAGTTTGGGTCTCTCCAAGAAGCCATAGATCAACATTAGAAGGAGCATATAGGAAGCCAAACAATTGGCTGGAAAAGTTTATTATGTGTGAGAATCAGGAGAAACTTCAACTTTCAAAATCGAACAAGGCAAAAATAGGCCATGTGAGAAACTTGTCTTAAGCAATAAACGATTCTATACACCCCACCATGTCCATGCATTGCCACTATGACATGATGTTAATATAATCAGGGGACTTTTAAATCATCTTCCCCCTTCCATGCTCAAGAATTGTAGCTGGAACAGGTTGCTAATGAAACCAAGGAGGTAAAATAAATCTATACACGTGGCTCACAAGATGGAGGGAATTCGGCTGTAAGGTAATTTCTTTATATCCAAGGAACCAAAGCTCATTATCCATATGGTACCAATGATAAATGCAATACACAGGGTGAATACATTATGAATGGAACATCGATTACGCCGGCCAATAACAAGGGCACTGCTAAAGCAGCAAGTACGCAAGGAAGAAAGGATGCACCATACAACACTAGCATACGAATGCAGCCAAAATATAAAAAAATCGCAAATTGTAAAATGAAATCACTCTACAACAGATCAATATACAAAAATGGAACATGGGGAATCTGGAACGAGCATAGGCTCACCAATGATCTCCAACAGATAGTCGACCTGCATATGATGATGATTTTGCTATTTTCTCTTATTTTTAAATTTGAAAACTCATTCTAACTATATCTTGGTTGCCTGTGCAGGTTTAATGAAATAATTTATTCCTTCAACAAGAAATACATTACTTAAACAAATAACTTTCAAGCAACCTTTTCAGAAAATACAGATAAAAATATTGCAAAGCAAGAAGGGAACTTGTTTTAAAACTCAAAATCTGAGCTGAAAACGATATCTGAAAACTTCTGACAATCCTGTTTTAATTACTAGCTATTTGAAGAATAAATCCAAGACAATCCAACCGAATAATATGCTTGCAATCAAATTCTGAGAAGAAAAATTTTCCAAAACAACAGTCGTGCAAAACTTTCCTAAAAGCTACTGTCGTGAAAATTTTTCTATGAAATTGCAACCCCCAAAAGATTTTTAATGCATTTAATTACCTCAAGTTACAAAACTCAACTGATTGTAGTCATGCATTCGAAAATTGCTCAATCAGTTATAATCATTAATTATCTGAGATATTATCTTTTAACTCAAACACAAGTTTTTTTAGATATTTATAACTTACTGAAAACAAACTCTTTTAGAATATATGTTTTTCACAAAAATATTATTTGCACAATTAATTCCACAATTACATTTAAATAATCACCTTTTTCAAAATTAACATTCACTTTTAAATAAATAACTTGTTTAATTTATTTTAATAAATCAAACCTTACTCATAAACATTTAATCTAATATTTTAAAAAAATTACATTTAATCGAATACATAACAAATAAGCCATTTAACTAAATTATTGAATTCCAAAACAAAAAAATGCATACAAGAATGACACAACATAAATAGACTACACAAAACAACGAGTAACAAAAGATACTCATTCAATGAAGAACAATGGCTTAAATGAGGACCTGACACTATCTCCGGATCAACATAATTTCATTGGATTAGGGTATGCTCAGACCTGACAAGCAGGTGGAGCCGATACCCGGTACCTGTATCTGCATAAAACATCTTTGTTAAACATATATTAGCAAACACATCATGAAGAAGAATCATAGCATAGCAGGGTACTCACGAATGAGTAGTGCTACACTATCTTCTTCACCAAAAATTATGAGCATTATATAACATAAACAACCATTTCTACATGATAACCACATAACAACTCATAAGCAACATAATCCATATCTCAACATGTCTATCTCAATATCATCACTCAAACACAACCAGATGATCGGGATGTCAAAAGTATCATCCACAAAGTATAAAAACAACATGATGTCGAAGTCATAACTGAAAACAATCAGCATAGTATCATAAGCAACTAAAGCATCTATCCACTGAACAAAGACAAACTAAAACCAAGTGTCGCAATTGGAGGGACACTACAGCTCCACTCAATCCTAGATTGACACAAGAGGATACTCCCCTCTGCGAAAACCCCATCATAAACTTACAAAATTTCAAACTTCCTTATCCAACAATTCAACAAAATTTGATTGCAAGAAAAAAAAAAACTTAACTTTATTTAGTTTAACTACAAAGCACATTCAATGGGCCTTCCATGGTCAAATTCTTTACAAGAAAACAATCTTCCTCTCCTTTGTTCAGGGACAATTACCTTTTTTCCATTTTCCTTCACACAGACAACCTTCAAATCCACTCATACATTTCTTGGTAACCCCTCAAGTTTCTTTGCCCATTACACGGTCTTGATCTAATTTAGGACAACATCAATTCCCCTTTCACTATCTCTCTCTACAAACAAACACTCATCTATACTCTCCCATGTGAACTCTTCATTCCTGTTTGACTACAAATTCAGTCTATTATTTGTGTGTCATGGTTTTACTCACCTGCAGCTTACTATTCCTCCACTCTAAACATTTATTGCAAATTAATTTTAAATGATTTTCCTACGTGACTCATCCCACTTTAGTTGTGGATTTTATTGGCATTGAGCTCTCTGTTTGTTCCTACACAACCCCTCAAGCTTGCCCCTTTGTGCCATGAGTTCCTTCTACGTGACCTTTCTCCCTCTTTGGAAACCATGGTTGTGATTTAATTTAATGTCATTGTCTTGTCTGTTACTTCCTATACTCTTCCTCGCAGCACTATTCACCTGTATGCTATGTTAGCATCAACACCTCCATTTTTTTTCTCTATGCAGCCCCCTTCTATCTCCTACCTCTAATTTGCAAGTTATTTCTAGTCTTTGTTTTCCCATCCCCTTTTCTTCTACCTGCGACCCCACATATTCTACATATATTACATTTTTTTGTCTATTTCAAATTCTCAAATGTCTCTCTTTTGGGATGAAGTGGTCCAGTCCTTTGTTTCCAAATTTGAGATATGCAATTTTTCAAAGTTTTCCTCTTCACTTCCCAATCAAAATTTGTCTTCTTCTTCCTTTAACTCTACCAAAGATATTTCAAATTAAAATATGCTAATCATTACTTTCACATTCCATACCTTACACAACACACGGTATTGCCTCTTTTTGCTTTTAAATTCTGAGGTGATATTGAATAAACCAAATGTTTCTATTTCAAATTCTCAAATGTCTCTCTTTTGGGATGAAGTGGTCCAGTCCTTTGTCTCCAAATTTGAGATATGCAATTTATTCAAAGTTTTCCTCTTCACTTCCCAATCGAATTTTTTCTTCTTCTTCCTTTAAATCTACCAAAGATATTTCAAATTAAAATATGCTAATCATTACTTTCACATTCCATACCTTACACAACACACAGTATTGCCTCTTTTTGCTTTTAAATTCTGAGGTGATATTGAATAAACCAAATGTTTCAATGGCTCCTTTCATCTAAAGAACATTGCCAGTAATCCAATATTTTTTCATTGAATATCTTTTCCACTTCTGAAATCACATGCATGGTTGCCTGCAACGAAGAATCAAAACAAACCAAAAAATTAAAATTAAAATGATTTTTTTTTGGTTGATGAGGATAAAATGAAATTATTTTAGTTAATGAGCATAGTTAGTTGATTCAGGATGCTCCTACATCAGATATGCTAGGTAGAAAGATTGTGAGCATAGGCTCACAATGGTGGAGTTGAGTAGTTGTACTACTCTTCCAAGTTGTCATCAACCTACAGCGAACTCCTTCGCTATCTAAGTGTTGAGGGTCAATCTTTCTTTCGCTTTTTCCAACATCGTGCTAGAACACACATCACCTTCCTCCAATATTGTTGCATCTTCCTTTTCCCTCTCATGGACTCCTGTCCACCAAAGCCTGACTTCCTCCACCAAATATTTTCCACACTCCTCTCCTCTTTCATGGATTCAAACGCAACTCTAACCATCCACCTCCACCAAAAACAACCTATAACATCTTCAACCATCTCTACACACAACCACACACCATTTGCAACATATACTACATGCTCTGATTTTCTATCCATCTCTTCTTCTATCTTTTCATCTAAAACCAAAGTAACATCATAAAATTGTTTTACCTCATCTTCATTTGCAACTACAACATTGAACTCCACTGCAACAACTTTCATATTCTCATCACTGTAATCTTTTTTTCATCTCCCTTTGTTGCACCATCAAACTTGGATGTCCACTCTTCCTCAATCGTCAGCAATTGTGCAAACAAATTTGCTTCACTTTCAACATATGTTGCAACCTTTTCACTTCTCACCTCACTTCTTTCTCCTTCTCTCTTCATTTGTTCCTCATAGCATACTTCTTCATCAATAGGGGCTTATCTCACTTCTTCCTCTTTCCATCTCAAGCTGCTATCCTTGTTCTTCTTCTCATTCCTCTCTACCACTTTCTTTTCGTCTTTCCAAAAATTATTTTCTAATTTCTCGAGCCTCGTTTCAATATTTCCTACTTCACAAACCATCTTTTCCACTAATTCAAACATTTCATCCTCCACTTTGTCCCAATACTGCTCCCAAAACAGTATCTGCACGAGTCTCCTCACAACCCAACCCATCTATGCCTACTGCAATCTCACCTTTCGCAATATTTCATCACTCTAAAAAAAATTCCTTCATAGCTTCAAGCTCTCTCTCTTGCTGCTCAGGATTCCTCACACACCTGCAACAACTCTCACGAGCTTCTTCTCAAATGCTACTCACTCTTCACTACCCGCAGATCCTAATGTGGACTACCTCACAATCGACGATCTCCCACACACTCAGAATCACAGGATCTAATACCAATTGACACAAGAGGATACTCCCCTCTGGAAAAACCTCACCATAAACTTACAAAATCTCAAACTTCCTTATCCAACAATTCAACAAAATTTGATTGCAAGCAAAAAAAAAAACTTAACTTTATTTAGCTTAACTACAAGCACATTCAATGGGCCTTCCATGGTCAAATTCTTTACAAGACAAAAATCTGCCTCTCCTCTATTCAGGGACAATAACCTTTTTTTCATTTGCCTTCACTCAAACAATCTTCAAATCTACTCATACATTTCTTGGTAACCCCTCAAGTTTCTCTTCCCATTACATGCTCTTGATCTAATTTAGGACAACATCAATTCTCCTTTCACTATCTCTCTCTACAAACAAACACTCATCTATACTCTCCCATGTGAACTCTTCATTACCATCTGACTACAAATTCAGTCTATTATTTGTGTGTCATGGTTTTACTCACCTATAGCTTGCTATTCCTCCACTCTGCACATTTATTGCAAATTAGTTTTAAATGATCTTCCTACCTGACTCATCCCACTTTAGTTGTGGATTTTATTGACATTGATCTCTCTGTTTGTTCCTTTGCATCCCCTCACGCTTGTCCCTCTGTGCCATGAGTTTCTTCTACGTGACCTTTCTCCCTCTTTGGAAACTGTGGATGTGATTTAATTTAATGTTGGCATTGTCTTGTTCGTTGCTTCCTATACTCTTCCCCATGACACTATTCACCTATATGTTATGTTAGCATCAACGCCTTTTTCTCTATACAGCCCCCTTCTATCTCCTACCTCTAAGATCTGTAAGTTATTTCTATTATGTGTTTTCTTGTCCCCTATTCTTCTACCCGTGACCCCACATTCTGCATATATTACATTTTTTGTCCGTTTCAAATTCTCAAATGTCTCTCTTTTGGGATGAAGTGGCGCAGTCCTTTCATTTCCAAATTAGAGATATGCAATTTATTCAAAGTTTTCCTCTTGACTTCCCAATCAAAATTTGTCTTCTCTTCCTTTAAATCTGCCAATTGAATTAAAAATTGCTAATCATTACTTTCACATTCCATACTTTACACAACACACAACATTGCCTATTTTTGCTTTTAAATTCTGAGGTGATATTGAATAAAATAAATGTTTCAATGGCTCTTTTCATCTAAAGAACATTTCCAGTAATCCAATATTTTTTCATCAAATATATGTGCCACTTCTAAAGTCACATGCATGGTTGCCTACAACGGAGAATCAAAAGAAACCAAAAAATGAAAATTAAACTGAATTTTTTTTGGTTGATTAGGATAAACTAATTTTTTTTTGTTTAATGAGGATAGTTAGTTGACTTGAGATGCTCCTGCATCATAGATTTATGACAGCATTGCCACTATTACGATAAAGATCGATAGGATTTCATCTGATTGAGTTGGTAGATACTTGTTATGCCCGCGGATCAGCCTTCCTGCCACTGATCCTACATCTTCATCTTATGATCCATTTATTCATGTCAATCTACCTACTTCTTCAAATGTCGAGCATATGAGTCACACAACATTGTGTAATATGTGTAGAGTCCCAGTTTTAGATTTACTAGCTGCTTTTCAGGTCATCAGTGAGGACCATGGGATCACTCTTGATTGGGTACAAGCCTTTATTAGACAATGATATCCTAGTACACATACGAGCCACGGGGTGGCAACTTCAAAGTATATTCCACAGTAACCTATAGGATCCCATGTGCATCATATTTCTATCGATCCTTTAGCTTGTCCAAGTCCTCAAGATGTTACAGATCACACTGAGGTTTCTACAACATCTAATCTTATAGTCGGCTTCTTTTTGGCACTGATACTATACTATCTACAAATCCCCCTACGGTTTCTTTGCATTCTCGTGATCTTAGTGACATTGGTAGAGCCTTCAAGGAGGCACGAAAGTTACTTGAATAATTTTAATATATATAATTATGTTCTAAAAATTTGCATACATACATAATTTATTTTAGTCTTGTTCTTTAACTCCTAATTTAAATCGTGTATTTGAAATTTTTTAGCAATATGGCGATTTGTTGGAGTTTGGAAATTTGGTGCATGATGGTGATCCCATGTAGTATACAACTAAGGTACATTTAAATATTAAAAAATTAAATTACTTGATGTAAGTTTGAACACATTGAAGTCAAGTACATTGTAATTTTTAGATAATTTTACATATATGTACACATATATACATGTATTAAAAACTAAATTACATGTGTGTACTTGAAATTGTGTAGGGCTTGGGACGAGGCTTAGGACACAAATCAGGAGATCTTGGATCGGGACATGGATCCACACATCTTGGATCAGGAGAGGGATCATGACATGGATCAAGAGAGGGATCAAGCCATGGATCGAGGGAGAGATTTAGGGAGAGATCAAGCGAAAGATCTGATGATTCTATTCATACTAGATATCCCTCTCTTTGAGATATTTTATAGTATTATGGTTTGAGATCAAATTATTATGTTGGAGAAACTTTTTATGATCTACATCACATTACATACATTTATGTTTTATGGTATACACTTGTTATGATTTACATCACATTTATACATTACTATGGTTTGAGTAGGTTTGTTATACAAATTATTATGGTTTTAGCAGTTGTTACATATATTGACATCATGCTTGAATTATTATGGTTTTATTTATTTAGCAAGTTTGTACCTTTATTTAAATTTATTATGGTTTGAACACTTATTGTACATCTATTTACATCGTGAAATAAAAATGTTGGACTATCTAATGGTTGCTATTTGTAAATTTAAAAAGATGGATGTACAATTAATTATAGAAATGAATTTGTCTTTAAATAGGTCAAGAAATAGAAATAATTTGAATGCAAATATGTAAGTTCAAGGTCAATTGGACTAAGAGATTCAATGCTATTTAAGTGGAACATAAAAATGCAATTGGAAATATATGATAAGGAATTCTTAGCTCTAAATATTCATTTTTAAAGTCACTCTAGGTTAAATGTAAATTGTGCATATATGATGCTATATGAACTTAAGAATTCCATATAATCTAATACACATGAATTTGAATGTGCATGCAAAGAATTCAAACTAGATGATGAGTTATACTTGTGTCCAGTTGAATGTAAATGAAATCAAATCTATTCAAGTGAACTTAAGAATTCCATATAATCTAATACACATGAATTTGATTGTGCATGCAAAGAAAGTGATCTAGATAATGAGCTATAAGTGGTGTTGAATTTAAATTAAATAAAATATATTCTTGAACTTAAGAATTCCATGGAACATTTATGCAATTGGAAATTAATAAAATCTCACTATGTGCACATAATATAAGTATCTTGATCTTCCCATGACAACTATATATTAAAAAGTGATCAATCCACATAATTACCAAAGATCCCATTACATGTGGTCTCAATCTATACATGGTAAACAAATATTGATGCTATAATATAGCTATCTCAAACACTCCAAACACCATCACTATGATTCACTACAATGAATATTCCAATGCACCAAGGTGAACAAGAAAGACCAATCCAAGGGAACCCATACAAGAACATTCACAAAATGATACATCTAGCATACCAAAGGTTATAGAAAATCATGGTTGCTACTCTAAATGAAATAAAATAAATTACAATTCCTAGATAGATCTTGGATAATATAATAAAAATATTGAATGTCACATTAGTAACATAAAAATAAAGAAAACTAGAGACAACATGTAGATTCTTCACCACTCAAACACCAAATCAACTAGATCCAATTTGTCACAAAATTACAATAAAGTAATCATAGTTTAGGAACCCAATAATAAAAACTATAAAAGAATTTACACTAATAAAGAGTATACCATCACTTTCACATTTAAGAACCTGCTAGAAAAAACCTCCTAAAACCATATGACCCAACATAAACACTTCATATGGTATTCAACATAGCTAAGTTAGTGTTTACTCATGTGACTAGGGGACCAAAAGAAGACTTCCAACATGAACACTCTCACACAATATATATTTAGAGAGTAAAAGAACACAACCACCATGTCATAAGGTAGTTAAATACTAATGTAACTGATTTCATTTGTTGAATCTTAGATCATATATATACATGCAATTTACAAAACCTAGTGACTTTTAAAAAGTTTTATTTCATTTGTTCAAGTCCACTTATATGACCTAGATCATATACATGCAAAAATTACAAAACCTAGTTTATGTTCCAATTTTGCATTTAAATTTATGTTCCATGGAATTCTTAAGTTCAACAATAGGCAAAATGTGAAATTTTTAATTTAGTCACTAGGTTTTTTAAATTGCATATATATGATCTAAGATTCAACAAATGAAATTGAAGATTCAAGTGAACTTAAAAGAATTGCATGTCCAACATAAAAATGCAATTGGAAATTTAGATGAATTAAAGGGATTTAGGCAAAATGTTTGAAAACATTTTAAAAGTCACTAGGTTTTGTATCAAGCATGCATGATCTAACATACATATTTAAGTGGAGTTTCATTTATGTAAATTATGAAATCAAATATTCTTGAACTAAATTAAGAATTCCACATGGAACTTAAATTTAAATACAATTCCAGAAATAAACGACCAAGCCTTTGAAAAAAACCCATTCTAAAACATGTCACATGTCTAATCAATATATATATAAATAGATCTATAAAAAGTTTGAGTATATATATATAGTCATGTAAATGTACATATATCCAAAAAATAACTTAAAACTCTTGATACATATAATTTGGATCCTCTCTATCTTTAATTATCTCTAAAATCTTTTCATGATCTTCAATAGGCAGCCTCCACTTTTGTTTGGCACGTCCTCTTTTAGGTAAAGTTTCTAAATTTATTTTTGTTGCTATAACTAAGTGACTATAATGTAGAACCTTTTGTCCTGGCATATAATCAACAAATATAATACCATTTTTATCTATCTTTATTTGTTGATAATATATGCCTTCAATAATGACTAATCCAACGGGATACTCTTTTCCATCACCATCGATTCCACCAATTGTCTTTTTGGTTGTGTACATCTTAGTAGATAGTAATCTACACCTTCCACATTGTTAAGATCTGCAATAACGAAAATATCTCATGTACACACACCATGTAAAATTTACAAAAGTTGTACAAAATATATAATTTTATATATAAACATGCTTGAAACTTACATATAATATATTAAATAAATTTTAAATAAAATTAATTTCCATACCTATAATAGCTAAATCAAATACATGTTCATAATCAGCTGAATATAGAGGGTCATAGACATCAACATTGTCATTTTCATCAAAAGGAGGCATTGATATTAATTGTTTCATTTCCCATCGTGAAACATACCCATCTCTAATATTCTCACATTGAACAATATTTGCATTGTCCTCAATGCAATCAACACAAAATCATGATTTTTATCTCACATTAATTGCATGAGGCTTGCTACTTCCCTTTGTCATGATTTGATGTAGACTTCTAATACCATGAATTGTTTGATAATTATAAGGATTTGATCAATCAATATCTATAAATTACAAACATCCACTAGTGATTATTTTAAGTGAATATATATACAATTTAAATTTTAAAATTCAATTAAATCATGTAAACAAACTTTGAAATTCAAATTTTTAACAAATTTTGACTAGATGTACTTGTAACTTCCAAAAAATACTGTGTGTTGTATGTTGAGTTGTGAGCAAAAAAATGACTTATGCACCATTCAATAATTTCATTTGCATTATGTATGGCATTACCTGCAAATACACATGTTGGAAAAAAAATTCACCTATTACTTTCAAGGAACTTAAGAATTTAATTTAGTTTAAATATATATCTTTTTTTTTAAATATCTCTAGATTCCATATATAGATGGTGAACTACCAGCAAGTTCATGTTGACAAAGTGCACACTTCACACATGCTCCTACTCCATCATGCTCTCCTTTTCCATGTCCACTCTCATAAAAATTTCACAAAAATTTGGTGTTGCATCTAGCATGTTGATGGCCTAACCAAACAAAAGCTTTTACAAACTTAAATTGTTCTGTGAAGTTACAAAAAATTACACTCAAACCAAATTAGCTTCAAAAAAATAATTATATAAAAGTAATTGAACAATTTAAATCTCAAAGTTAAAAGTAAATAAATAAATAAAAATTAAAAAAAAAAAACAATGTGCTTACTAGCACATCCATCAGACCATATCTAGTGTTGTTCTTGCAGATTTATGCCACATCATCTCAGGTCTTCAAAAAACATTTTGAAACAATGAGCTACATAGCTTCTATCATGACTCATATCATCAGTGATATAAAAGTGAACCTCTTTGATGATAATTTGATCATCTTTGCTACTTTGTATTCCATTGACCTCTAACTCGGCATACCTTTAGCAAACTTGCACAAAGATTGCAACTTGCTCTGAATGATAATATTGACTTTGAATCTCAGTTTGAGGACTAAATGTATAGTTCTCAGAGAAATCTAGAATAGAGAGAATACAACCTAGTGCAAATAAATTCTTTGAATCAAGAAATTGCTTAGCTTTCCATCTTGCACCATGACAATGTTGGGTATGTGGATATATGATATTTTAAAATTTGTTCATGAATTCATTGTAAGGCAATCCATTCTCTTTGAGAACAATTTTTTTGGCCTCAAGTCTTGACTTTGTTAAGTATGTCTCATATTCAAATCTCTTCCAATTAACTTGCATATCAATATTGTCAACTTGTAAAAGATTCCTCAAATCTCCACAATCATTACATACACTTTTTATACACTAAAAATTGAATTCATCTTAATCTTTTAATTTTTCGCATACAAGAGACTTCACAAATTATGTTGTGCTTCTAGGGATGGCTAAATTTTGATCAATTACTGCCATAGCTTTTTTATATGATTGTAGTTTTAGATTAAACTCAACATGATTTCGAAAACAAGAAGTTTCATGTACTTTATTTATACGTACAAATGATGGTCATAGTGTCTCAAACATTCTTTGACAAATCTTCACATTTGAAAATTCTTGCTTGAATGCTTCAAAAATTTCACTTTGTGTTGTATCTATAAAATGTTTTGGATGAGAAATTTTTGTACCATCTTCACCTATTACTTGTATAGTATCGCTTCTATTGGAAGAAACACAAGAGTGGTTGGTCCAATATTCAACCAACTATTTCTTTACATCTTCTAAAATTCTATCTTTTCAAGGAACCCTACAAATATTTACCCATTTTTTCTCAATTTTTCCATCTATTTCATTTATCTTTTCAATATACCTTTAAACAGTTCTCCTAGAAACCTTTAGTAATTCATAAATTGCTTGAACTTTTCTTCTATGTGATAATTTCTTACTAGAAATTACAGTCATCAATGCTCTACGTGCAACACTTAGATCACTAGTTCGACTCTTGTTTTCAATGCATTTCAATGCTTCTTGCAAGTTTTCAACAATTGTTCATTTTAATGAATCTAATGAATTTTTCCTATTATCAACCCCTAACAACTTCAAAACAATGGTCATTTATTTTTGTCTAAATAACTTTGCAACTAACTATGCTCTTCCAATTAGAGATTTTTCTTCAAAAAATTCATCCCATATTCTTTTTGAGTGTAATTTTAATGTGCATTCAAATAACATATCTTTAGATGAAATATTATTGAAAAGAGAATCCTCATCCATCTCCATCAAATTTTCCATACCATAGAAAAATTTATATTACTAGGTTTAGTTTGTTCTTGTACCTGTACGTCACCTTGGTCATCAATATTTTCCATGGGTTGTTCTTCAGTAGATGTTCCTTCACCCGCTTTTCTCTTCCTATGTCTTGTTCATGTTCGATCATACTTCCTCAATCTAGTCCTTTTATTCACCATGACAAATTGCACTCAAATTTGAATTCACCTGCATACAAATTTGTACACACATGAGCTTTCAATGAAACATGTACAATTAATATTGCATAAATATCTAACACTATTTATTATAAATTGTTAATTTGTTTTAAATCCAAAGTAAAAAAAGCAAGTTCAAATTACAAACATATCACATGAGAAAATTTGGTATCATGAGCTCATATTTGGTATATACATCACTTGAAAAAAGGTTCATCAATTAAAATTTCTTTAAATACATAAATTACAAACATATCATGAGAATATTTGGAATATATATCACTTGAAAATATTTAAAGCATGTAACTAGATGCATGTGCTAGGTCATGACATCACTTACTAGATCACCACTAAATGTGCATTGAAATATGTGGATCTTTTAAGAAAATGAGTACTATAAAACATAGAAAGAGAAACATGAGCTTGATATATACCTAAATGTGTAGATCACCACTTGTATAATTTGTACACGTAATAAATTCAAGTGAACCTAAGTCATGTTCCAACCTAATGCAAGAGTATCGGAAAACCTGGACAACATGTAAGAAATTTAATTAACAATTAAAAAGGAAATGGACTTGGATAGAGGCTCAGTTAGTGTACATGCCATGTAGGTGAGGTTGAGAAAAAACATTTAAATAATGGAAAAACATAAATTAATCATGCAAAGTATGAGAGTCTAGGGAAGGATGATAAAATCTTGATGAACTTTGAATCTAGCAACAAACTACCACTTCATCTCATTTATTCAAGTGAATCTTGGAAATTCATTTGTACACATTATTTCACACCTAGGGAGTTTGATGTAGGGGCACAATACGTTGGGTAACCTGAACATTATATAAAAGGATCTAGAGGATGAACACATGAGAGTAGATCATGTTACAAGGAAGGATTTAAATGCACAAGAACTAGGGATTGAACCCACACATGAGAAATAAATGTAAAGTAGAGAATAGAAGAGGCGCAAGGGAAAACACATGATTGTGCACATGCACAAAGCTAGTTTTCCTTAGATGGGTAGGATAGAATAATGAAACTCATGAGGGGGGAAAGGCATGATGCCTCTAATTTTAATTTATCATAATAAAAGACTTATATGATGTGAAAGAGAGAAAACATGATATATATCTCCTATGAAAAGGTATATAGCAATGAAAGGATAAGATTACAAAGGGGAAGGTATGATTCCTTAAATGCAAGGATGTGATAAATAAAATCAGACTATGTTAAAAGGAGGAAGGATTAATGACCTAAAATGTAAGGATATAACCATATAAGCATACTTGATGTAAAGGGATAGATACATGATTCCCATAATATGAATATGCAACATGATGAAGGTATAATATGTAATGGAATGCATGATGCACTCTAGTTTATGTGGTAACTAGATAAAAGTGTGGTCCATGAACATATATAGGATCAAAGAAAATAAGCAATAGTCAAAGAATAATTTGTGAAAAAGTTACATGCTCAAAAATTATCACAATACATGCATGAAAATTTAAGAATTAATGAGGCAACATGAGAAACCAAAATTATAAGGCAAAGATCATAAAATCCCGAGTATTAAAGAAAAGTCTAATAAACATAAGCATGCAAAACATAAAATAGAAAAATAATATATACATAAAAGATAAGTCCAAGTTGGAAATAAAAGTAAAGGAAAAGGTAAATTTAATAAAACATAGGCATAAGGAGGATGTAAAAAAACGAATGGAAGAACATAGAATTGGTGATCAATAATAATGTACCTTCAAAAATATCTCTCCTATTGTCCAAATACGTTTTCTTTTGTTGAAATAAGTCTTCTAAATTATCGAAATAAACCTTCTTTTATCGAAATAAGTCTTCTAAATTGTCGAAATAAGTCTTCTAAATTGTCAAAATAAACCTTCTTTTGTCGAAATAAGTCTTCCTTGGTCAAAATATGTATTTTACTAAATTTCTTGAGGTGAAAAATTAAAAAAAACAAAAATTTATTTATATCGACACTTTTCAGTCAAGCACCTGTCAATCGGTTATGTCTCGGCCAAATAGGTTTTGGCCGAAACATGCTCAGTCGAAACAGGCTCAACCAAGCATGTCTAGTTGGTTGCCTACTTGGGAGCCAACTCACCTTTTTTCAGAATTTCTTGAAACATTCAACTTTAGCAAAGTATTTCTCTAGTCAAAATTATTTTTTTGCAAGAAATACAAACACCCTATTGTAGAGCTCGAAGTGATGAATGCAAATATGTAATTTTTTTAATATTTTGATTAGTTTTAATATATTTTATTTTTAAAAATAATGCAAGTAGGTTGTTAAAGTTAAAAAAGAGGCTGATTAGAAATTTTAAAAAAATAGTAAAACATTTTAAATTTTTTTTAAAAATATATGAGGCACAAGAGGAGAGAGTCTTCTTCAAAAGGGTATAATTTGTTTTTTGAAAATGATTTAAAAAATAGACAATAGTTGATGTCCCGTGAAAACTGTCAAATTCTGACAAGTCTGACTTTAAAACATTATTACGAGAAAAATATACATCAAAATTTGATTTATTTTTTTCCAAACACAAGATATTGAAGTTATCTATTTGGAGAAAAAAAAAGGGGGAGAAATGAAGTTTTTTTAATTTATTTCTTGACGGCCCATGAAGTCACTTTTTTCTAAAATTTTCAGTATTCCAAAATTTGTTCTTAAATTGATAAAAAATAATGAATTTAAAAAAAATATATGAAAAATTACAAGAATAAACTTCATCAAAATTTCTACATTTCATTAGTTTACATCATTTTTAAATTTGAAACATAAAGACCACTTTTATGTGGTTGAATTTCAGAATTTTTTTTTATGTTGGTCGATTCATTTATAAAGTGTGACACGGGTTTGTGCTTTTACCCATTGCTGCATACTGAACTTCAATGTTGGTTATTATCTTCAAGATCGGGCTTATACTGTCAAATGTTTCTCTAGTTATCCTTTCCACCTCATTGTTTTTTATGGCCTTTTTAGCCAAAATCCCTCCCTACCATTCTTAGCCTTGTTACAACGTGGATAAATTATTTTTGTAATTTTTTATGGCTTGTCCAGGTACATGAATTATTTATGCACTTGACTTAGCACGATTCGAACCCATTCTTCCTCATCACAAAAGTTCGGATAGTCTTTCCATACATCCAAGCTCTTCTGGCCAGTTTCTATGTACTCCAACTTGTAGGTTTTATTGTAATCTTCCAATAGTTGGTAGCAGAGATCATCCAACTTGGTGTGGTTAATCTCTGCTATGGGTTCATGGATGTATTTTTGGACATCTTCTAGGTAGACAACATTGTGGGGAGCTACCGAAAATGCTCCATCTTCATCAATTACCATTGCTTTCAATGGAAACTACTTGAATATGAGTTTGGTCTTCTCAAATACCTTAATAACCATGGGTTTGGCCATTTTAGTTCCAAGAATTTCTTTCAAAATCTTTTTAGAAGGTTGCTAACTTTCTTAGTAGGTGCTTTACACACTTTGGCTCCTAATTGCATTTGTGATAATTTAGGCAAGGAGTTGAGCTTATATAGAATTTGGTGTAGTGGGATATGGGTTGTCACACAATGGAGTGGCAGTTGGTTAATTAGTGCTCTTCCCATTCATAGGTTTCTCAAGTCGTTGGGATGATTTGACTTGTGGTGGTTTTGTGTTTTTGATGTTTAATTTTTCTAAGGTGTGAATTATGGTATGTATGGTACATGGTAGATTTTATGCTTTAATTTGATCACTCTGGTGAAAGGAAATAATGCTTTAATCGTGTGTCGTTAACATGCCCTATGGTGAGTGTACCATTTAGTTGTCACAATTTGGCCGCTTTAGAATCAATTATGTTATGAATATAGTATGGTCCTAACCATTGGACCTTCAACTTCCCTTGCTTTTTGAACGTACTGTTGTAGAACATAACTAAGTCTCCTAATTGGAATGTTTTCATCCACAAATTTTGGTTGTGTCATGTTTTCTGTCTCTATCATTCTAACTATTGGTTATACATAGCAACTTGCCAAAATTCGTCAATATTTCCCAAGTATTCTATTCTCATCTTTAAAGGTTTATCCTCTTCCAACTATAAGATTATTGTGGCACATATGTTGGGAATTATGAAATTCATGGGTACCATTGCATCCAAGTCGTATATCAACTAAAATGGTGTGAATTTTCTATTTCATTTGTAGGCAATGTGGTATGCCTAGAGTCTTGTTGGTATCTCAATATCCCAATCCATTTGGTTTCCATCACACATCTTTGTAAATGTTTTTCCAATTATTTTGTGTAAGGCTTCACTGGCTTTGTTCGCTTGTAGATGGTTTGGAGAGGATTTTTATGGGTTATACTAAAATTTTGCAGTAATTCTTTTATCATATTGTGTATGAAGTGCTTTCCCTTATCGCCGACTATTCTTAATGGACATACGTATCTCGTGATAATGTTTTATATAAAATATTGGTGGTCGTTCTTGTGGTACAATCTCTAGTCGGTTCTGCATATGCCCATTTCATTAGATACTCCATGTTGGTTATAATGAATTGGGATCTTGAGTGCTTTGCCAGTGGGTTAATTGGCCCAATAAAATATATTTCCCATTTATCAAAAGGATTTTAGACTAGTGTCAGTCTTAGGGGCCTTTCATCCCGGGCAGTAGGTTTTCCTACTCTCTGATAGATATCACACCCTTTTGCATAGTCCTTGGAATCTTTTTGTATGGTTGGCCACCATATTCTGACCAATTTGATTCTTTGTGCGATGGTTTCTCTGGAATTGCATCCTCCAGAACTTCATCCATGTGCCTCTTGTAAGATGGATTTCCTTTCATGCTTATAGACAACTCTCCATAGGATATCATCTCTCCTCGTATAGTCTAGTTCTCCTTCTACTGATGTTTATGAAGCTTCTCTCTGCAGTAGTGATTGTTTATCTTGCAGAGATACACCTTTTGGGAATTCTCTAGTTGATAGTAAAATAGCAGTATCCTCTAATTCTTTTGGCACTTTTGTTAAATAAAACAAGTGTGCACCGGGTAATTCTTCCCCATGTGCATCCAATTCTTCCCTTGTTTCAATCCAAGATAGGTAATTTGGTCCTTGGTTGTTCTTTTCAGGTTTTACCATTATCTTGAGTTTGATTTCTTCGAATAGTAACAACCATATATATATTTTTCCATGGGTTATCAGTTTGTTGAGTAGGTATTTGAGGGGTTCATTATCGGTGAAAAAGGTGAATGGTGTGGATAGTAGATAATGCTTGTACTTTTTCAAGGCGTATACCATTGCTAATGCTTATCTTTCTATTGTGGTGTAATTCTTTTTCATTGTTGACAACTTCCTACTAGCAAATTCTATAGGATGGTCTTTGTTCCCCTTTGGTTGAATGAGTACTACTATTGTTATTCTGAAGGCATCAACACGAACATGGAAGGGATCATTCCAATATGGAAAGATGAGGATTGGGGCTTCTACAATTTTCTACTTCAGAGTATCAAAGGCATTTTGGGCTTCCTCATTCCATTCAATGCTTCACCCTATTTTCTTCTTTAGAAGGTCTTCTAATGGAGTTGTAATTTTGACATAACCTTTGATGAATTTCATATGATACCCTATGTATCCTAAAAATGTCTTAACTTTCAAAGTGTTCTTCGGTGGTGGCATATTTAGGATTAGGGCTACTTTCATTGGGTCTACCATTAGTCCTTCTTTGCATATGATGCGGTCTAGGAGTGTCCCTTATGGTACCACAAATGTGTGTTTCTTTAGGTTTATGTATTTTTCATCCTTCTACACTAGCTTAGCATCATTCAGAGAAGTTGAACACAGTCTTTCACTAGGCCATAGACCATCCAATCATCTAAGTATGCTGCAAGAAAATCATGAATAAAATCATTGAAAGTATTGACCATTATCCAATTGAATATTGCCAAAGCATTCTTCAATCCAAATGGTATGACTATGTACATGTAGGATCCCCATTGGGTGGCAAAAGTTGTTTTGGGCTGATCTTCTTCCTTGATCTTCACTTGGAGGTAACCAGAAAATCTATTTGTGAATGAGTAAATCTCTCTATTGGCTACCGATTTGAATATTTCCTTTGTGAATGGTGTAGGAAATGGGTCATGTATGCATGCTTTGTTTAATTCTTGAAAGTTGATACACACCCTTATTTCTCCAATCTTTTTGTTTTGAACTACCATTGGGATTATCCATTTTGCATCCTCTACCGATTTCATTATCTCAACGATCAACATCTGGTCTATTTCTATCTTTACCTTCTTCATATTAGGATTTAATCTATATGGCCTCTTCTCGATTCATTTTGTGCCTTCTCTAAGCTAGATTCTCATGATTCCAACTTCCTCTTTGATTCCTTTTATTTTGATGAAATTCAGAGGAAACAAATCTTAGAAATATGATAGTGCTTCAATTGTTTGCGCTACTACTTTTTCATCCCAATAATCACCTATGCATGCTAGTTTAGGATCTCCTTCTACTACAATGTTTGTTTATTTTATTTTAATTGGTTCATTGCAATATTTTTGTTTTGGGGTGGTACATTCTTCTATTTCCCTTTCCCCCTGGTCGATTTCTATCTTAGGTGTATGTTCCTCCTCGTTGTCATGTATTGCATAGCAATGTTTCATTGATCTGGTTAGTGTTATCTCTTAGAAATGCACCTTATGCAAAGTTATGAAAATTGAGCTTTCTAGAGAAACATGGGAACTTTTCCGGGTTGTGGGTCACCTAAAAATTTAGAAAAGAACCTCCGGAGAAGGCTGGCTTCCTTTGTGTTATCACCTAACTACTGATCTTTGTAAGGAAAAGGGAGAAGGAGTGCATGAAAATGAAAATTAAATCCTATGGTGATACACCAAATTGACAAGAGAAATGAGACACTCAGGTTACACTTGAATATTGATGATGGATATGGGACTACACAACAAGTTTTTGTAGATTATGCATAAGTATTTCACAAACAGGTTTGACATGCACACACTTTTAAGAAGGAAAAGCAATTTTTCACAAATCAAAAGTTCATGTGCAATTCTGTAAAACACAAGTTGTAACCTACATAATACTACTTTTGCAAAGAAAGGCATGCTAACATGAGACAAAGCTATAAGGAAATAGAAATATTTCACGAAGTAGCTTGATCAATCACCTGAAAATGCACAATATTTTGCAAGAACCAGAAGGAAAATTGAACCATCAATGGTAACCAAGGTAAATTCTATATATCATGCTCCAAATGAGTTACAAAAGTTTGCTAATGTGAGAGAGGACTGCAAAAGTCACAACTTCAGAAAAGCATAAGAAGAACTCCTTTACAAAGAGGCAAAAAATGCCATTTATACAACCAAAACTAAAAAAAATTGGCCTCTGCCCTAAGGTTTACAAAATGAGTCGGTTCCCGAACACATCGCCCCTCAGATCTTTTGGACTAAAGTTAATGTTGCATTCAATGTGCATCCCCCGTGTCCATGTCAGTGAAGGATCACTCCAAAAATGGCCTCCAGATCTTTTGGAATAATTGCATTAACCTCTAGCCTCTGTGTCCACCCTCGAACTTCCATCAAATCCACCTTGAATGTGGTTGTTCTGATAATCATAAATGTCAATCTACCCCTCACCAGTAGACACCACAGCTGTCATTGTGACTTGAGGTTTTTTCCTTTCTGCCTTTTTCCTGCTCAAGATCTTTCTGCAAGTTGACCATCTTCGAGAAGCAGCATCCGACCTCCCCTGTTAGATTTCTTCATAAACGACACCACTGGACACCGAACCGATCCATCATCCTTTGATCACAGAGCAGATCCACACTACTTGCATTTTGTTGATCTTCCACAGGGGCGGTCACAATAGTCAAACAGTCAATGGTTCGCCCTTGGCTTTCTCTGATTGGCTGAAAACATGCCACTTAGCTCTTCGGGCAGTCAAAAGTTCTTCAAACAGAGTCACATGTCAGTGAGACACTAACCATGTCTCCCTGATGCTTACAATGCTCCACAACAGCTATCAGCATAACACACAACTGTCGGCGAGAGATCATACCAAGCTGCAAAAGTTATATCGATATCCAAAATTGTCGCCCACGGCTAGACATTATAGTGAGTCCTCAAGAATCATGAAGCTCATCAAACAAGTCAGCAATATTCTCTGGTTGTTCCAAATCAACTAGTAAAACAGGTGCCTATATGCTCCCTTCAGCTTGCTCAACATAACCAAGTAGTTGGTCAAATAAAGAAATTGAATCCTCCTCCTCAGGTAGTGCCTTTTCCAATGAAACTTGGGCATCCTCTATCTGCAAGTGAAGCTCCTTAACTGGTAATTCCTACATTTTTCTTTCAGCCATCTTATAAACAGCATTAGAAAAATTTTCAAATGAGTCAAAATCCAAGGAATTCAGCAGTAAGTTTGAACCAATATCATTTTCACATGTAATATGGTAATTTTGAGCTGGGGACACAGTACAAGCAGCCACACCTCTTTCTCCTTTTGTTCATTCTTTTCCTCCTCTAATCGGTAAACCTCCAAAGCTAAATGCAATGGGTTTAAGTTTTTGACCTTTTCCATGAGGAGTAAGGTGTCCTTATCAATGGGCTGCTCTGTAACCACACTAGGTTGTACTAGATTAGTTTCCTTTACTTGTGAAGGATGCATGGTTGTAAAATTTGGAACTTCATACCTTGGAAGCTCTTCCTCTTGAAACCGATCTGAAATGCAAGAAGTTGTTCGGATATCATGCCTTTGAGGAAGCAAAGACTTCATCTACTCTTCTTTTGCAGCTAACTCCCTCTCGAGCCTATTCTCAAACTGTCTCCTTTGTGTTTCCAATTCCTACTCATGAAGGTAGGCCTGATACTCCAATTCCTGCTGCTGTGTATCAAGCTCCTGTTGCCTCCTAAACTCTTCTATCTGCTGATTTTCAATTTCTTCAAATTGCTTTTGGAAATATAAAGACATATTCTCTCAACTCATATTATCAAAATTTTGAGATTCATAAGAAAAATTACTTTGCTGGTAATATTCTGTGAAATCAGCAGCATAACTGCTTTGATATGGCAAATTAGAAGGTATATAGATAGCATTTTCGTGAAATGGTGATTGGTAAGACATATTACCATAAAATCAACACTTAGCCTGCTGAAACCAATTACTTTGGGCATGGAGTCACCATGATATGCTGATGTTAACCTCTGAAAGGCCTGAATTTTACTGGTTGCGTATCAAAAACCAATAATAGACATGTAATTTTCAAACTGTCTGTTCGACAGTCCCACCGGGTGTGCCAAAAACTGTTATCTCTTAGAAATGCACCCTATGCAAAGTTATGAAAATTGAGCTTTCTATAGAAACATGGGAACTTTTCCAGGTTGTGGGTCACCTAAAAAAATGGAAAAGAACCTCCGGAGAAGGCCAGCTTCCTTTGTGTTATCACCTAACTACTGATCTTTGTAAGGAAAAGGGAGGAGTGCATGAAAATGAAAATGAAATCCTATGGTGATACACCAAATTGACAAGAGCAATGAGACACTCAGGTTACACTTGAATACTAATGATCGATATGGGACTACACAACAAGTTTATGTAGATTATGCATAAGTATTTCACAAACAGGTTTGACATGCACACACTTTTAAGAAGGAAAAGCAATTTTTCACAAATCAAAAGTTCATGTGCAATTCAGTAAAACACAATTTGTAACCTACATAATACTACTTTTGCAAAGAAAGGCATGCTAACATGAGACAAAGCTATAAGGAAATAGAAAGATTTCACGAAGTAGCTTGATCAATCACCTGAAAGTGCACAATATTTTGCAAGAACCAGAAGGAAAATTGAACCATCAATGGTAACCAAGGTAAATTCTATATATCATGCTCCAAATGAGTTACAAAAGTTTGCTAATGTGAGAGAGGACTGCAAAAGTCACAACTTCAGAAAAGCATAAGAAGAACTCCTTTACAAAGAGGCAAAAAATGCCATATATACAACCAAAACTAAAAAGTTTCATCCTTTTCCCTAAGGTTTACAAAATGAGTCAGTTCCCGAACACGTCGCCCCTCAGATCTTTTGGACTAAAGTTAATGTTGCATTCAATGTGCATCCCCCGTGTCCATGTCGGTGAAGGATCACTCCAAAAATGGCCTCTAGATCTTTTGGAATAATCGCATTAACCTCTGGCCTCCGTGTCCACCCTCGAACTTCCATCAAAGCCGCCTTGAATGTGGTTGTTCTGATAATCATAAATGTCAATCTACCCCTCACCAATAGACACCACAACTGTCATTGTGACTTGAGTTTTTTTCCTTTCTGCCTTTTTCCTGCTCAAGATCTTTCTGCAAGTTGACCATCTTCGAGAAGCAACATCTGACCTCCCCTGTTATATTTCTTCACAGACTACACCACTGGACACTGAACCGATCCATCATCCTTTGATCACAAAGCAGATCCACACCGCTCGCATTTTGTTGATCTTCCACAGGGGCGGTCACAACAGTCAAACAATCAATGGTTCACCCTCGGCTTTCTCTGATTGGCTGAACACATGCCACTTAGCTCTTCGGGTGATCAAAAGTTCTTCAAACAGAGTCGCATGTCAATGAGACACTAGCCGTGTCTCCCTGATGCTTTCAATGCTCCACAGCAACTATCGGCATAACACACAACTGTCGTCAAGAGATCATATTGAGCTGCAAAAGTTATATCGATATCCAAAATTGTCGCCCAGACTATCGCTATCGGCTAGACATTATAGTGAGTCCTCAAGAATCATATCGCTATGCTCCTCCGTTGGCAAAACACCTGCACTCGGCAAGACATCATTCATTCGGCAGGAGGTCATAACGGGTTCCCATTAGTCACACCAAAGATTGAAACCATCAACAAGACCCTTCAGTCAGCAAGACCTCATATCGAAGACAAACCATTCAGCCAGGAGTCTTACTGATATCCATATACCCTTTGGGCGAGACCACCATGAGTCAGTGAGACCTTACACCGAAGTCAAAACATTACACCGAAGGCACCATCCTTTGACGAGACTTCATCGGGTCAGCAAGACATTATTTAGTACTCAAAAACTTTCGGCAAGACATCAATTGGTCAGCAAGACATCACTTGGTCAGCAAGACATCCCGCCAAGCCACACACTTTCGGCAAGACCATCCTCTCTCTGAGCTCAAACCATTTCGGCAAGAGTCCATCCTGTTGGCGAGACATCATACCGATGGCACCTCCTTTCCCCAAGCTCAAATATCTTTCGGCAAGAGTCCACCTTGTCGGCCAGACATCTTAGCGAAAGCATAAACCTTCGGCGAGAGCTCCATTTGTCAGCAAGACATCACACCAAACTCAAACCTTTTGACGACACTCCCATCGGTCGGGAAGACATCACACTGAATCCCCTTCTGTCGGCGAGACCACAATCATTCGGCCAGACTTTATACCGAAGGCAATCCATTTCGGCGAGACTTCCCCGATGACACCTCCTTTCGGCGAGACCTTCCTTGGTCGACGAGAGGTTACACCGAGACCATTCCACTTTGGCAAGACCTCACCCCATCGGTGAGACACTACACCGAAGGTACAACCTTTCGCCGAGACCATCATCTATTGGCAGGACCTCTCCCCGAACACAGATTCTTTCCTCGACGCCAACCTTGTGAACAAGAGTCGGCGAGACCTCCCAAGCAGGGAGATATATAAAGACTCATGGTGACTAAAATGTCTTAGTGACCTGGGGATCTCAAATGAATATAACACAATAGCCAGTCGGCAAGACATCCGGCTGGTCTCAGCGACTTTATTCTCTGGGGAGTTTTGTGCCAAATCTGATCGAGGCATGCTTTCCAACAGACTTCCCTATGAAATAGCATCAGATGAAGACCTTCCCAATGAAAACCGAACACCTGCACGCTAGGCTCAACCCTTATGGGAGCCACATTTAATCCACGTGCTGAATTTAAAATGTAATTTCCCCTTATTGAGCCCGTAGGCAAAAATCAGGTAACAGTTAGCTCCCATTCCATCCAGTCCTTATAGTCATATATTTTTGTTTCCTCTGATGGTTTGGAATGGGGTCACGGTACCGGTGTTTCACTTTCTTCTACCAAACTAAAATTGGATATAGATAAAATTGATAAAAAAAATAAAGTTTCTCATACTATTATTTCTTAGAGGCCTTAGTTTTAAACCAAAATTTGATTCCAATGTAATGTTTATCAATAATTTAGACTAATATTTTTACTACATTATATATTTCCCCCAAATCATTTATCAGGCACTACCTTGTAGATATAAGATTCATAATCAACTTTATTAACAAACCAAATCTCACCTTACATGATCCTTTAGTTATTGGTCAACATGTTAGATAATAAGAGTACATGATTTCTACACCTATCACCATGGATCGATCAATCAGAGACTCAAGGAATAAGATATGCCAATGTACATTCAAATTTGAGTATAGACACCTATATCACCAAGTTATTCTTAATCATAACCCTTAGATATTAATAACTCATTTATAATTTAGTGGCCACCATAACCTCTAGTTAGATGATCATAAACACTTTCCTTGTGTGTTGTAATCATTTCAAAACCTTTATATCTATAGCCTTAATGTACAAGATGAGATATAATATTTTCTCTCAATTTATAATCCAAGGTAAGACTAGTAATTATCATAAACTATGAATCATTTTTTGAATATGAGTATCCTTATTATCCATAAGTTTTATTATATAGACTCAAGATTTCAAGGATCCTTTCATTACGTGATGTTATAGTGTAACTACTATTGATCTCAACAAAAAAAAGAAAGATTAAGTCTCAATATAAATCAAATTTTATACAATATAGGAAAACCCAAAAATTCAAATACTAGATGAAGCTCAAAAATATACATACATACATATCTATCTTAGTCTTATTTTAAATTTGTAGTTAACAAAGATTCAATATATAATCTTCATCAATTTCTTTCATGTACAATGAATTTAAAACCTTTTTCTCATTTCAAATAATTTTTAAATAAATAATTTCAAGAACAAATCATGCAAAATCAAAGAATTTTTACACTTAACAAAGAGAATTTTAAGAATATAATAGACAAATACTATCCTTTCCAAGAAAAAAAAAAGTGTGACAATTTTCTTGAAGGAAAAAAAAGATTTCAATAGAGACAAAAACATTTCACATAAATATTTTAATGCTATGAAAAGTGAATCAAACTTTATGCACCTAGAACTTGCTAGTTGCTTGCTTTTTTCTCTTCTTCCCCCTTCCAAATATCTCATCTTCCCTACTTTCAATTTTATTTCCTAATATTTTTCTCCTTATTGTCCCTTGATCCTCATGATAATTCACCAAACTAATTTCCTCACCCTCTTTTTTGTCATCTAATGTATAGTCTCTCCTTAATGCATTTTGTTCATAATGTTATAGTTACCTATTCGTATAGTTTCCCTTTCAAGTAGTTGTAATCTTTATAAAAATGGGATGGAGAATCCTTTTTAATTATGTGTGTTATATTTGGACCTTGTTTTTATGTTATGAATTTGATGCCTTAGGACGTTGAAATCTATAATCTCAATGAAGTGGATTCCCACCCTAATTTATTTGTAATACAAATAATTCTAGGGATAATAAGAGGTAAGAAAAGAAAAATAATTAAAAATAATGGGTTGTATATTTCACACATAAAAAAGTTAACATATGTGAGTTGATTTATATGTGGATAAGATGTATGGTCTTGAAGGACATAGAGCTAATCCTACAAATTGATGATAATATAGCTGGGGACTCCATCAGATTGGCCATAATCCTTAAATTTTATGATAATTGTAGATTCCACATAATAATATTCCATTAGTGTACCTAGAATTTTCCCCTCCTTGTTTATACATCAGATTATGAATTTGATGAGTGATTGATGAACCATTATATATGCTTGCATCTTCTTGTTTTTTTCTTAATCTTATTTATGGGTATTCTTTGTAAGATGTTTTTGTATATTTTTCTTTTTTTGATAGCATCATGTGTCATACCTAAGTGTGTGTTGTGTGTTGACTAACTACATGTTCAATTGCCTCCTAGTGCAAAGGAGTGGTCATAAGGTTTCTACATGGTTTTGTGGAATTGAACCATCATTGGGGCATGTGGATCTTTGAAGCATCTTGAATTGTGTGTAGATATTTCATGACCTTGATAGAGATGGTAAAATTGGCATTGTGTACTATTATTGATGACCTGTATTTAAGCACATTCAAGTCCTTATATATGTAAATTTATAATTATCACTAAGGGAATTTATTAAATGGATTGTAATCCACCCACATATATCGTGTGAAATTTATCAATTATTTAATAACTTCTTGAACTTGGAGTCAAATGTGTATGGTTTGTGTAATGAATTATCATGTTTTGGTTATATTCAGGAACTTTATTAGAAAGTATGATTTATTATTCTTGTAGAAAGAAGCGTGTAATTAAAATGGCTATTATGTAATTACTTTGTGAATGTATGTAATTAGACTATTTTACCTTTCAAAGTAGTCATTTCCCTTGATTGCCTTATCACTCCCTTAGCATGTGTATGCCCATGGAAGTATGGAATCTTATTATTGGGTTTTATTTAGTTTTTGGATCTTTTTGGGAATTTATTTTTTTGGCTAATAATGAACCTATATTTTCTCAAGCACTTGGCCCAAGCCATTTTTGTACAATACATAAAATAAGAAAACATGCCTCAGTATTTGTGAAATTAGAGTTTGTTATCCTAGACTTGTGAAATTTGTGTAGAGTTGTAATTTACATTTCTAAATTTGAAGTCCAAGTTTCAATTCTGTTGGATTTCAACTTCATGTTGGAATATACAATTCATACTCTAAGTTCCAAGTTTTTAATATGTTGATTTTAGACTTCATGTTGCAACTTGAATTTTTCATTCTATCAAAGTTTAGAGTTTAGAGTGAATGTATATCTTTCCACATTTCTAGTTGTAAATTAGATTTAAAATTTTGAGTTTAATAGAAGGCATACTCAAACCTTGAAGTCTAAGTATGAAGCATGTTAGATTTTTTACTTTGTGATGCTTTTGCATGTTGTTAAAATAAGATCAAACCCCATAGTTTGAAGTGCAATTCCATCAAGTTTTGGACCATGAGTTACTTTTGTATATTATAGACATGCTATGCAACTCCATAGTTTAAGGTGTAAGAATTAGTTGCAAGGTTAAGTTGTAAGTATTTTGAGGTCCATAAGCTAGATTGACCAATTATAGGGTTGTAGTTGGCTAGTTAGAATTCTAAAGTTTTATGGATTATAAGTTGTAATTGGAATCCAAATCTTGAAGGATTGCTAGAGTTATTATGGGTGTTGTGATGTGGAATGGGAACCCCAAATCCCTACCTCATCTTATTAATTATAATTTCCATGATGACTTGACGCATGTTATATTATATCTTCCACTTATGCCACCATTCTTGGTACATCGTTGTGTATGCTAGGTGTATGATTGAATTGTATCACAACACCTTGTGCACAAAGGAGTGCAAGATGTCTTGTTTAGTACAACTTTTTTAATACAAAAAATATTGGTCTATTTATTCTATTAATATATTTGGTAAAATCTTGTGGTATTACATCAATCATTGAATTTATGCAAGGCTTGACTAGGGTGTAATGTGGGTTGAACTAGTCGACTTCCTTTCCTAGTATAGTAGAATCAACCCATGATATTTAGTACTACCTTGTAGATCAAATGTAAGCACATTTTTGAAGAAATCTGATGCTAAGTTCAAAGATACATCTTCCAAGTTCAAAACCACATGAATTTTTTGAAAAAATGTAGATGTAGGGATCAATATTGCATGTGTAGAATTGAATATAAAAATAATAAGTGTGACTGGTGGAGGGTTTATTGTTGATTACTAGGATAAAACACATAACAAAATCTATATCTATATATTCTTCATCATTTATAGTTTTGAATACGTCTTTGTCAATTTTGTAGCATATTTATATAATTTTATTAAATATATCAACCTATATGAATTGAAAGGGTGTGTTTTATTTATTTATAATATAAAATATTTGACTTTATCTAGTGTGTAGGCTAAAATAACTCTTAAGATTTGATTTCTTTATATGTATTTCTAAATTCATATTGTACATACTTAAATTAATATTTATAAACTTACAATGGTGAAGATTTCATACTCTACACTTTTCCTATTCATTTTTTGTTCGCTTTGACCTAGTTGTCCTTTATTCAATGACTAGTGTACAAGTGGCATGTTTATTAACTAGAGTTGGAAAATTACATAAACCTAATCAATTTTCACTTGAATACATCCTTATCCTAGGACTAGTTATAATCCTCATATTCACCTACTTGGTTCAAATTTAAGGGTGCAAAAATGACCCCTAATCATTTAGATTTGAAATTTAAATTAAAACCAACCTAATCCATTCCTAATTATTTATTAGTAATTGAATTGGGATCAAAACATCTCAAATTGCATGGCAAGGTGTTATATAAAAGGAAAAACCCTAATTCACTTATCCACCCATTATAAGCTCTTACTCTAATTCACATTCTTTCTTTAGTCACACCATAACACATCATTACATCATCACCTACACTAAATGAAATATTAAGTATCTTACATGGTTTCTTGTTATTTTAGATCCTTTTTACAAAACCACTAAATTATAATCTAGGGGTTTTACTAGAGGAGAATATCCTTGTATAAAAAACTCCCAAGTGTTCATCAACACCACCTTTTCATAAAATTTAAATTTTAGGAAGTGAGGCAAACATAATCCAAGTGACTAGAACTTCATAGATCATTTCCATGCTTATAGGACATGCTCAAATTTTAGTTTTGTGAGTATGATTTCAATATGAATTAGAAAATAATTCAATTATAATCTATCAAAGAAATATGTAATTAGATATATTATAGCATAGTTTGGTTTACTAGGTAATGACCTTCCAGAGATAAGTAATTATACTTTCTCAAGTGTCATTTAAAAAATTCTACTTGTATATTTCAATTATTATCTTAAGAGTATTCATCTCTTGATCCAATTTAATTGATTCAACCTAAGATTTTTATGTAAGGGTGATACCTCTTGAATTAAAAAAATCATGAATAGAGACTTAATGTATATAAATAAAATAAAATTCATATGTGCATGCATATAAGTCACATGCATTATCTTTTCTCCTCTCCTTTAATTCCTTGAAAATTATTCATGTTGTATCCAATTGGAGGGACCATATCATTTATCACTAACATTATTTCATGGTTATGATGGTTCCTTGACAACTTTACATGGATAATTTTTTGTGCTAATAGTTCCTTCATAACCTTATACTGCTTACTTTTGTTATAATGTCTCCTTCAAAAACCTACACATGATTTTTCCTTCACAAACCTACATCTATGGTGGTTCCTTCACAACCCTACATTTATCTATTTTAAGTTAGAGTGATTTGATCATGATTGGGTACACCCATATTTGTATATTCACTTTGTTTGTTGGTATGGTTAGGTAGTTGCTTATTCTTATTTTAGAATTTTAGTGGATGCTACTCGTGGATTTTTTTTCTTGTAGGTGCAATTTTGACTTCTAAATTCTAAAATCAAACTTGATCCTTCTATATTATTAGAGGTGAGCTTATTTTTAATGAAATTGATAGTAGGTTCAAGGTTGCATCTCACAGTTAAAAATAGTATGAGAGGTTCAAAGTCATAGATGTAGGGATGAAGATTGCATGTGCATGCTTAAACCTAGACAAAAAAAAATGAGTGTGACTGTTGTAAGACTATTTTTTTATCATTGTGATAAACTACATAACAAAATTTACAACATGATACTCTTAATCATTCCTAGAGCTAAGTACACCTATCCATATTTATTAATTTTGTAGCATACTTAGCTAATTGCTTTGATTTATTAATCTCAATAAGTTGAAAGAGAATGATATATTTCTTTCCAATAATAAACTTTTAACTTTGTCTAGTATGAAGGAAAAATAACTCTTAAGATGTGATTTCTTTGTATCTATTTTTAAAGTGATATTTTATGTACTTAAATTAATATCTATAGAATTAGAATGGTGAAATATACCCTATAATTTTCCCATTCTTTTTTGTCTCACTTTGACTACATTGTCGTTTATGTAATGATTAGTGTACACATGACATGTTTCTACATAAGAATTGACAAATTACCTAAACACGATATGATTTCACCTTAACACATCCCTAGGGATTGGTCTTGATCCTTAGATTACCCATTCATCTACCTAGGTCGAATTTGTGAGTGCAAAATGATCCTAAACTTTTGAATTAAAATTTTAAAACAGGTCCAAATTGATTCCTTCTTAAAGTCATTACCTACTGACTTGAGCATGAAACATTTCAAATTGCATGCTAGGGCCTTGGATAAAATGATAGACCCTAATTCACTTATCCATGCATCCTTAAGCTCTTACTCTTATTCATCTTATTACTTAAGGAGCATAATAGTACATCACTGCATCATCAATTTATATTAGCATATAGTTTTAGTGATATATTAGGTATCTTGTATGGTTGCTTGTTTCTTATATTATTATTACAAAACCAACAAATCCAAATCTAAGCTTTAGCCAAAGGACAAGATCCTTGTCTAGCAAACTCCCAAAGGTGTTCATCAACACCATCTTTTGATCAAATCTTGAATCCAAGAAGCATGGCGAATATAATTGAGCCATCTAGAACTTTATAAATCATTTTTGTGATATTCAGTTTTGTAGGTACAAAATTCTTTATATAAAAGTTTGAATCAAAGTATAACATAAATACATTAACAATCTATTATGACATCATAAAATTAAATTTAATATCAAAACATAATTTAAATCATTAAATTATAAGCAAAACAATGATTTATTTCCATATAACAAGACAACTCTTGAATTAAAAATAAATAAAATTATAATTTATAGAGATAGACTTTATTACATCAAGAGGCATAACTCTACAATCACAACACAACAACATATAGGTGGCTAGCAGATCCATGAAAGAGAAACAAAAATCAAAAGCAAAAAAATCCAACACAACAAAAACAAATGCAACTTTTCAACATTTTTAACTTTGCTTTTGTAACACCATCTTTTTTGCGTTAAAGTTGTTTTAATCTATTAGCTCTCTATGCGTATTTAAAAAAAATAGGATTACGTGATCAATGTCTCATAATATTGTTTTTTTAACCAAATAAATTTACATAAATTTTTAAATATGGTAATTACGTCGAAGGCGTGTCCTATATGAACTTTTGAAGCTCACTTTTCCCATCAATGGTTCACAAACCCCGAGAGACCCGGCAAGGTGCTTAAATCAATCTTAGTCATGCATATTTTTTGTCACTTTTTTACCATTTTCCCGCCACTATTGGTTTCCAAAGCCGTCCATTTTTCATCGGTTTTCGTCGTTTCGCTAGTTTAAGACTTATTTCCTTGTCTTCAATTGCATTTTGCATTTAATACGTCTTCATCAAAATACCAGCTAGAGGAGTTTACAGCCTCTGTCTGCCCATTGACCGCAGCCACCAAGCACGTGTAAGTTGAGGAGTGGAGAGAGCCTCTACAAAGCAACGGCTGCCTGCCAAGATTGTCACCTCAATCCCTGTCGCTGCCAATGCAAAAAAGTATCTCGGGAACGAAGTTCAAAACCACAGCAAATGGGCCATTGCAGGCACTTGAATGTCACTACCCACTCATTTGAGAGAGTGGCACATTGTTAAGAGAATGAATGTTATCCTCGTTCCAATGGATAAGGTGATTTAAGCGCAATCAACTCAGCCACTTGCTTGCGCTTTACCTATTTCCCTGAGATTGCAACAATTCGCCCATCCCAGTTACCACCTAGCCAATAAAAATAGACTTTTAAATTCCCATGTTCCAATTCCACAACAGACAAATTTTGAATGTTTAATTACGTAAATTATCACAATTAATTTTGCATTTGGTATATTCAGTGGATCAAGTTAAGGGCAAGTTATGGACGAATGTGATGAAGATATTTTTCAAATACACTTGAAGATCTCTACACAGAAAATTCATCATTAAATAATATAATAAAATAAGTTAAGGGCTTCCTAAGTATAAAATAAGAAGGGTTTAGGGAAAGTAAATTTTAAAGAAAATAATAATGATAATTGAGGATATTAGTTAATTATATAATAGGAGATGTATTTTTAGAAACTACATTTTATCCAAGGCTTTAAGAACATTCCTTGAAGACTATGTGGTGCTTAGAACCTAATGTAAGCGGAAGAAGCTAATGTGGTAGAGGGCAGTTCTCTCTAAGACCAACTTGTAGTCATAAAATTTGCACAGCAAGGAAACCTCAAGGGAACTAGAGAAAAATGGTTGGAGATCAAATTAAATTAATTTATAAAAAAAATCATAGTTTAGAACTGGTATATGCTTTTACATTTTCCACATGGTACAAAATTTGATGGGATTAATGGTGATTAATCAAGTTGATAAAGTAAAAGGCTCGGGACTTATATTTAATTTATAATTAATTTTGATAAAGTAAAGGGCGCATTAATTATAAAATAATATAAAATGAGCTTTCACAGCAATAGTGAGAATTTTTAATTAATTTATTGATAATATGATTATATAGTTTTACTTATTATTTAAGTCTAAGTAAAATAATTTTATATTATTGATATACATTTTAAAATAATAAAGAATAATAATAAATAAAATATTCAATAGTTTTTGAGTAAGGTTATTTGTTTCTATTTTAATACATGTGTATACAAAATATGATTAGAACAATTATAAAAAATATACAATAAATAATTTGATTTTTAATATATAATGTTATATTATATAACAATATAATAGTTAATACATAAATAATAAATATAATATAATAATATAATAATAAATATATAAAATAATGACATAATATAATAATATAATAGTATAATAGTTAATACATAAAATTTATTATTCTATAGTAAAAAAATTAAATTAAATTAATAATATTATTAAAATAATTTTCTATATCACCTACCAATTAATCTCATACACTACACAAATGTGCAAAAAATAAACCAATTTTTTTTCTAATTGACCTTCCACACCTCTTCGGCATACCCATTGCACAAGATGCCATAGCTAGTTTATATGAATATGTCAAAATTGTATATTCCCGCATACAAATTTAAAGTCTTACCCTCACTCACGTGCATGAATGTAAATACCTTAAGTTTACCTTAATTAATCATGTTTATGACCACGCGTGATGTGTTTTGGCCTTAGCTAAAATTCTATATGCTTTGTGGGCCAACCGCGTAACTAAACATTAGTTTTAAATTCTCATTGCTTTTATAAGAAAAAAGCCTAGCACTTGCCTTAGGTGCAATGTTTTACGTCGATAATAAAATATACATTAAATAATATATGGGAGAGTAAATCAAAGAATAGAGTATGAGATATTCCCCTCTCGACTTGTTTTGGAACAAAGAATGGTAATTTTTAAAAATTAAAAAAATAATATGATATTATTAGTAATTATTATATTATTACATTATTATTGTTATTATATTTTTTCTTATTATAGTAATTATATTATATTATATTATTATTATTATTATTATATTATTAGAGTTGGGTTTAGGTTTGATATAATTAGTTTTCAATTAGAATTAGGGTTCAAATAAGGATAAAGTTTAATTAGATTTAGGGTTATGTTTAGAGTGAGAATTAGAGCCATAGATTAGATTTAGTTATAATTAGTGTTAGTTTTTGTGTTTGATTTAGGGTTTAGGATTAGGGATGTAAGTAAAATTAGGGCTGATTTTCAATTAAGATTAAAATAATATTATTATTATTGTATTATCATTAGTTTATATTGTAGATACCTTAAATTGTTCTGGAGCAACACCTTTTTACTAATTTTCACTCTTCTTCCCTAATATTAAATAATACCTTATTATTTAATTATTATCAATTTTTAGATTTTGCTATTAATTAAGTAATTTTACATTATTTAACTAATTCATTCAAATTCATTATTTCTGACTAATTAAATAAATCGTATTTTTTTAATAATGTCCTAATTATCAGCCCACATGGGTAGCCGAGTTGGCTTGAGTCTTGGGTTTGCTCCCCATGGTCTCGGGTTCAACTCGGAGGCCCGAACATCTGATGTGTGTGGCTTGTGGGTCGTTACGAAACCTGTGTCGTGGGGTTGGGTCGTGGGGATACCCTGGACTACCAAAAAAAAATGTCCTAATTATCATTATTCTCTCTAACTAATTAAATAAATCATATTTATTTAATAGTGTCCTAATTAAACATTATTCTTCTTAATTAATTAAATAAACCTATTTATTTAATTATGTCCCTAACTTCACTAATTCTTCTATTTTAATTAAATAGTTATCAATAATTATTTAATTAACATCAAACACCCTTTTTATATTAAATAACTATTACAAATTATTTAATTAAACCACTTTCCAACTTCTAAATTAAATAATTAAATTAATTATTTAATTCTCCAATATTCACTCAACATGATCTATTAATAAATAAACTTTTATTTATTAATTCAATCTTTGTTTGCTTGTTCCTCTAAAGATTAATTAATTATCCTCACTCTTTGACTAATCAATCACACTGATTGATTATTCAATCAATAATGTTGACTAACAAATCAACTCCACTTTCGCATCCTATCATGGCTTGAAGATGGCTCAATCTAAAGGCTATAGAAAGGTGTGACTTGAGGGAGACTCATTAAATATTATCAACAATTTGAAGAAGTCTTTTTCCCCCTCTTGGAGTGTTGAACCCCTTATTTTAGATGTCATTAAAATTTTAAATTCTTTTGATGAATTTTATATTTCTCACATTTTAAGGGAAGGTAATGGTCTTACGGATGTCTTTGCTAACATTGGTGTTAGCGGCTATAGGGTTTGGGATGTGGATGACCCCCTTCCCATTGAGGCACTTGCTTGTCTTAATAATGATTTTCAAAAATGCTAAGTTGGATGGCGGCTTCATTATGATCTGTGCTCACATGACCCTATTCACGTGACAGATGATTGTTTGGAGTGATCGTGAGTTGGATCATACTTGGGCTTATGGTAATTCGAATGGCCTTTGTATGGAGCAACCTTCTACACTAATTATGACCCCCTACCACTATGTCGTTGTCACATGGATTGTGGGTATTTCCTAGCCTTCGTTCTCAAGGCTTCTCTTAATTGTTTGCAAGGTTCTCAAACTTTTGGGTTTTGCTAAGTTTGTGATCATGGGAAGCAATAGAAACAGGGCAGAGCCTTTCTCCTATGACACCTTGAAGTTTAAGACTGAGGTGTGGAATAGATTGCAGAAGGGTGGGCTTACACCATACTTGGAGCAGCTCCATGGGAATGATCTACAGGCTACAATTGTGTTTGTCAAGGGTTGGAATGACAGGGTTTTGAAGATGGGTGGCACTAAATTTGATATCAATGAGGATTTTATAGTGAAGATTACTGGTCTTTCCACGAAAGGCAGAAAGGTGTATAGAGACAAGAAAGAATCTAAAGTTGCTATGCATAATTTCTTCAAAGGGGATGAAGAACAGAAGCTCAAGCAATCTAAAAGTGGTGGCTACTAGCGCAATTCCATAAAATCTTTGTGGGGAGATGTTGTTGAGGAATTGATGAGGTACATAACCTTAGAAGGTCAATTCTCTATAATTAATGCTTATCACTTTGTTCTTTTGAATCACTCTCATCATAAGAAGAAAGTTTCCTTTTTGTTCTATCTTTTGGGTTTGTTGGAGAGTGGTCTTAAGGATCATAAAAGAAATCCTAAGAACCATGTGCTACATGTTGGTTTAATTCTTCTTATAACAGATTATGCCAAGGATTTTGTGGTTCCTAAGTAGCCTGAAAAGGCTCTAAAGGTAAGAAAAAGAAACCAACCTTGGAATATGAGACTGTGTCAGAGGAGGAACCAGTGAGTCTGAAAGGGAAAAAGAAGAAAGTGGTTTTGAAGGAGGTGTCTGAGTCAGAAGAGGATGAGGATTATGTTCCTAATTCTCAGAAATCTATGGAAGTGTATTCGCAGACCCCTGCCTCGAGTAAGAGTGGTAAAGGTATCTCTGCTCCTGACCCAAAGGATTATGAGACTTGCAGTGAGGAAGGGGCTGGTGTTAAACCTTGTCAATTTGGGCCTGTTGATCCCTCTACCCTCTTGAAAGAAATAATTGATGTTGTTGAGGATGTCACTCCTACGCCCCCTATTTTGGGGTCTAAGAGAAAGAAGGGTTTGAAGGAGGGTAGAAGAAAGAAGATGGCTAAGAGGTCAGTTATCCTTGAGCAGGAGGAGCATGTTATTTCTTCTTCGCAGATTGGTGGTGGGTAGGATGCAATGGAAACCCCTGATGAGGGGATGCAAAAGCAGAATAGGAGGACAGTGGTTGAGGACATTACGAGCTCTCTCCATAAAATTCCAACACCGGTGACTGGGGTTAAAGGTAAGGAGGTTTGTGATAGCCAGGATAAGAATAGTATCTCCTAGGAGGGTGAAGCAAAGGCTAGGTATGTGTTTAACTTTTATCGGGAGGATTTTCTTGATGTTTTGGGTCCGGCTAAGGAGGGTATGTCTTCCCTATTTAAATTTTTTAAATGGTTTTTTCATGAGCTTAATATTACTAATGTGAGGGTTCAAGAGGATGTGAGCAAAGCTGGGGAATCTCCGTAGTCTTCTATACAGACTCAAGTTGACCAACTGTATGACTCCTTAAAGATTGTGGCTAAGGAGATGCTTAAGATGAAGCTGATTTTTGAACAAAGAATTATGACTTTGGAAGAATAGATGGACATGGTCAACATGAAGTTGGATAATATTGTTGAAGTGGCTAAATATGCTATGAGGCACAAGGCTAAGGGCCTTCCTATTCTCAACGAGAAGCTAAGAAATGGATGGAGGAAGCTCCTAGTGATAAAGAAGCTACTGGGGAAAGGCAGGTGGTGGAGGAAGCTTCTATTGACAAGGTTTTTGGTTCACAGAATGTTTTGGTTAAAGAGGTAAATGTTTTGGGGACCGATGCTAGAACTCGCAACAAGACCAAGATGCAAGTTGGGGTCCCTTTTAAAAATATTTTTGAAGTTATAGATGCACATTAGAAGATAACTGAGAGCGACATGGAAGCTGCTAATATTCTGAAGAATATGTAGTTTTTTGTTTTTGTTCCTCCTTTTTGGCAACTATCTTGTTGATGTTTTGTTGTGTGTTGGTTGTTGCTTCTTCTGTTTAGCTATCTTTTCAAACAACTTTCCTTTTTTGTAAATGGTTTCAAGGCCCCTTCAAAACCTTCTTTACGTCTAATAAAAAACAAATCAACTCCACCAATTATTCAATCCCATTGATTATCTAATCAATTCCCTTGATTGAATCGATCAGACCAGTTATCTCTCCAATCTATTTCCTTTCAACAAATATCAACAGTTGATCTTGATCTTTCATCTTTTAATCCAAATTGTTCATCTAAAATAAGCATTTCTATTAAAGCAAGCCTTTGTTGCACATTCATGGCTAACCACGAACTCTTAAAACTTTGATGTTTTGCATCATTGCAATCCTCAAATATACTTGAAGCTTCATAGCGACAAAGTATCATACCCATAATTGAGAGCAAAGCTTACAAAGAAGGAACAATGGAAGTCATTCATGGCAATACGGTGAAGGTGAAGGTGTCAATTGATTGAAATCTAGTTTTTCTTACTATTGCATGTTTTCTATTGAATAGATTGGATCTTGTTGAGTAACTAGGATTACATATAGTGGTGTGTGCTTCGTTTCCTATAAACTCTATGACCTTAGGTCAAATTTTGAATTTACAATTTGGTGAACTCGGCATGAAATCACATTTTTTAACTAATTATGTATAGATCTAAGTTTTTGTGAAGCTACAAGAATAGTGACGCAATCACGACAAACAGCGACACAATCATGGACAATTGCTACACAATTGTAGGTTCTTGAACCGCAGTCGCCTAACCAATCAACACAATTGCCAATCTTAGTGGTGCATAAGTAGTTTGTTGTGCCATACCTATCACTTTTATTTTTTGTTTCTTTTGCAATTTTTTGATAGTTTGTTGCATCCGTGCCTCTATAAATCGTAATCAATAAATAGAATGCCATAGTCCCTATCTTGAACACCACATATGAGGCTTACTATTATGTAGTCACTTTTTTCTATGATGCATCTAAGCCCTCCCGCACTACAACTGATTGTTGAAAAATAGAAAGGTATATTAATGATGAATACAGTATTGTTTATTGATTTTTATTAGTAGAGTAATGTTTTCATGTTACTGTTCCTCTTCTTCCAGCTTGTGGCATTTTTTGGATGATCTCACATATTTTAATTTTGGTTTTTAAAATTAACATGGTTTTTACACACTTCAATTTTGGTGATTAAAATTGGCATGGTTTGTACACATTTTAATTTTGGTGTTTAAAATTGACATGGTTTGTACACATTTTGATTTTGGTGTTTAAAAAGGGAATGGTTGTTACACACTTCAATTTTGGTAATTAAAAATGGCATGGTTTGCACACACTTCAATTTTTGGTAATTAAAAAGGACATGGTTTGTACACACTTCAACTTTGGTGATTAAAATTGGCATGGTTTGTTACACACTTTAATTTTGGTGTTTAAAAAGAATAACGCTATCTCCCACATTTGATTTTTGGTGCTCTTAAAAAGGATAACACAAACTCTCATTTTTATATCTTCAGTTTAAAAAGGACAATGTGCTTGAACATGCCATCTTTGACTTGGGTTAAATTAACATATAAACTAAACATTTCATTTTAGGGTAATTAAAAAGAACCATTTGATTATTGTCTCTTGTGTGCTTGCATATGAAGGTGTTTTGTTCATAATATCTTCTCCCCTTGCACACTTGTGTGATCTTGGGTGACGAGAAATAAAAATATTAACCTTCACCATTTTATTTGAAGTAGGAGGCCTGCCTTGAGACACATCCTAATCGAGAACTCAAGGGTTCAACCTCAAGTAGCGTTTTTCAACACGTTATATAATTTGGTTGTGAGTGAAAGTTGTAGGTCCATTTGTGCATGCAACACTCCAAACTTGTGTGGGTTTCCCGATGTGGTGTCTGAGAGGTTGACGACGTTCACCAATATTCTACCACTAAAAACCTTTTTTTTTAGAAGCCTTTAAAGTCCTTCAAATGTAACTAATAAAGTGGTGCAAGGGATGTGTATTGTACCCTGAAGCTACTCACCATGTCTTCTCTTAGGTCAAAGTAGAATCTTCTTGATTTACTATCAATAGTGCTTAAGGGGAGAAGTAAGGTTTTCCCATGGCATTTGTCAAAGACCCTATGTTACCGAATCTCTACTACTCACCTTTGTATAAAGAAAAGTGTTTAGAAAAATTGCTTGCAATTATTTGGATACCCTCTCTTTCTGAGGATCTACCCCTTAAATGGGAGGTGGCCCATCTACAATTACACACCCATTCTACCACTACATTAGGTTGTGCATTTTTTATTCCTATTTTTCCCAAAGTATAAACGTCTTTTTATTGGAAACAAAACAATTCATTAAAATCAATTAAATTACTTATCAAACAAACTATTTTCTATGTTTTCTTCATTGAATTTCATCTAAAAATTAAAAAATACTAGGGTTCCTAGAGGTCATTTGATTGCCTAAAATTATGTGCCACATCTGCCAACCTGTGTGCTACAACCGTGTATCTGCACTGCAAAAACAATGTGACATATCCGTTGTCGACTGTGATGCAATCGTCTTGTGAGACACCGCATCTTTTTCAGTCAAAGTTCTTGCCTTAGTGAAGAAAAACCACACTACACCTATGTGCAACACATTTGCATAATTATGCAGTTCAACTATTTCTGATTGCAACCCAATCGCAATCTTGCACATTGCATCTGTGGCTTTGTATTCTGCATTTGTCTAATAAGAAAAAAGAATTATTTATAAAGGTTGCTTAAAAATGATCTTTTTACCACAAATTCCATAATTTGAAATAGTCATTTTTCATTGCATATCTAGAATTTTTAGCTTTTTTAGGTGAAACCATCATCATTTTAGCATTATTATCATAGAGTCCTTAAAACATCTTGTCTTGAAAATATTGAAAATTGATTACCAAAAATAAAGTTTACAGTCATCATTTGGAAAATCTCAAAACCTCATCATTTACAAATTCACCCCATCAAACAAAAGTTGGATTGCAACTCATTAGTCTAGTTGTTAATTCACTTTTTAATAAACTTTTTGATCAAAACTTGAAACCCAACTCATTAGTTTAGTTGTGGAATCACTTTTTATCAAAACCATCATCATCACTTAGAGGTTTAGGATTTTACACATGGTTACCTTAGTCCCAAAACTAAAAATGTTATCAAAATGATCATCTTTTTAGGATCCAAAAGTCAAGGTAACAAAGTTCTCTTGCACTTAGCAAATATTATCAAAAAATCATAAAAACATAGTTTTCATCTTAAGTCATTTACCTTCAAAATTTTCCAAAAATTAGAAAATATCAAAAACATAAAGTAGAATCATCTTAGCTACATTTCATACAAAAAATTCACCAAAAATCCAAAAAGATACAAAAAATCTAGGAAAAGATAAAAGTTCAAATACCATCACTTTTATGGTTGTCACACGATCACAAATTAAAAGAAGAAAAGAGATGGACTCATCTTCTCATCCGATGTACAACCCAACTAGTGGTATGAACTTTGGAGAAAAACCTAGTAGTCACATAGGCTACCAAAATCATATTCTTCCCTCTTTTGAGGATTACACATTGAAAAAGGTAAACCAAAAGCTCAATCCCAAGGAAATTGAAACTGCATCTCAAGATCTAAGGATCTTGAGAATTATTGATGAAATTGTGTCAGTAGACCCCAACAAATATTGTATGCAATTGGAACAGCACGGAGTTAAGCTACCATATGATTTTGACATAAACTCCATCATAGGAGATAGTCCTAACATTGTGACACCAAGATTTGGTGCCACAAATATACCTCCATCGTCACTTACACCTACTACATCACAACCCACATCATAGTTGAACAAAGGCATGTTGATGTCACCTACACAAACATCTCATTACATGCCAACTATGAATGCTACACCCCCACCTACATCCAGTAAACCCATGGAAAATCCATTTGCATCTACATCTACAACTGCAACACCAACTCACACCACAGTTGTAGCCCAAACTTCATCTCATACAAATATATCAAGTAAGATACAAAAGATTAATCCTTCATATCTAGGACCACAAGTGGGTACCACATCCACTTCACAAAACATAAATACAACTCCGACAAGGACTCAATCCTTTTTGGAGCAAGTCCCAACATCACTCCACCCCAACAACAACCCAATAATCTGGGTTCATCATCTACATTCGGGTTTCCTCAACCCCCTTCACAACAACCTAACAATCTGGGTTCACAATCTACATTTGGGTTTTCCCAACCACCACCTCCATAGCAACCCAACAATCTGGTTTCGTTATCATCATTCGATTTTAATCAACCCCACATCCATAATAACCAAACTATCATGGTTTTACGTATACATTTGGGTTTAACCAATCCCCACCTCCACCGCAACCAAACAATCCTGGTTCACACTCCACATTTGGGTTTTCTCAAACCCCTTCACAACAACCAAACTATCATGGTTTTATATACATATCTAGATTTACTCAAACCCCTTCACAAGGACCAAAAAATCTTGGTATATCATTCATAATTGGTGTTAACATTCCTCCACCACCCTCATCATTTACCCAAAATCCTGCATACACCTCAATATCACCACCATGTTCCACCCATGCATCAACATCAAAATATGCATGGATTCAATACACAACACAACATAAACCCATTTGATAACCCCTTGCAAGGTTCCCTGCAATACATCACACCCACCTCGGTCCTAGCAGCACCATCGCCCATGGACCTAATAGCTCAGCAGTTACAAAAATTGCAAAATCAAATGACTAATATGCATGTAACTGGAAATCGAAAAACATACTCAGTGGAGGACCTATTTCCTTACCCCTTTGATAGGAGCATTTACATGCCTCCCTTTCCCATGAACTTTATTATTTTGAAATTTGATAAATATAAGGGAAAGGGTGACCCCATTGAACACATATGAGATTTGCACACTGTATCCTTAGACATGGCACATGAGCATACATATCTCATGAAACCTTTTCCACATAGTCTGGGAGGACAAGCCCTTAAGTGGTTTTCATACATCTCATCTAACATTAACATTAAAAATTTGTGCGAAGAAAAATAGAAAGATGGCAAGACCTTCTTGTCATTCTTACAAAGATGGTGAAGCCTAGACAACAAGTTTGCATGTCATATACCAAAGAAGGAATTGGTCCAAATCTTCATGGAAAACATCAACAAGGAGGTCCTATTCCACTTACAAATTCATTGCTCTGACACATTTGATGATGTGATGCAAAAGGAATTATCCATCGAAAAAGCCCTAATCACAAAAGGGCTTGTCAAAATTTTCAAGGAGAGTAACAATTATTCTTCTAGTTCAAAACTAAATGAAAAAAATATTGGTCATGGAAAAAAATGTGATGAATGATGGTGTTACAGACATAAAACTCATCAATAAACCTCATCCTATACTAAATTTGAAAGGACCCATAGTGATAAATACCAATAAAACTCTATAAAAGTAGGAACAAACTACTAACTTGACTCAAAATAACACACCACATGGTCCTCCTAGGGTCCCTCCACTGAGATGAAAGTATACTCCTTTAGGGAAACCCATTGAGGCAATTTTGAAGAAATTTTTCCAAAATAATGTCATCCAGTTACCTAAGATTAGACATTATGAGCTAGGTCCATTCAAACCAACTTGGTGGAATGACAATGATTGTTGTGAATATCACATAACTAAGGGACATAATATGTCTGCCTGATTCCAATTAAAGAACCTTATACAAGATCACATCAAGCAACGTGATATCCAAATAGATAACCAACCGAAAACCTCTAACAAAAATCACAAATCTTCAAGGACCCTTTACAAAACCATGGGAAGGGAAAAGCCTCACATTTTAGAATTGGCTGAAAAAATGATGCTAATTATTCTAATGTCGCCTATGAGTACATAGTGAATCATATATGATCATTTTCAAACCATAATGCATCCACCATCACCATAAAAAATAAGAATCTTGAATGTGTGGTTGCCACTAGGCGATCGAAGGTGACTTTGCAAGGACCCCTTCTGAACCTTGACTAACACATGAATATAACTTGCTTGATCATCTAAGAAATACCCCAACTCAAATCTCAATTCTTGAGGTTCTATGCACCTCTCTTGAGAACAAGGCTATGCTAGATAAGGAATTACAGAATTCATTCGTCCCAACATACTTAAATGTGAATCAATTTCAAGGTATGGTAGGGTCCTTAGCTACCAACCAACATATAACATTCACCGAAAACAACTATACTTCATAGAAACAAAATCACAATGAACTATTACATCTCAAAGTATACGTTAAAAAACAAAAAATCATATGAGTTATGATAGATGGTGGAGCAGGGTTGAATATATACATGTTCAAACTATTAACTACCATGGGATTCTCAGAGGCTTGTATAGACAAGTCAAAGAGGATCATGATACACAAGTATGATGATATGGAATGCCCTTCCAAGGGCATCATCGTGCTACTAATAAGAGTGTGTCTTGCTATATAGGACACATTATGTTAGGTTCTGGATCTAGACCTTTTTCTCGGACACCCATGGATTCACTCCATGAAGGTTGTCCCTTCCATGTACCACCAATGTTTGAAGTTCCCCTACAATCGAGTAGAGATCACTGTTTCTGGTGATCCTAACCCCTTTCAATATTGCAATAACTTGAGAGGAACACCTGAGCATCAGGTACCTAGCCACAGGTAGAGCCCATCTACCCCTACCTCATCACAATACATTGGCCCAACTTCTCTATCAAAAGATTCACCATTACCAACAAAATTCCCTGATACTAGCAACCAAGCTAATTGGGGGCATCTGTATTTGCACTGACTTTAGAGATCTGAACAAGGCTTGTCCAAAGGATGATTTTCCATTACCCAATATAGACATGATCATGGATCTTACAGTGGGATACAAGATGCTATCACTAATGGATGGTTTCTCTAGGTATAACCAAATCAAAATTATAGAAAATATCAACACAAGACAACATTCATCTGTGCTTGGGGCACATACTATTGGAACATCATGCCCTTTGATCTTAAAAATGTCGGAGCCACTTATCAAAGGAAAATGACTACAATCTTCCATGACATGATGCATAAACTAATGGAGGACTATGTGGATGACCTCCTAGAAAAATTCCTCACAAGGGATGATCACTTACCAATACTAGAATTTTTTTTACAAGGTTGGAAGAATATAAGGTTCGATTGAACCCAAAGAAATTTGTCTTTGGAGTGACCTCTGGGAAGCTCCTTGGATACATTTTTTCACATAGAGGCATATAGGTTGATCCTAAAAAGGTGAAATCCATCATTGACATACCACCACCTTCCACCCTAACTCAACTAAGGAGCCTATAGGGAAAATTGCAATCTATCTACAGGTTTATAGCACAACTGGCAGACAAGTGCCACCCTTTTTAGTATCTCCTACACAAGAATTTCCAGTTCAGATGGACTAATTCTTGTCATCAAGATTTTCAACAGATCAAGGACTATCAACTATCACCACTGGTACTCATGCCGCCTATAAATGAGAAACCACTCATCCTATATGTATCAACATCATTGGCACTAGGAACTCTCCTAGCCCAAACTGATGAAGATGGGAAGGAACCACAATATATTACATCAATCGTACCCGTGTAGGGTATGAACTCAATTATACTCCCATTGAGTAGGCATGCCTTTCTATAGTCTTTGCTACACAAAAACAATGACACTCCATGTTAAATCTATAGAAATTGTTGATAGCAAAAAATGATCCACTAAAATATTTACTCACAAGGCCACATTAACAAGCATAATAGAAAAATAGGTGATGCTCCTAAACAAGTTTGACATTGAATATGTGGAAAGGAAAGCAATTAAAGGGAAATTCATTGTTTATCAATTAGCAGATGCCCCTACATAGGCATTCACACCTCTCGTATCTAAATTTTTGCATGAGGCAATCTTCAAGATAGATACATCTACAAATTGGAAAATGTACTTTGAAGGATCATACACAAATTACAGTTTGGGAGCTGGTGTCTTGTTCCTTACACCACAAGGGGACACTATCCCTAAATCATATAGGACTGCATTTTCATGCATGAACAACATATAATAATATGAAGCCTTACTCACGGGTCTACGAGAAGCAATCAGATGGAAAATAAAATACTTGTGGGTATATGGTGACTCACAATAAGTAGTCTAACAAGTCAATGATGAATATGAGGAGACTAAGGACGATAAACTAGTACCATATAAGAAAATGGTGGGCAATCTCAAAGAATATTTTGACACCATTCTATTTACATAGATCCCAAGAGTGTAGAATAATGCAGTAGATGCAATGGCTACCATTGGGTCTCTCTAGGACATTCCAAATAATGTACATTAGTGCAAGTTCTTGGTGGAAAAACTATTGATCCCTACATTTGATGTCCCAAAATCCAAGCTCATATGTGATATTTTTGGTCCCAATTCACCCTAGTATAAGGATATATACGATTACCTTCATGCCCAAATCCTACCTCCCAACCTATCCAACAACCAATAAAAACCTTTATTCGATGAGCGGATAACTATGTTGTCATTTCCAATACCCTTTACCACGGTATCCTAGATACCACCCTCCTTAGATGTCTAGACATAAAGGAATCAAAGATGTATTTACAAGAAATACACAAGGGTATATGTGGGGCTCACTCTAGTGGTCCTACCCTAGCCCAGAAGCTACTGAGAATAGGGTACTATTTGTCTACAATGAAAAGTGATTCAAATTACTTTGTGAAGAAATGTTGACAATGTCAAATCCGTGATGACCTAGTACATGCACCGGCACAAGGACTTCATCCAATTACCTCACATTAGCCTTTCTCTCAATGGGGACTCAACCTCGTCGGGAAGATTCATCCTACATCTACCAATGGACACAAGTTCAATATCACTACAATGGAATATTTCACTAAATGGATCAAAGCTATACTAATGACATATATCACTAGTAAACAAATTTAAAAGTTCATTTTGAACTATATCATATGCTGATATGGTGTTCCTTTATCCATAGTAATAGATAATGGGTGTTCCTTCAAAAACCAAGACGTCAAGGAATTATGTGAAAGATACCACATCTAGCACCAATTCACCACTCCATATTATACCCAAGGTAATGGTCAAGCGAAAATATGTAATAAAACCATTATGAAAATCCTAAAAAAGATTGTCAATGATGTTGGCTTAGATTGGGATATACAGCTAAATCCAACCTTGTGAGCTTATCGCACAAGAATTTATACCCCTACTAGTGCCACACCTTATTCCCTTGTCTTCAGTTCCAAAGCCACCCTATCGATTGAGGTTGAGATCCCATCCTTGATAGTTTCCATGCATAATTTCATTGATGTTGAAGACTACAAAATATCCATATTACACAAGCTAGAGCTACTTGACGAAAGAAGACAAACTGCGTTGGTCCACTTATAGGCATATCAGAATCACCTCAGACACAGCTACAACAAGAGATTCAAGGTCTTAAACTTTCACATTGGTGATCTGGTCTTGAAGGAGAATCCTAAGAACCAATAAGAAAGAGAAAAACTAAGTAAGTTTGAGCCTAACTAGTTAGGTCCTTATATCATCACCACACCATATAGATCTAATGCCTATCAACTAGTCAATCCTGATGGTGAACCGTGAACCACTATTTGATCCTATCAATATCATGCACCTTTGGAAGTACTATACATGACCTCTGGATATCCCATTGTATTAATTTTTTATTTATTTTTTAAAAGAGAAAGAAAAATAATCCATCCTATAGTGAAAACCATTTATGTGGTGCTTTGGATAATTACCATGGTGAAAACCTAGCAAATAGGTGCCATGTGTAGTTTGATTCCACTATATCCTCTATCATTACTCTATTTGATTTTGTACATAATAATCTGAGCACATGCTCTTTCATAATAAAAAAAAAATCTCACCCCTTCTCATGGCCTAAGATTGACTAACATTTAATGTCAAACTGCTTATCACATCCATCCCTTCATAAGAACTAGTCATGTTTCAGACTAGCAAAAATCCTTGACCTATGGGTTTCAAAATGATCTTACACATGGTATCCAAGGACATTATCACAAAATTACAAAAAACATAAAAAATTAAACAAAACATCAAAAAAATTAAATATCCTTTTAAAAATCCAAAAACAATCATAAAATAGTCAAAAAAAAAAAAAAACAATGTTAATTCATGGTCATTTGAACTACGTTGTCTCTATGTTGTCACATAGGCAAGGCCATCATTGACGAGCCCTTGAGGTATTAGGTTTGTCCTTTAAGGCTTGTCATAGTCAAGTCTTCATCATAATCCATAGTCATAATAAATCACCACTTTTCATGGTCAGTCAAACTACGTTGTCTCTGTGTTATCATGTAGGAAAGGCCATCACTGATGAGCCCCTAAGGCAGTAGGTCACTCCCCTTAGGGTCCATTATAATAAGTCTTGCATCACATTCCAAATTGCATAATAAAACTATCTTTTGTAGAAAATGAACATGTTTGACACAAACAAGATATCTTACACAAGAACTAACCTTAACAAATCATGAAACAAAAGATGACGCTACCCAAACTAGTCTTCAAATAGGCTAATCCAATTATCTACAAATTTACCTATCCTATAAAAAAAAAAAATCTTCTAGGATGTTGCATTATCGAAACCAGACCTAGTGTCTTACACAAAATGTTTCACTCCTTAAAACATGCATAATCTTTTGAAACCATATCAAACACGTATCCATGCATTAGAAAGGTCTAAATAGCTTTTGAATTGTTTGGCTTAGTTTAGTCTTATATTTTTATCTGATTTATCTTATGTCATACTCCTAAGTTGCTCGAGGATATCCACAAGTGATTAGAGTCACGATGACGGATTATGATGTTTCTTTCTATTGATTTTTATTTGTGGTTTCTCTTGGTAACATGATTGGGGAAACTAAGGTCCTTGTGTGTGATTGGGATTCTATCTAGCATAATCAAAACATCCTATACAAGTCAAAGGTCAACTAATACTTTCTTGCAGCAGGATTAACATGCTTTATGGTAATTTCCTCACATATTCCTACAAGGTTCTATTGTCACTATTCTAAATCAGGACACTCCTTGTTTGACATGTCTTAATCTTTGAAAAATGGATGCTAAATGTCACCAAGGTTTGTCTCAACTTGGTATAAACTATCCACTTGTCCATATATCATATCTTTAAGCAAATAGAAATAAAAGTTTCCTTAACAATTCATGCTTAGGTGTGCATACATCTGCTTGTTCTATAAACACAAAAAAATGCTTTGTGATGATAAAACATGTACTGTTCAAATCTCAAGTACTATCAATCCTTACATCAATCTTAATTTAGATGATTGATCTATCTAATGGTTCTTCACTCCTTACTAACTATTTCTTCGCACAAACACTTCATCTAACAATCTCGCAGTCATCTTAGTAGCACACTATGACACACAAAAACAAATATATGAGCTACCTAATTCTACATCCATAATCATGTTAGAGAATCATAATATATCACATCCATAGATGTCATACATATTGCATACAAAAACTACAAAAAGATAGATAATATTGCATCACATTTTAGAAATCATCATCATCCATATGGCATCATATCATATATGGCATAACATGTTTTTAACATATAATGTCATCATCATATAAGTATCATAAGCATTAGTATCCATACATAACATCATAAATCATATGAATTAAATTTTCCATACATCACATCATGGATCATAAGAATTAAATATCCATACATCATGTCATACATGTAACCATAAATCATATATCATGTGCATATATCTATAAATAAAAACATACATAAACATCATATACATCCATAAAACATCCATCTTATAGAAATATGAAAACACATCATATAATCACTTCCAAAAAGATGTACCTCATATATTATATATATCCAAAAAAATGTGTCACAATACAACATCGAATGACTATAAAAAATGTAGAACTCGTAGGATCAGTCAAAAATATACATATCTACATAGAAACAGGCCTAGCCTATGCTGCCCTTGTCACCAAATGGAGGGCTATCCTCTCAATGTCTTTATCCTGAGGCTTGTGACTGATCCTTGTGTGCATACTGAGCTGAATGGTAAGGGTATGGTTTGGGCTGGGACACCCCAACACTGTTGTGTGATCTCCTCAAGTTAGATATGCTTTGACTCTCTGCAAAACTAGGTGCCCTCTTTTCCGATGGCACCATCCTTTCATAAAGATCCCTATAATACTACTCAACCATGTTGGGTGTACACAATGTCCATTCTAAATCGGTGGTGCCCTCGTTAACGGTATCAATGAACTCAATGGCTCTTTGGTCAGCCTTTTGTGCTTTTATGACAACCATATCTCGCTCAACTGTCAACTGAGCTACCTACCCTTGTAAAACCTAAATATGAGCTAATGTAGCCTAAAGTTGTCACTGTAAAACTACGACCTATAAATCCAGTGCTATCTCCTCTACATCCATATCCAACAAACCCTCCCCAATAGGTATCTCCTCCATACCCTCCTCCACCACTCTCTCTCAATCAACCTCCTCCTCTACTATGACAACATCATCCTCTGCCTCCCTCCTCACCTCCTCCACCTTAGTAACACCGATATCGATATCAACACCCAATTGTTGATCTCTCTACACCTCATCCTAATGAGGAGAAACCTCTAACTACACCTTTCCTATTATCACACCTTCCTCCTGGAAAATAGGGGCATCTACCTCCACCTGTGTAGCTACAACTCTCTCCTCTTAGTGAGGAGCATCCTCTCTCTACTGGTCTTTTCATGGTGACCGAGGTGGAATTCCACCTCTATCCCTCTAGCCTCTATCTCCACCCTAGTCATGATATCCCCCCACCATCTCCTCCTTGGCCTCCACCACCCCCCATCATCACCAAAATCTCCTTGACCACCCCAACCACCATCATCATCTCTCCCTGTCCTCTCCCATAGGATCTCCCCCAGGGACCTTTTCCCAACCTCTGGATCTATAAAAGGGGTGGGCCTATGCTAGGACCACCATGCATTGAAATTTGTTACAATCCTTGCATTGGCTACATTAGCAAGGGCATCCACTCCATTGGTTGTAAACCATCAATCTTTGCATCTACCGCCTGTACATTGATCATGGATCCCCACATGGGAACCTCTCAAGAAGATCAATCAAACTCTGTGATGCCCAAAAAAGCTCCATGTTACTATCCGAACTGTTGCAACACCTACTCTAGAAGATGTATCTCAATAATGTGTTGCATCTAAATAGTATGGCCAATCAAGTATCTAGTATGCTGACAATAAGGAAGATGCTTTGCATCATCGTCCCACACTAGGTAGTCTCTATATGATCTCCATGTGAATACATCAAGAGTATCAATACCGTACCTCCAATAGTCGGCATCACTACATGGATCTGTGTGATGAAACCTCCATAGATGTATACATATGGTAATCTTGGTGCTAGGTACCTATCCACTAGCGACCTAAAGACAATTATGTGCTCCCAAGCCCATACCATTTAAGTAGTGTGGTCTCGTAATTGATAGATTGGGCATCTCTATAGGCAACATCATGAAGCTAGAAATAGAGCATGGCCAATAAAAAAATACCTCAAGCATAAATAATGACCTACTCCATCATGCCTTAATCATATTCTTTCTTTCCACCACTCCATTCTGCTGACGAGTTCTTATAGAAAACAAATGCCTCTTTATTCCATTTTTTTACAAAAATTATTGAAATCATTTGAAGTGAACTCGCCTCCTCTATCAAACCTTAGACATTTGATCTTTTCATTCATTTCATTCTCAACCATTTGTTGAAAATATTGAATCTACTAAAAGCATCAAATTATCTTTGAAGAATGTAACCCATGTGTTATCATAGAGAAATCATCAATAAAAAGCATGAAATACCTTTCTCCTGTCAGACGTTTTGTTCTTGTAGGTCCACACAAGTCAGTATGTACCAACTTCAAAGGTCTACAAGAAGAATATTCTTTAGACTTGAAACTTATACTTGTTTGTTTACCAAACTGACATTCCTTGGACACTGCACCAACAGGATTGATTATCTTAGGCATATCTCTTACCACATGCAATGAGCTAATCTTCACAATATTGTCAAAATTGATGTGTCCCATTCTCCTATGCCATAGCCGACATTCATTTTCTTGTCCCAAAAGATAAGTTCTCCCATTAACATTTCTTAGACTTTATATATCACCACTTGTCATAGATCCTTCAATAACCAATTGTCTAGACTTTTCTTTTTTGATTTCACATCCACTTTTATTGAGTAAGAGATTGTAACCATTTCTACACATCTGACTCACACTAAGAAGATTATACTGGGGGCCTTTGACATAAAGAACATCTTCTATTATGCTCTTTTCATCAATACTTATTGAACCTTTTCCATAGATCTGCACTGAGGTATCATCTCCAAATTACACAACCTTTTCCAACATCCTCCATGTTTAGGATTTCATGCTCCATCATCCTCCACATTTAGGCTTTCATACAAGTTGGAAGAATTTTCCAAGGCATGTGGGGTAAGCTTTGGTTTATTATTATTTTTTAATTTCTATCAGTATTTTATTTAATTTATGTCCTTAATGTAATTGCCACGTATAATAATACCAACTTATATCCATTCAAATTAAATGGATGGTTGTCATTCTTATTTCCTTACTCGTAGAGATGGATGTAAATTTATTTCAGGCCCTTAGGTTAGATAATGAACATATAATATAACTCAATAATAAACCATCTTTTAGTGAAGTCATAAAATCATGCACATTAATAAATCATATTTTAGTCAATTCATGTACATTAACATCACACCATTAGTTCATACAATGAATCACAACACAATAACATATCAACATAAAAGACGCTCGCATTATGATCACACTCAATCATATAATATCATCAAATGACAAATGATCAGAGAGGTATTGACAGTGGTGTTCAAGTATATATCATAACCTATTTTATTCTCTCCTTAAATCCACCACACTAAAATGTGATTTTAGACACCTATACCTCTTCCATATGAAGCTTTATTTCATCCTCTTGATTCCCTCAAGTCTAAGATTGAATTATACTCACATTCTCAAGGAAACCCCCAAGAGTACCGAATATATCAAAAATATCCACTCCTTCCTCTTAAAAGCTCTCAAAATTACTTATCGAAAATTATAGATTATTCTATGAAAGATAAAAGGAAACACATTGAAATTCTCCTACACACTCAATCACAATTTTTATTATAATATAATAAATATAATTGAAGAAACATGAAATTTCTCATATTCAGCATATCATTTACAACATTAAACATAGTCTAGGACTAATAGTAAAGTAATTGTTACCCATTTTTCACCTATGGGCTCAATCAGGTGGGGTAACCCATGTTTTCAGGGGTTCTCGAAGACCAAATGGAAGAACACTTGCATCAGGATCACTTTTTTTTTAACTTGTTTGCTTCTTGTGTAGATGCAGGGGAAAATGATGTTTTAATTCAGCACGTGGATTAAATGTGGCTCCCAAGAGGGTTGAACCCAGCGTGCAGGTCTTCAGCTTGGGGGTGGGTTTTCATTTTGTTTATGTTTTTCCTTGTCTTTTCCCTCTTTCCTTTTTGCTTTCTTCTTACCTTTTTAGATTTGTTATGTCGGGGGTGGAACCGGGTCAGAACCTAGACTTGGAAATTTTCCAAGGTTTTGGTTCTTGTTTCTATTCTGGTTCCGGCCTCGTTTCCATCGGAAGCGAAACTGGACCGAAACCAAACTTGAAACTTTTCCAAAAGTTCCAGTTTCCATTTTAGTTCTAGTTCTGGTTCCGGTTCCGCGCTCGTGTGCGTCTTGTTCTCTTCTTTGGCCTTGCGTTTTACCGTGGGGTAGTATTTCCCTTTCTTTTCTTCCTTGTCCTTTTTTCCTCCCTTCCTTTCCTTCGTCGGAGGCAAGTTCGTGGCGGATTTCGAACTTGAAACCTTGTGAAAGTTTTTGTTTCAAGTTTATTTATGCCCCCCTCCCCACTCTGCTTTACTTGGGATCGGATATAGTTCCAATCCCGCCCTTCTTTCTTTCTGTCTTTTGCCTTGTGTTTTTTCTTTCCTTTTTTGCCGGGGGCGGAACCGGGTCGGAACCTGGACTTGGAACTTTTTCAAGGTTTTGGTTCCTGTTTTCGTTCTGGTTCTAGCCTCGGTCCTGCTCTTTCTTCTTTCCTTTTCTTCCTGGCTTTTGATTGAGGGACATCTTTCCCTTGGTTCCCCCTTATGTTTTTTCCTCTTTCCTTTTCTCCTCATATGTTGCCGAAGGCGGGACCGGAACCAAATCGGAACTAGAAACTTGAAGAAAGTTTTAGGTCCGGATTTAGTTCCGGTTCCAGTTCTTCTTTTTTCCTTTGTTTTCCCCCATTTTGGTCCCGATCCCGGTTCCGCCGGGATCTTTTCTATTTTTTCTTCCCCCATTTCTCCCCCTGGTCCCAGTTCCGGTTTCGTCTTGAACCCGCCCCCGCCAGTTTTTGAAAAAACTCAGTGCAAAGGAGTGCCTTCACCAGAAGATGAGGAGTTCATCGTAAGGTCTCCCCGACCCGATGGTGTCTTGCCGATGGCTTTTTGTGAGATCGATATGACTCTAGTTGCTCGCCATGAGGTTTTGCCGACCATCGTATGTCTTTCCGAATGGATTGGCATGTCGGTATGACTTCATCAGCCCGCCGTGACCTCTCATCGATGAATGTTTCTCTTGCCAAAGTGGAATGAAGTAAGCCCTCCCCAAAGCAAGGTGCCTTCGGCACAACCTCTTGCCGATAAAGCGATGTCCTAGTGACATGGAACCAACCAAAGTCTCTCTGACCGCCAGATGTTTCCCTGAAGCAATGTGGCACTCGGTATAAGGAATGAATATCGGTGAGATGTCTCGTCGACAGAAAGGAGGGGCCTCGCCAAGAGTCTCACCGACACCTAGGTGTCTTTCCGAATGAAGGGAAGCTCGGGGTGAGAGATTCAACATCGCCAGGAGGTCTCGTCGAGTGTAGTGGGTCTCTCCGAAACTAATGCCTTCGCTAAGCGTGGAGTTTTTCCCATGAGGTTCTAGCAACATAATTGTGTCTTGCCGGCGGCCTCAGTGGTATCAATATGACTAATCAAGCTCGCTATGAGGTCCTGCTGAAAAAGGGAGTCTTGCCGATAGCAGTCACCTTGCCCATAGAAATGAACATCGGTCTAACTTCCGCGGTTTGGTGAGAAGTCTCGTCGACAGTCCTAAGTTACGCCGATAGTTGCAAGGGTGATCAGTCAGTAATGGCACTGAATCTAATGGATAGATTTGATGCTACTTCTCAAAGGGGAGGTAGCTGTGAGTCACTATAGCAGCTGGAGATGACGGCTCGAGGAGCAAGGGGACATTAATGACCCTATAGCAGAACATTCAAGGTGACTCTGACGAAGTCTTAATGGCGAACTCGAAGGCTGCAAGATAACAACGATGGCTATAAAAGATCTGAAGGCCATGCCCAGGGACGAGCTTTCACCGACATGAGCAGGGGATGCGCATTAAATGTTTCATTGACTTCGTTCCAAGGAACTTCTAGGGCCAACATGTCTAGGTGCCGACTCATTTTGGAAACCCTAATGTAGGGGGCCGACCTCTGGTTGTATATATGGCATTTTTGCCTTTTTGTAAGACAATTCTTAGTTAGGAGACTGCAGAGAGCACTATTCAGACTTTGTAACTCATTATTTTTTATGAATACTACAGATCTGTAACACAGGCACTATTTATTTTCTCAATAGAAAGTTATTTCCTTCACAGTTTTTCTTTGTTGTTTAGTAGCTGGTTGTGAGTTACATGATTAAATTCTGTGTGATCCCTTTATTTAATCAAATTCCTTCAGTGCTGAATGCAAAGGATATTATGTCGCAAATTCAGTTTATGTTAGTGATCTCTTTCTTTTGCATATTATATCTGTGAAAACATCTTAGTTTTCCTTTGTGCTAAGCATTAGAATAGTCGGAACCTTACATAGACTCATTTTTTTTTAAACATAAATCTCTGTATTGTGAGATTGTTTAGCTCTATTGAGATTGTTCTATGAGTTTTTTTCAGTATTTTCATATGTTTATCTTTGGTGTATCACTTGTTAGCGATAGGTTTTGGATTCAAGTACATCTTTCTTACTCTTTTCCTTTATCATTCTCTAGTTTTTCCCAAGATATCTAAAGGGGAACCATCCCATAATCTGGAGGTTCACTTCATTCCCAGGTCACCCACAACCTAGAAGTGTTCCCATGTGTCAATAGGTTGCTACAGTTGATAGCTTAGCAAGGGTACAAACTTTATTTGACAATAGTAACCTATAAAGGCACATGTCAAACCATGAAACAATGTATGAAATGACAAGAAAAAATATGCATTTTTTATATCTTATCAAGTAAAGTATCACCAAATTGCATTCATCAACTCAACACCTTGACCAAAAACTCCAAAATTCCTCCATGGCTAGCCAAGATATCAACATCTCCATTCACATGAAGATAGCCATCTCCTAACAATAAAACTAAAAATTTCAAAGAAATTTCACAACAACAATAGGATCCAAGAGCTTCTCCATGACACCAACAACCAATGTCGAAGAAAATCCATCACCAAGTGATGAATCTCCATCACTACTAAAGCTCCCACTGAATCGTGATATTGAGCTCTCTGTGGCATCATGATAACCATCTCCCATATGAAGATCACCCATGTTCCACATACACTCAATTGGAGTTCTTGCAACTCCAGAGAAAAAGTAGAACCAAGATATCCAAGAGAAGACGATAAACAATACGCTACAAGTCCCATAACTAACCATCTAGGCACTCTCATAATTCATCCTCTCATCCCAAAGAAAAATACTAGTGCATAATTAACCATAGAAAAATCTAACTATCAAAGTTTGCATCAACACTGAAATAATCTCATGGATATAGATAGTCCACATCTGAGTCATCCCACTACAACCAATGGGTAGCTAATCCACAAACTGTATCTCATAGATCCATTTAAGCAATGAAAAATATAGACTTATCATCACATTAGTAACCTGCAAATTGAGTGTTACCTACTAAAATTGCACCCTTATCAAGTTGCAAAACTTGATACTTCAGGGAAACATGGGGACTTTTCCAGGTTGTGGGTCACCTAAAAATGGAAAAGAACTTCCGGAGAAGGCCGGCTTCCTATGCTGGTAGTATCACCTAAACTACTGATTTTTGTAAGGAAAAGGGAGAAGGAGTGCATGAAAATGAAAATTAAATCCTAGGGTGATACACCAAATTGACAAGAGCAATGAGACACTCACTTGAATACTGATGATGGATATGGGATTGCACAACAAGTTTCTATAGATTATGCATAAGTATTTCACAAACAGGTTTGACATGCACACACTTTTAAGAAGGAAAAGCAATTTTTCACAAATTAAAAGTTCATGTGCAATTTAGTAAAACAAAATTTGTAACCTACATATTACTACTTTTGCAAAGAAAGGCATGCTAACATGAGACAAAGCTATAAGGAAATAGAAATATTTCACGAAGTAGCTTGATCAATCACTTGAAACTGCACAATATTTTGCAAGAACCAGAAGGAAAATTGAACCATCAATGGTAACCAGGGTAAATTCTATATATCATGCTCCAAATGAGTTACAAAAGTTTGCTAATCTGAGAGAGGACTGCAAAAGTCACAACTTTAGGAAAGCATAAGAAGAACTCTATTACAAAGAGGAAAAAAATGCCATATATACAACCAAAACTAAAAAGTTTCGGCCTTTGCCCTAAGGTTTACAAATTGAGTCAGTTCCCGAACACGTCGCCCCTCAGATCTTTTGGACTAAAGTTAATGTTGCATTCAATGTGCATCCCCGTGTCCATGTCAGTGAAGGATCGCTCCAGGAATGGCCTCTAGATCTTTTGGAATAATCACATTAACCTCTAGCCTCTATGTCCACCCTCGAACTTCCATCAGAGTCGCCTTGAACATCTGAAGTATGGCATTAATGTCGATCCACTTTTGCTAGCCGACATCCCAGTTGTCATTGTGACTCGCGACCTCTTCCCCTTCGGCTTTCTTCTTGTTCCAGATCTTCCTGCAAGTTGACCTCCTTCAAGAAGCAGCATCAGGAACCCTCTGAATTGAATTCACATGCCCTGATCATCCATCAAACCAAAGTAGATCCATTTCGCTTATGCTCTGTTGATCTTCCTCACAAGAATAGCCGTAACAGTCCAACTGCCACTAGTTCGCCTTCAGCTTCCTCTGATTGGTTGAACAAACACCATGTAATATTTTCAAGCGGTCAAAAGTCGTTCAAACAGAATCGCATGTCGGTGAGACACTAGCCGTGTCTCCCCGATGCGATTATACTCCACAACAACAATTGGCATAACACACAACTGTCGGCAAGACCACGATCGTTCGGCTAGACTTTACACGGAAGGCAATCCCCTTTGGCGAGACCTCACCCCGTCGGTGAGACACTACACCGAAGGCAATCCCCTTCGCCGAGACTTCCATATGTCGACAGGACATTATGCCGAACTCAATCCCCTTCAACCCGGAGTCTCCCCGATGCTACAATCTTGTGAACCACTGCCGACGAGACCTCCCAAGCGGGGAGATATATAAAAACTCATGGAAATCGAAATGTCTTGGTGACCTGGGTATCTCAAATGAATATAACACAACAGCCAGTCAGCAAGACATCTGGCTGGTCTCAGCGACTCTATTCTCTGAGGAGTTTTGTGCCAAATTTGATCGAGGCATGCTTTCCAACAAACTTCCTTGTGAAATAGCATCAGATGAAGACCTTCCCAATGAAAACCGAACACCTGCACGCTGGGCTCAACCCTTATGGGAGCCACGTTTAATCCACGTGTCGAATTTAAAACATAATTTTCCCCTGCAGCTGATTGACAAGCAAGCAAGTTAGAAAATATGTAACCTTGATGCAAATGTTCCTCCATTTGGCCTTCACGAACACTTGAAGACATAGATTTCCCTGCCTGATTGAGCCCGCAGGTGAAAATCGGGTAACATCGAGATATCAAAGAAGATAACATGTAGATTTTAAGACTCAAACACCAAATAGCTACCACACTCGATTCGCTAAAGAAATCCACAACCGAGTATCATAGTCAAGGAACTAATCAAACATTCCTGCAAATTTATAAAACCATATCTATGCAAATATAAATCCACTTAAACATCTAGAATAATAGATCATTACATATTTCATCTGAGCAAGTGAATACTCTAGATCTACACAAACCCACAACTTTTAGAACACAAAAAACTGTAAAATCTTCAAAGGAAATAGGTTGTCCAAAAGTTTATAAAATATGAAATATACCAACTTCACAACCACCTATCATTTCCTCATTGAGAAAGCAACAAACCTCCTCAAAACATGCATGAAGCACACATGCAAATCTGCAACTATCTTACATCTAGAAATAACCCAAGGGAAACTGAATCTAAAAAATAGTTCATCTATAGATCTAAAAAACCACAAGCTTTGATTAACTATGTAAAACTTGCAAAACCATCGTGTTTAGTAACACACATGCAAATCTATATCCACTTATCATTT
>VDFB02086081.1:409508857-409567917 GCA_007258455.2 Sequoia sempervirens
GTGTCATTCCCATAGTCTCTGCATCCATGCAAACTAAAACCGACAACATGCACAAGCTCCAAGTGACCCGAAAAGTAACCAACTCAACATACAACAACATACAAGGCATGCAACTCCCAAAAAGAAAGTAACCTCCTCAAACCAATGGCACATGGAATCAACGTACACATCATTGAATAAAACATAATGCATAATGCTACATTGGGCACCTAGGTGACAAGTGTCACACTTTGTTTCTTCCCTCTCTCCAAAGAAGGAATGTGCTCACTAATAGGTCTCACCAAGTGCTAGCTTCCAAATTAGAATGCCACATGTCACCATGGTGCACATTTAAGAGGTATAAACATTTGCCTCTTCCCAAAGGATCACTTAGGTGACAAGTGTTACATTCTCACACTTTGCAAATTACATGTAGGAAGCCAACTAATCATTGGGTCCCACAAAGTGCCTTAGCAATTTGGAAACTTATATTTTTGAATTTAATACATTAAATTAGCAACATAGGGGAAAATAAATTAATTATTTCAACATGGTACTTTCTAAGGTTGAGACGCCTTAATCCCAACAACATTAGCTAAAGGGGCAATGCAAGTTGCAACAGGCCCATGCCCAAGCTCGTAGTACACCCACACTCCTCCCTTATCTGCCATTGTCAAATGCATCCCCTCTAAGGATGGACCATTTGTTGATATGTACACACATTCTACACTCAATTCTATACACATTCAAAAAATGATTTTTGACAGGTTTCCTAAAAAATACCCCAACACGCTCTACTTTTTGTTTTTCAAGATGTGTCCACTTTGAAAATTAATAATAAAAAATTTGATTAAATATCAACCATAAACTAAATGATATCAGCTAATTTTCCATTGAAGCAATTTTTGAAATATTTTTAAAAGGTCAACATTTTAGGGGGGGCATAGCAAATGTCATATTAGGGTTTTATGACAATAATAAGAGCACTTTGTGTGCTTCCCCTATTTGAACCTCTTAATCTCCACTATTTTTTTAGAAAAACTAGTAGTTTAGAAAGTAGATTGTGAGCACTATGACTCTTGTTCTTGTTTTGTCTTCAAATTTTGAGCATGGTTATCTTTAATTTCTCATCCAAGATCAATTTTTATTGATTTCACAAGAAGAAGAAATCGCCATTTTTAACCCCTTTTTGGTCCCCCATTTCCATGCATATCCCCTCCTATCACTTTTCTCCTATGAATAATTTTCCTTTAATGCATTTGCTTTAAGAGTAACACCATTGGTTCTTAGATCAAGCTAGATATTAGTATCCACATGAACCTTAATGGAATGAGGAGTAGGTTATATAAGAATATTGACTTGCCTCATGCTCTCATTTGTGATTTCACCAACAAGAACATTAGGATCACTCTCCTTGGCTTGATTTTTAGAATTATCATGGCCTAATACCAAGAATGAAGGGATATAAGAGTTGTTTCCAAGAAATATTTTATCTATCAAGGAAATATTTCCCCTGCTAATTCTAAAGCTATTTCAATTTTGCAGGGGGCAACATCCTAAACTTCTATAAGAGGCGTCTTTGCTCTGTCATCCACATATAGGTTTAGGCATCTATTAATTAAATGACTAGATCTGGAGCAATTTTAGTAGTAAAGGGCAACATTCTCATACTAGATTTGTTGGGTTTTTCACCCTAGCTTAGATGCCAAGATAATGGAAGTTGGAAGTCATTTATTTATCAAAGCATTGACACAAAAGCAAGTGAAAATCATCCTTCACTTCAATCTAGTGGCATTGTCCATACCCAAGAATTGTCCAATTTTTTTTTTCGATTCTAGCTATGATTTGATCATCTGAGTACTCCAAGGGTGACCTTAGAAGTTTAAACCAATTCGACGCCACCATGCAAAGATCAACATTAGGATCAAACCCTATTTTTCACCTACAAAGGGAGGCAATTTCCTTACCTAAAAACCACAAGCCTCCAACCAAAATCTTTAAACAATCTTCCTTTAGAGAAAAAAGAAAATAGTTAGAACCCTTTTAGTTGGGCATTAGCCTCATTGTTGCCATAGGTCTTGCATTTCATTGCAACCCACTTGTGGACAAGATTGATATGCATGTGATGCTTGGAAAACCTTCTAATGAGAGAAATATTCATCCTAAGAATAGAGTGATCCACAAAAACCATCCTTAACCAAACAACACACGATGGATCCATTATAGGTGGTTGATCCAACAATTGAGGGTTTAAATATATCTACCCAAGATTTAAGATGTAACGCCCGCCGTGCAAGCCCCAAAGAACAAACAACTAAAGAACGCAAATATATTTTTTTTAAAGCAAAACAAATAATCGACATACTAAATATTAACTGATCATATACATACACATATACTTCATTTCATTCCATTACAAACAACATAATCAACTATGTTCTTTGGGGCACACGAGGTCACATTGAAAAGGACATTACTAAACATCAACTCATAAAATATCAAAAGGAACTATAAATGACAACATTAGATATATATATACATAGATTCCATCACAAGATAAAACCATGAGAAATTACATAGCCAAATAAAATTACAAGGTAGGTAATTACATTACAACATCCTTCAAATTTTACATCATATCAATATAGTTACATCAAGATCCCCAACATGTGGGAAGAATACAATATACAAGATTATCAAAGTATAAGGAGATCATCTGGAACAAATCTTCAATTGGATGAGACTGAAGCCAACGAACGCTGATGGGGAACCCAACGGTGTGCGGAGCACGTTCCACCTGACCACTCCCGTGCTAAGAGGTGACAGAGAAGTAACTCCGACCAAGACTGACAACAGAAGTACAAACATACAAGAAGTACCAAATAGAACCATAACACAATACTCCAAATTATAATGAACAACAATAACATCATATCACAGTACCATAAAGATACAAGATCATAAATCAAATATAAATGAGATCATACAAGACCACAAAGCATACTAAAGATATATTAAAACGATAATCATAAATCAATTTAAATCAATTCAAACAACAATCTAAACCAACTCCCATAACCTACTTCCAGAGGAACACACTAAAATAAAACACATGGGCAACTATGGGAGAGTGTCATCGCATAGTCCTACATGGGTTATCTTGTGATCTTCCTCCCAACTGGAGGCGTCGGCCCCCATCTATGGCTATCCTGTGCCCTTCCTCCCAACTGAAGGCGCCGGTCCATAGGGTGACTAATGCGGAGCCATAAACCTCTCGTGAGGACGAGGTCACGACCTTGCCGACCATGGCCTTCTCAACCTTCCATTAGTCTGCAGAAGCACTAATGAAGATGAGGCATCCATTTTAAAAATCTTATAATGATATTACTACCCAACCCTCCTAAGTTAATTATTAGGTTTTCACTTGTTTACAACTCACTCGTGGGTTATCCTGAGCCCTTCCCCTTAAACGGGGCGCCGGCCCCCACGAGGAGCCACTCTCCCTAGAGACCCATCCAAAAATCAAAAGAACAAGGGGTTGTACCATTCCAATCATGAACATCGAAATACAACAACAAAACAATACACGAGGCATAACCCATCTCGCAAATTAAATATCATAACATAATCTCATAATTCGGTACACCCCATTTATAAAACATAACTCAGCAGAAATCAAGATGAAAAGGTATAGATTCAACAAATCATCATCCTACGGAGACTAGGTTATTCTTTCCTGCAAAAGGGTTCCCACGTGATGAACCAACCATGTCCGAACCCAATAATTCTACCAAGGATGAAATTTCCATAAAATAAAAATAAAAATAACATTTACTTTCTTAAATAGTTCATTTCCAAAAATATTCCAAACAAAGGAATTAAGTAAAGTGATGTTGTCATATATTAAATTGATTTTTTTTATTAAGCTTTATCCTCTTAGAATTGGTGAATTTAATAAATCAAAAATCTTGATAAATAAAAGATTTCTTTCTATTATTATTATTATTATTTCCAAATTTATACTGGGTCTGTTTCATTTTAATAGGAAAAAGCGAGAATATATTTTTTACAAAAGTAAATAATAATGACTGATGGATTAAATCAGGAGAATCGAGGAATAAATAAATTACTAAATATATACTATATATAAATATATATATATATACATATATATAAATATATATATACATATGCATATGTAATAATATATACATATATATATATACATATATATATACATATATATATATACATATACTATATATATATATATATATATTTATAAAAATAAAATCCCTTACTGATAATTAAAATATAGAATTGGCGTTTTCCAAATCAAACAATATATAATTTTGAATGGAAAGTTTAAACCATAAAAAGAAACACGAGGGATAAGCGCCGGTAGGTAAAGGCGATCACGATTTGCAGGTGAATAGATCCACATGAACTATCACCGGAATTTTCATCAGTTAATTAAGGTGTGGCGTGACCCGGTTCACCACACAGCCACAATAAAATACCAAAACATAATATTTCGAACAGTGCCGACGGGGAAAAACGAGTTTCAATAAATTTTGATTTTCATTCAATATTTTACATATGTATAAATATATATATGTGTATATATATATATATATTTATATATCTAATATATATATATATATATGTGTATATATATATATATACAGGAATCTGAGCATTTCGAAATCAGGGAAAAATAATCACTGTTCTCTGAACAAGAGAAATATTTTATAACATACATGCATATCAAGAATATCATAATCCCAAAAATTCATGGAAAGGAAATTGTCTTTTAACATATATGTATATTTTATTTTTAAACAAAAAATGAAACAACAGAACTACTGTTCATTTCCAGATTTCAACCAAAATCCCTTTTCAAAACAACAGCCCAGAACCCCGCAGAAATTTCATTTTAATAAATAACAATCTCAATCCCTAGATAAATTTCCATACACAGCGAAACAATTCCAATCAATTGCTATTTTATTTAATGCTACAACAAATAAATAAGAAAGGAACCTGGCGTCCTGTGTTTGAAGAAGATCTGTAGAAGCTCTATCCCTTTTTGTCGATCCAATCCTCCGCCAACGAATGTTTCAGCAGCAGCTCCGAGATCCTCCCTCAACTCAAATTTTATTTCTCAATGAATTCTCAGAATAATAAAGGAATGCAACACCATAACAGAAAAATTGATTGCCAGATTTCTCCAAAATCTGTTGGAAAGAGAATGCAACGCAAAAATCCTCTAAATAAAAACTCACACAAGAAGTCTCTTCCACTTCCTCTTCCAGCGAATACCAAAAGTTACTTCTCCAAAAATTGAAATTTAATTACATTCAAATCCACAAAAGATTGAACTCTTTTTTATTTTGTTTATTTATTTATCATTTCCTCAAACAAATTAAATAATTATATGCACAGTAAAATAATTAAAAACAACCATTTGTAAGATTAAAATAAATGTAATATTTTACCACTATTACTAATATTTATCTATTGCTTTATTTATTTACTATTTTATGTTTTTATTTTATTAATTGTTTAATTATTTAAGTCACAACAATAAACCATACACCACATTAGATAAATCACAAAATCGCAATGATATACAAAGACCAATGCAACAACACAATGACTATGGCCAAGACGCACAAACTAAGAAGGTACAAGACTGTTGACACCTTGGAACGGAGTTACTTTCATGTCACCTTTATTCAACTTCCTGCCATTGGGTTGGTTCACTGCTCGCCCAGACCTATCGAAATAGGTGGAATCGAGTCTTATTCCTGCAAAGCCTACATCCAACAAGGTGATATACAATATACATACATATAATCAATTACACAGCATTGTGAGAAGGATTCACAGTGTAGCAGGGCGCTCGCGAATGAGTGATGCTACCTGTCCCCTCACCAAAACATATCATCATATAAAGCATTATAAATTTACATTAATTTGCATTAATATCATCAATTACTATTTTCTAGTCTACTGAATTCCAAATAATTTCATCAAACGATCATAATAAAATATCATCATAATATCCATGGCATCATAAGAGTATATAATCAGTAACAGTCTAAGCTACCACAACATGATATCAATAGTACCATCAAAACCACAATGTGCCAAACAAAAACCACAGAGAATGTCAAGAATCAAGTAGTAACATGAGGGGTATTGCATAAGAAGTGTTGAACTACCTCCAAAAGAGTGCTCCTTTGACAATAGGAGAAGACCCATGTGATAGATTCTAAAAGTTGTCAAATTGTTTATTTAGAAAAAAAACAATTGTTTAAAATATTGAAAACCATCCAAATTCTGCGGACCCATTATACATCTCTACAACTTTCCTGATCTCAAAAAATGCATTTCATAATATATTATTACGCCGAAGGCATTCCTTATATGAAGTAGATGACCTGCTTTTGAAAATAAATGGTTGAAAGTTACAGAGAAGGATGCAAGATGATTGAAATGATCTCAACCTTCAAATTTTCTAAAATATTAAAAAATATAATATATAATTAAAGAAAAACAACTACACTCTTATCCAATCTTAGCTTTAAAGTAGGGAAAGGTAGGATAAGAATGCATTTTTTTTTCTTTAAAAATTTTCACATAGATTTTTTAGATTTCTTATAATAAATATAATATATAAATAATGAATTATATGTTCAAATATTTTTTAAATTTAAAGTTAAATTTATTTTAATAATTATTTTATATATAAATATATATATAATAATTTTTTAATAAATATAATTATTTTTTCAATATTAAAAAATTAAAAATTATGAATTGATCTTTTACCTTTTTAATAGGTTTCATTAATTTTTAGCTTTCTAAGTTTGGTGTTACTTGTAATTTTTAATGTAAAAGTTAAAATTCCAGCTTTAACAATTTTAACATGGTTTATTTTTATTTTTAATATTTATTTGAAGTATCATTTTCATTTTTAAATTTTTTTAACTTATTTAATAATTTAACTATATTTATGGTTAATTTGATCATATTATAATCTTTTTTATTTGTTAATTGAATTTATCTTTCAATTAATGTCAATATTGATTGTAATATATTAATTATCTTTTTTAGATACATATTTTATTAATATTTAATTTGAATAAATTAAAATTTTAGTTTTTTAAATCTAATCATTTATTGACTTAAAATTTTTATTATTCATTCTTAATTTTTTAAAATTATTATGTTTATTAATATTTGGATTTTGATATATTTTGACTTTGCATTAGTTTATTCTATTTTAATTTTTTATTTATATTTAAGTTTGAATTTTTTATTATTATTTATGTCTATTTATAAAATTATAAATAATAATTAAAAAATATTAGAATTAATTTAATTTATAATTATTTGTCTTATTAAAGTTTAATTATTGTATAATAATTCTATTTCAAATTTTTATTTTTATTTATATAATAAAATGAATTTCAAAGTTAAAATCTAAATTAAAAGTTATAAAGTGTGTGCGAGAGAGAAAGAAGATAACTTTTGATTAGTCATTTCATGTCAACAATCCAAGGATAACACATTTCCCCAGGGATTTATGCTTAGTGTAACCTTTCATTTGATTAAGAATATTATAATTCACCTTTATAACCTCTTTAGTGTACCCATTGCACTCTTAAGGAGGAAAATAGATAAAAAGATCGAATCGATCAGCATCGCTTGCGAATCCATCGAATCGAAGAAGATCTCGATCGATCCGGATCCGGAATCCATCATTTCGATCGAAAGATCAAAGATCCGTCGAAAGATCAAAGTCGAGATTCCAGATCCGCGTCCCGCGCGCGTCGATCCGGAACAGGCCTCGAATCCGAAATCGAATCAGCATCGGGATCAACAGGCAGACGAAATCCGCTTGCGGTCGAAAGATCTCGAAAAAAAAGTCGAACCAGGAGATCAGATCAAAATCCGGATCCTCTCCATTCCCCTCTTCCTCTTTCTATCCATGAATCTCTTTGTCTCCATATCCTTCCCTCCATATCCATATCCATCTCTATCTCTATCTTCCTTTCCATCTCTTCCCTATCTATCCTCTCCCATCTCTCTCTCTTTCCCCTATATTTTTCCTAATGTGTGTATATATATATGTGTGTGTGTGTATCTCCCTATCACTCTTTCTATATCTCTCTACTTCTCCTCTATCCTCTCTCTATTTCTCTCCCTCTCTCTCTCACTATATATATATATATCCCTCTCTATCTCTATACTCCATCTCTCTCTCACTCACACTCCTTTTCCTCCTGTATTTGTCCATATTTCTCCACACTGAGCTCCCTATTTGCCTCCTAGGATTTTATCCCTTCCCATCCATCTCCTTCCATCTCCATTATCCATTCCTCCACCATCCCTCTCTCCATATGTCCTTCCTATATCTTTTATCTTCCTCCCAACTCCCCCCTTTCCTCTTTTGTCCATTCCCATCCCTCTTTGTCCTCCCTTTCCATCCTCCCTATATTTATTTCTATCTTTGTATTAAACTCTCTATATCTCACCCCCTTTATCTTTACCAAGTTGTATCTATCTCTCCATCTCTCATTTCTATCTCTATCTCTCCCTCTCTCCCTATCACTCCTTTCTATATCTTTATACTTTTCCTCACTCCTATCTCTATTTTTCTCCTTCCTCTCCCTCCCTCTCTGTGTAGTAATGCATAACCATCACTAGTAAAATTTGGAAAATAAATAACTAGGTGACTAAAACTTTTAGTCACAACAACTAAAAATGACTAAATTCTATTAATTTTTTGCAATTTCACCCACTCTCTCTCTCTCTCTCTTATGCATACACACACACACACACACACACACACACACTCCTTGTTTATCCCTCCCTATCTCCACCTCTATCTCTATATCTATATATTTACCTCTCTATCTCTATCTCTCTATATTTCTTGGTTGATCCCACAATACTAGTTTACAATTTATGGGAGATCATGATTTTTGCTGAAATCACATATTTTTAGAAAATATAATTATTTAAGACTTGAAAATTTCCATTTAGAGGATTTCAATTGAAGATGGTTTGATTGAACCACCTTAGATCAAACCCCCTTGGATAGAGCCCCGCTAGTTTTAAACCATACCTATAATGGAGTATCCTTTACACCTATCAAAATGTTGATAAAAAGCCACTTTTGATTTACCTTTTGGGGGATCAAATGAATTCATTTAAAATTTATTTTTTGTAATTATGTAGTCCTTATTATAAACTTCTCAAAAAGTATAATTTTAAATAAATTTAATTTTATTATTATATTTATTTTTTATTTCTTGTAAATGTAGGCTTTTCACCGAAAATCAAGCTCTATGTTCTGCACATGTGAAAAAATAACAAATTATCAAAAAAAAATGAAAAATGTCAGTGCATTAGATATTGAAGTTCTTGACCCAACAAAAAAAAAAATTGAATTTCGATACATACAAAAAAAATTATGTTGTATACAATCCACCTATGTCTAAATTGTAATTGGTTTAACTTCGAAACTTGATTAAGGAAAAAATATTCAATAAAACACTATGAAACCAAATGAAAGCACTAGATATCATAGTTACAAATCTAAATTCGAAAAAAATAGAATTTTATCCTTCATGGAAAAAAAATTATGTTGTATACGGTGAGCATCACTCCTTAAAAATAGTGTTTCTTCGAAAAAAATAGTTTTGAAGGAGATGGAAAAAGTGCAATTTGATTCCAAAATTTTTGAAAAAAATATATTTAGAATCTACAAAAAAATGTCACAAATCACTAGTTTGCATCATCTTCAAATTCCTCGCGGTTTAGCCGCAATAGGTGCCCGAAAGTGAAGATTTAGTTAGAAAAAATCAATTCAGTGTGCAATTTAGCCAAAAATTGTAAACCAGTATTGTGGGATCACCCTCTTAGACTTTCATCACCCCCTCTATCTCTATCTTATTATCTCTCCATGTCTCTCTACCCCTATATCTTTCCATCTCTACCTCTTTTATATCACTCCCTATATCTTTGTCTTTCTATCTCTCCCTCTCTCATTCTCTCTCACTCTCTCTCCCTTTCTCTCCATCTCTATATATTTACATCTTCCATCTCTATCTATCCCTCTCCTCTCCATATCCCTCTCCTCCATCTCCATCTCCATCTCCATTTCCATTTTCATTTCCATCTCTATCTCTATCTCCTTACCCCTTTGTCTCTCTCTTGCTCTTCCCCCTATATCTCTCCCTCTTTCCATCCCTACCTCCCTCTCTCTCTCTCTCCCTATTTGAAGCATAACATGAGCCTATTGGTAATGGAGCTTGATTATCTCCCTGATTTAGAGGTTTTGTTTTAATTGTGTGTAGATCCTTGTAAGTGGATGCATAATTGATTTGAAGTTGTCACTTTTCCATTGAAATTTGAGACCTTTGTTGCACAAACAACATCATTTTCTAAATGGACTACCATTTGACCTCATGTATACTACACAAATGTATGCAAAAAATAGACCAAAATTTTCCCTAATTTACCTTCCACACATCTTCAGTATACCCATTGCACACCAAAGTGCGATTGCTAGTTATGTAACAATTACAAATCTAATATTAAAACTCTAAATTAGATCAAACAACATGCATCACAATAAAACATTTTGTCGCCACATTTTGAATTGAATACCCCTATCCATCTTTATCGATTTATGTACATATTATAATACTATTTTCAAATTCAACTACTTCATCAAACTGACTGCGCATTCATTGCTTTAACTTGATTAATTAACCCCAATCAAATTGAAAAGGAGTATTTTATTATTATTTTAATATTGTACCTTGCCCACACATAATCTGCATATAATAGACTTTACAAATCTTTATGTCGAGTAGAATTTAGTTTAGAATTGGATTGTCGCCTCGGCCTCTTTTCATTTCAAATGCCCCAGAATTTCTTCTCACCTTTTGTTTGTTTCAACTTTAGGCGGTCCCACATTGTAGAATCTCTGTGGGTGCGAAGAGACAGAGTTGTTGAGTTTTTGTTGACTATTTTCTTTTTATTAGTTGTGTTGTTGTGGCACTCTGACCGTTACTATTCTCATAAACGATAAAGCTCTATTCTTTTCTTCATTCGTAAAACTTTTCTTCTAAACGTCTATATCGATCTGATACGTTGTACGAGAAAGGCTTAGATTATAGCCCAAGCAACCAAAGCGCGGGTCCATTCCAGAAAATTTGCTCCATGAAAAGTTGTCTTCCTCTTCTGTAAAACTTCATCCATTCAACGTTGTTTAGATTCTCTCTGCGTCTTATTTGGTGGGTTGCTTTCTGAAATTGGAATTGTAGTATAAATGTTTATTATTTTTTTTAGTATATATAAAGTATAAATTATTATTGCTGTTGGACGATGTTTAAATAAAATAATCTTTATTATTTTAATATTGATGACGTCTGAATTTTTATATTGATGAATAGCCCACGTGTGTTTGAAAAGGATTTCCTAATAATGAATTACAGTGTTTCCAATAATGATCGATGGAGTTGTAACAATGGTAAGGTAGGTTCATGGAACATGGAGGATGATGCAGACTAGTTACTTATTTGATTCCCTCCCACTTCTAAACGGCACGGGCTATTCTCCCTACAAAATGGCATGTATTATACAGCATAATATTATATTATGTCCCATCCCTCATATGATGGCATGATGACAAGAGATTAGATGGAGAAGCATGACAGACGGACGTTTAGCTCCGTGTTGTTTTCGACTACGGTCACATGGCCCTGTACATAGTTTTCAAAAACGATGGAAGATTGACATGGTCCCATATACCGAAAATTACAAAAATGATGGTTTGAAAAGCAGCGTGTGTTCATTTCCACATTCTATGTTTTGGAAGAGCCCAAAATTGCAAGGGTAAGGGGAGCTTGCAAATCGTGTTGCAAATGTTTGGAAGAAACATACAAAAGGGGGTAGGTATAGCAAGTATATCGGTCAAAAATGTTTGATATTCTATTAAGAAACTGTGAAGAAGTGAATGGGGGGGTTGTGAAAAATGGGTTTATTTTAACTTCATTGGGGCTTTGACGCAGGTTCGTAAATGACATTTCATTGCCTTGGGTAATGTCATTTTGCAAGGAGAACAACCGCTGTCATATCAAGCTAAAGTTCCACACATTTTTCGTGTGCATTTTTTTTTTGATTTTTATATTTTACAAATTTTATGTTCACTCCATATGTGTAGGCGATATGAAAAATTAGCACATACTATTGGAATCGATACATTGGGGTTTTGTTTTCTATGGTAAACTATGAATGATTCAACTTTCATTCTAGTTTATAATATCACGCTCTTTGTTTATGGCTATGGTGAAATTGCTTTAATTAATTGTTATTCATAGTTTTCTTATATTTGCTAATTATATGTTGACCCCATATTTTGGGCGTTTTGGGGCGTGATATGAAAATTTAGCATATATTAATAAAATTGGTAGTGGGGTTTTGTTTTCTATCGTAAAATGTGAATAATTCAACTATTGATAACCCTTAACTGTAAGTCACTATTTTCCCAACTCTATGTTCTATATGCATATAAGAAATATTGAGAATTGTGAGAATAGATGGTCATAAGTTAACTTATTCCAAATTAACTTATTCTCACTGGTCAGTAGACGTGCCATGTTTTTTAACATATAATTCACAATGTATCCAAACTATGTGTTTTTTAAAAGTGTATTTGTAGGTGTGTAATTCAAATAGAAAAAAAACCATTGTTGTTCTTAATGGAAAAAGGAATACACTTCTCTATGACATTCTCTATATTACATGTTAGAAAGCATGATATTTTTTGTTGCCTTGTGAAATGTAGGTTGCAAAACATGTGTTTTAAAAATTACAATTTCTCATACCCAAACACACAATGATCATGTCTTCAATAGTTTATGCATAATGTTATGATGCCTAAGACATGTCATTTTGTAGGGAGAATAGCTCGTGCCCATCTTAATCAACACAAAAGACTTGACTTACTTGTAGTCCTACAAAACTACAATTGTCCTATACCAAAGACGAATAATATCTAAAACACTTGAGTGCCAATTTGGGCTTTTGTCGGTGCTAATTATGGACGTGGCTATTCTCCCTACAAAATGGCATGTCTTAGACATCATAACTTACAAAAAAGGAATTATGACATAGAAAATATCATACAAAACGATATGCAAAGGAACCCCCCAAGATGGGAATTGAACTGAGGAACACATTGACAAAACATCTATTTTCCATGATGAATACATTTAGTGAGCGAAGCATCACTCTGTATAATGGCAGTGCTTCCCGCTTTGCGCACCATAGAGTCAACGTATATGACAATACTTTTGGTATCACATTTATATGTGATGCATTCCATGTTTTGTTGTATTTTCCTTCTATGATGAAGTTAAGGTTCTTGTTGTAGAGTCAATGTGGAGGATTTGTGCCAAGTTATGTCTGAGTAAAAATACAAACTAATTCCAGATTATGTTTGTTATTTTAGATTGTATAGTGTTTAAATATAAAATTGGTCATATGAAATGCAATTTGTAAAACATTGTGAAAGGGTGGAGTCCATAGAGAGGAGTTGCTTTCCTTTGACGGGTGAGTAACAATTTGAATCAATATATTTTTATGGCTTTGGGTTGTCACTTGCATAGGGTTTTAAAAGACTTTGGGCGTTGTGGCTTGCAAAACACTTTGTGTGTTGAAAATTATAATTTCTCATACCCAAACACATTGTAATCATGTCATCAATAGATTACATGCTAAATTTTCATATCGTCCACAAAAAGAATGAAGTGGACATAAGTATCACAAATTTGAAAAACTTTGAAAACAAATTATAACCAATCTTAATATCTTGTTCGGTTCCTTAGATTCGTAGGGTTTTAAAATAAAATTGCTCAATGAAGAGTAGGTTGCAAAACATTATGTACATTGAAATCTACAATTTGATATACACAAAGAAGGTCATAAAATACAGATGGAGATATGCATAGTTATGAATGCCATATAAGAAATAGAAGGTGTGAAAACATGTCTTTTTTAAGATGCACTTTATGGCATATGCTACCCTTCATAGTACACAATTGGCACTACTCATTACAAGTAATCTGAAAGGAATCTTTCGATTTGAAAACCTTTTATACTCAAGTAAAATTTGTATGCGTGTTGGCAAGAGAAATGGGGAAAGTACAATATGAAGATCTGTACCCTAGCACTCCTTGAGTAGTTTGTTTATACCCCAGAGGATATAGTAAGAGAAACAAGCATATGTGGTAGAAGCTATAAGGAATACATAACATATAACATCAAAATAAATTGCTCATGCATGCCCATTGCACAATTAGATTCCTTATAATTCCTTATATTATATTTTGGCATATACAAAAGGGCAGGTCTAGTCTCTACTCCAATAGGTATTACTATCTTAACTTGTCATCGTGCATTTATATCTAAATTGTTATCTCTATCTATTACATATGCCATATATACATGTATTCCCTTAAAGGGATATGACTCCTGATAGTGGCTAGTGTCTCTTCCCAATACCACAGACCTCTTTTGGTTCCCTACGATATGTTTTCTTTTCTCCCTTTGTCATGCTAACATCATCCCCACTTTTAAAATGATGTCTTGTCCTCAAGACATGTTGCTTAGGGAAGGATGTTTTGGTATTCTACCTTTAGTTGTGCAAATGTAGCAGTCCAATGTGCCTATGCCTAGAGGAGTGTACCTATTTATGCTTGCATTTGGGCTACTGCATGTTTGGCATCATGCAAAGTGTTTGGGATTGTAATGTTGTTGGTTATATGTTTTTCTTCTTTCAAAATAAGTTGCAGGAATCTCAACTTGCTGCTAACTAACTCTTATATTTGTTGTAATTTATCTTTGACTAGCTCTCTTTGTGTATGGATTTGTTGTAGTTGAATGTGTAGATGCTCTATATTATCCCTTATTGCTCCAGTGAGGTCTTGTAGAGGATTGTAGGCCATTATGCTATTTGATCCACCATATGAATAATCTGGTTCTAGAGATTTCTCGTTGTATTTGGCCATTGTAAACAAAAATGATATATTAATCTGGCCTCTTTTATATTGTCTCTAGTCTGTTTGATTTGTAGCTCTAGTTGAGACTGTGCGGTGGCACATCTTTTGATAAAATTTTAGGTGTTGGGCTTCCTTTCTTATGCTATCTTTTTTGGGACATTAAGCCAATATGTATGCAAGTAACCGCTTTTTGCAATTGTTGATGCATGGAGAGGGATTGATCCCTGGAAAAATTTGGAATGGCCTTCTATAGTACCTCTATCACCTCTTGTAGTTGCTTCATTTATTATACATGTTCTTGGAGGAGCTCAAGCCTCTAGCGGTTGCGTGGAAAATGTCCCCTAATTTTATCTTTTGAATAGGTGGCATTTTAGATAGATTTACCTACAAGCCCACCAATGGCACTTGGAGCAGTTGTGAAGATGGTGCTAGTTGGATCTATTGTTGTTGGGATAGAAGTTTTTTTATCACAAAGATAGTATCTGATGGAGTGGATACTTCCCTAGAGTCGTCCTTGTTCTTTTCTTCCTCTTCCCCAAATCTTGTTGTTTCTTCTTGAATCTCCAGTTGCTCTTCTATGTTAGTTCCAATTTCTTGTGGAATGGTGTCCTCTAGGGTCAAACCCATTTCTTGCTTTAGGTTCTTATTCATTTCTTCATATAGCTTCCAGGGTGCCTCTTCTATCTCCTTTTAGAGAGCTTTTGTGTCTTCTGGATATTTTGTCATGAGTTTGTCGACTCGATGTTTCATCTAGAGATCTTGTGCTTATGCTTGTGCTAGAGCTTGTTTTTAATTCTTTTTTCATGTTTGGGCTTACTTCCGATATAGCTTGCTCTTTTAATTCTTCATCTCGGGCCAAGGCTTTAGCTCTTTTTTCCCTTATTGTTGTTGCATTTCCATCCGAAAACCCTTTCATGGCTTCCTCGAGGCCTTCAGGTAATTTACATACCTTACCAAGCTTTGAATGATTTATCTTTGTTTTCTTCATTATATTCATACATTTTTAGAATTTGTGGTAGCATCCCATGCTAAAAATGACATTAAAAGTTTTGATCACGTTGATTGGATCGTTTGATAGTACCAAAGGTTGGTCTTCCGTGTTTATCTCCTTTTGTCCTTTATTTTGTTGCTCCAGTTTGGTTGGAGGGGTGTTGGGAGTCCTTTGTTTTATTTTATTTTTATGTAGAGGCTTTTCAACCTCTTTTTCTTCATCTTCTAAGATTTCCTATACCTCGACTTCCTCTGTATCTTCTTTCAATCTTTGGGCCCTCTATTTTGGTCTTACCTTCCAAGTTCTTTTTGGAGCTTATGGTGGTTTCCCTGGTTGGGAGGCTACTCGTGCTGATGTAAAAGGGCCTTCTAATGTTCCTAATGGAGTGGTTTGTGACCTTGTAGTCCTTCTCTCAAAAGGTTTTTATTGTTTCAGGGTGGTCGTTGCTTATTTTAGTCCCCCTTCTGGTATGCCCCACTACTTGTAGAGCTTCTTTTTATTCTTCTCCAAGTCTTAAGTTTCTTTATCAATCTTCTTGTACCTTAATTCTTGGTATGTCTCAAACCTTTCTACTTTGGGAGCCCTAGGGTTCTAGAGAAAAATTTTCACATAGACATCTATTCTTGAGGGGTGACCTCGTAGGGTAGTGCAAGAATCCATACTGTGTGAGTTTCGATCACCTCCATATATGTGAAGTCTTTGTCCACCATGAATGTTATGGTGTTCTCATATTGCTTGGCGAACGAGTAGGGGACCCTATCCCTCAGTCACATTTGTTCTTGGAAGGTTTTGAAAAATCCCCAATATGCTACTTTACGTGCTTGTAGGTTTGGGAAATGGTAGGTATGGTGTTTGATTTGTGCAAATGCAATCTAGTCAAGTTGTCAGACCTTTCCCTTGAAATGTGGGAGCTCATTTAAAAAGTAAAATATTAAACAGATGAGTAGTGTTCCATACCGAAAGTGGTACTTGAAGTTCTTGATTTTCTAGAGATTCTCCAATAATTTATCCATCATAACTTCACATAAGTCAAAATATTTTCCTTCTACCACCATTTGGTAAGCACTATGAACAATGCTGGTGGTTGCAAATTCTTCTCAGTTGGCATAGTAGACCTTGTAGGGGTAAAAGCACAATAGTGTGTCACACTTTCGGCCAAATAAATGGTTCCGAGTGAACTCTTTTTGGTCATACGCTTTTCGGCCGAAACCACGTGGCAGTGACATGGCGTCGATGTGGTGGAACCTTTCTAATCAGAAGGGTTTCAGCTGAAAAGTACTTGACCAAAAAGCTTCCAGTCAGAAACATGAATAATAATTTTTTTTTAAAATAGGGCCCGACCATTTTGCATGCTTGGGAAAAATAGTTCCTAATCGAGAGGACCTCGGTCAAAGAAGGGTTTGGAAGCATGGATAAATAGTAAGAAGACCCTGTATTGTGAACTCATTTCCTAGGTTCTCTTCTACCATTTTGCTCTTGTGCTCTTGGTGCGTAACGCGTTGGTGTTTGTGATTTGGGAAAATATTTTGAGCCGAAGGAGATGTGTTGGTTTTTTATTGGGTGAATGCTATCTCGATATGGATTTATGTGATTTTTGTGAAAGAAATGTATTGTAGTATGAATGGTTTGTGAAAGTTTTGTTTTTGGGAATAAAATTTGACAATGGCTATGTCTATTATGTTTCTGGGTGGAATAGGTGAATGGCAAAGTATGTTTGTAAAAATGATTAAAACCATTTCCACAAATTTATAATGGAATGGTCTTTTGGCTTGAATAGTTTATAGAAATGTAAATTTGGGTTTTCAATTTTGGGTTTATAGAAATGGAAATTTAGGGTGTTCAATTTTGGGTTTATTGAAATGGAAATTTGGGGTTTATATACATACACATACATGTATGTTCATGCACATTAAAAACCCATATGAAAGCCCGAAATTAACCCATATGGCCACTATTGTGTGCCTATAAAAAACCCAAATACATAACTCTAAAATATAAGAACATGCATACATACATACACACTTGAACATGTAAATTGGAATATATACACATACACATAGATACAAAACTCTAAAATGAAAGAACGTGCATACATGAACATACACAGTTGAACATATAAATTGGCATATATACACATAAACACATACACATATGTGAACACATACATACACATACAAAAAACTCATTTTAAGAACTGTATGATAACAAATCTAAAAGATGCAAAAAATGGAAGAATACAAATGGATTTCATTGACTTGACTCCTTGAAACACTACTACTTCTCTTTGAAAATCCTTCAGAAATGGCATTGTAAACGTCCTTATAGAAATGTTCTTTTTTATTTCTTATGCATCAAATATTCCAACTATGATCCCCATAGAAGGGAGTTTTTCTATGGTGGGTATTGCACTTTCTAAAAAATTTAGTGAGCACGACTCCAAAATTTGTTGCCATGTAGCTAAACCATGTTGATCATAAAGATTTGATATGCTCTTCTATTGTTCAGATGACCATTTTCCCATTCATCCCTCTCGATAATCTTGATGAGGCTTCCTTTATATCATCTTGTTTTTCCTTGAATAACCACCTTATATGCATGTTTACATTTTCTTCTATGCATTGGTAGCTTACTTCAAAGACCTTCTGACTTGTCATTTTTCTATTTTTGACCCTCTACTTTCTCTTCTTATATTTGTAATGTCTTTTTGTCTCTTCATATTCAATTTCGATGAAAATTTGATTTTCTCATAATGGGTCATTCTTAGTTTTGTTCATGTTTGCTCATGATCTGTCAAGAATGCTTTTTATATTCCATTGTGACTGTGTCTTCTTGTTTTTTCCTTTGATATTGTGTTCTTCCAATGTTTTGGATGAGTTTGTATGATTCCTCCATGTATTTTGTTTCCTTTACCTATCATCTCGATATTCACTAGTCCCATGAGTCATACTTCTTGACTCTTGTGTTTTTTGTTTTGTTTTTGTTAGCTCTTGGATCTGCACAATGTTTGATCCTACATTCTCTAATTTTCCCAGCTTTCAATTTTCTTGTGCTTGAGAATGACCTTCCTTCACACAAATATAATTTGTTTAACAAATTTTTCCCTCTTCAATCAGAGGTTTTGTTGGTGAATTTATTGAGGTTTCTCACCTCATGACTCTCTTTCTTAATTGAAGGTTTGTTTACCTTTTCTCAAGTTTGATGCTCATTTGTGTAAACCTCATGACTATATTTCTTAATTGAAGGTTTGTTTACCTTTCTCAAGTCTAATGATCCTTTGATGATGCCCCTTTGTGTATGTGTGTATGTATGTATGCATGCATATATATGTGTATGTGTGTATGTACATATGTATGAATGTATAAATATATACATGTACATACATATATATGTATGAATGTTTTATATATGTATAAAAGTCATCCTTAGTCATTACAAATTCTTCTAGATTAACATCATTTTCTAATTCAAACCCTTCATTAAAACATTTCAATATGAGTTCAAGGCATTTTTGTTTGAGATAATTTCACTAAATGTTATTTTTTTATATCTGTATAAAACGCGTCCTTAGTCATTACAAATTCTTCTAGATTAACATCATTTTCTTATTCAAACCCCTCATTAAAACATTTCAATATGAGTTCAAGGCATTTTTGTTTGATACAATCACTAAATGCTATATGTTTTATATTTGTATAAAACTAATCCTTAGTCATTACAAATTCTTCTAGATTAACATCATTTACTAATTCAAACCCCTCATTAAAACATTTCAATATGAGTTCAAGGCATTTTTGTTTTATATCTGCTCTAGAAAACTCATCCTTAGTCATTACAAATTCTTCTAGATTAAGATTATTTGCTGAGGTCAAGCAAAAAACTTCAAACCCCTCATTAAGTTCAAATCATATTCAATACAATCACTAAATTTACTAACATTTCAATATGAGTTGTCATTTCTATTTTATATCTGCTCCAGAAAACTCATCTTTAGTCATTACAAATTCTTCTAGATTAGTTATTACAAACTCTTCTAGATTAACATCATCTGCTAAGGTCATCTTTAGTCATTACAAATTGTTCTAGATTAACATCATCTACTAAACCCTAAAATCTACCCCTTATCCCATTCATCTAACCCTATTTGAATTTTAACCTTAACCCTAAAATTAACTCTTAACATTTTTTCAATCTTACTCGACCCTGATTGATCTCTAACCATTGTTGAACCTTAATTAAACCCTAATTAAATTGTAACCTTAACCTAGTTCTCTAAATAAATAAGGTCCTAACTTTAATCTTAAATGTGTGTATGTGTGTACATATATGTATGTACATGTACATGTATACATACATATGTACAAGTGTATACATGTATGTGTACATATATGCAAATGCATGTGTGCATGTATGTATACATATGTGTATGTACATGTATGTACATAAATACATTTTGCCTAAATTTACTTTTCTATAAACCCCAAATTTCCAGTTCACCATGTGTACATGTATGTGCATATATGTGTATGTGTGTATGTATGTAAGTACATATGTGCACATACATGTGTGTATGTGTGTATGCATATATCATGTGTATGTATTTATGCATATATATGTGTACATGTGTGTATGTATGTATACATACATATGTATGTATGTATGTATATGTATACATGTACATGCGTATGTATGTATGTACAAGTATGTATGTATAAATATATGTATGTACATGTACATGTACATATATATATATATTTATGCATACATACACGCATACATATATATGCACATACACATATATATACATATATACACACATACACACATATGTATACATACTCACACACACACATGTATGTATGTACATACATGTACACATACATGTATATATACATGCACATGTACATGTACATGCACACATATAAATATATATATATATATGTACATATCAAGTCTCTTTGGAGTTGTCAAAATTCTTATGTTATCTAAGTTGTAGAAGGTGAACTATTAAACATAGAGATAGATATAACTTGAACTATCTCATTAGATATAAACTTAAAAATGTTTTAGTTTTGAAACTTGAAAAAATTGTAATTTAAATATATATGTTTTAGTCTTGAAATTTGATAAATTTGTTTAACATCATGAATGTTTTGTTTTAATGGTATACAGATATCTCTTTACTTATATACATATATATATATCATGGTCGATGAGGTATCTCAACATTCTCCTCATTCTGAGAAACATGCTCAAGTTAGATCCAATTTATATCAGGAGAGTATTGCTATATTACAAAATACAGTAAGATGTTTGGATCAAACAATTAACAATTCGCCTAATTTGGCTAATCGAGATTGATTAGTCAAAATTAGAGACAAGATTATACGAATGATTGGGATAGTCCAATCATTCAATCCTTACGATGATATCAGTATTGAGCAGTTTTATTCATCTCTTGATAGGAGTGTTACTAGCACAGAGAAATGGAAAGATTTTGGAAAATTAGTTTCACAAGAAAATGTTTTTACCATGTTCCCTGCTTATAGAGGAAAAAATTGAATTAGAGGATATACGGTGATGAGGTGTGTAGATCCTCTTGTTGCACCATTCATATATCCTAGATGGTTGGTAGCTTACCATAGATGGCCTCACAATGATGAGCTGCCACTATATTTTGTCAAACTGTTATATGCAGAGTTTCATCTACAGAGAGATGTGGACTAAACATCTTATCCTAAGCATGTTGGCCAAGGTAAAGGTTGTTTTTCTGACAAACAAGAGTTTAGACATCCATATTTTCCACCACCTGTGAACAAGAGGGAATTAGTTGGCCCAAACATTTTAGTTTTACCCAAAAGTTTGGAATTGGTAGCAGTAAGGAGTCAACAACTCGCTCTTGTAACACCCCGCCAGGGAATCCAAAGAACAAAGCATAAAGTAACAAATTAACCGAATAATTATTTATTTATTTATTTATTTTATTTTTTAAATTCATTCAATTAGACAAATGTTCTAAGGATTCCAAGACGACATTAAACATTTACAAATAAGATCATCACGTCATAATATCAAAATCATAAAACATAATAACATATCATGTTCATGAATGATCCAATTTCATAAGCTTAATAAAGTCAAGTTACAAAACCAAATTACATCAAATGAGATTATAATAAATCTCGAAAATGCATAATGTCATTACATAAGTTCTCTTATAGTTAATAAGAGAATGTACAATAAAGATGAAGGATATAAATCTCGTTGTTAGCTTCGTTCACGAGTACGCTCAGGGTCCAACATCACGAACACTGAAGGATCAGGAACCTGCTCCACGAACAAGGTTATCCAAGTATAGCAACATCTGTAAGAGGACCCAATGAAGGAAATAGCATAGTTTCCTCCCAACCACGTGGAACCCGAAGGTCAACTCCCTTCGTGCTAGGAGATAATGACAGGTCCACGAAACAAGCAAATATACAGTAAAGAATAATACATGACGTTTCGTGGTTGAAAATCACATACTGACATAACAGTATCAATACACATGAATACTAACAAAATCTCAGAGGCAACAACAGTAACAAAGGTGACTCTACATAAGAGACCACAAACATGCTTCAGGACAGAGTGTCATCACATAGTTGTTTCTAGGTTACCCTGGTGAATCTTCCTAGACTACCGACCCTCATCTAGAGTTACCCTGGCAGTCTCTACCGATTCCCGACCCCTAGACAAACTCATGTGGAGTCGAATTACCTTTCAGGAAGACAAGGTAGACGACTAAGTCATTCCAGGCCTTCTCAACCTACCCTTAATCTATAAAAGCATTAAGGCACTAGGTGAGGCATTCTGTTTATTTTAATTATTTAATGAACCCCAGGTTAATTTATTAAGGTTTCCCCTGAATTACAAAAACCCACGATAGGTTACACTGGCAACCACTTAGGGTTTCGGCCTCTATCGCAAGCCACTCTTCCTATAACCATGATGCAACATCAAAATACTAAGGACTTCCAATCATGTGTATACATCAACGCCATATTAAAACATATCTCATTCGTGGTCCAATCATAGAATAGTTCAAACACCTCAAAGGTAACAATTAACTCTTGCATGGCAAAGTCCCAAAATAGATTACAATAAAAGAACATCAATAAACAATTATTAAAAGTTCTTTTCTTTAAAATCAACAATCGAGCCTTTGGAAGAAAAGGTGCACATAACTCAACATCAGAAACAACGAAAAGGCCATTAAGCATGAAAAGCAAAATCCTGAATGATCACATCATCTACATGACATAGACCATAAAATCTCATAATACCTTAAAAATGACATATAAATCATGCATGGCTAACTCCTGAATTAGTTCATAGCCATTGTACAATCCAAGTACAATCATATTATACTTATAAATCAAATTTTCTTCTCCTTTCCCTTGGAAGATTAAAGATCTCAACAACATCAAAGAACATTCACAAAATGTAAACAAATATTTATCACCCATCAAGCACAATGATCAAATCTGTACGACTTTTAAATAAATTAATCGATTCGTTCAAGTGTTCCAAATATTCTTCTATAAAAGCTTTCTTGACCTAGAATTAAATAAAAGAATAGTTAAATAATAATAACCCATTAATCCACAATTTAAAAGCCATATTCATCTAAATCAAAAATTTAAGAAATCTCTTCAATCAAAAGATAACATGGTCATTATTAAATTATTTACATATATACATATTATTCATCATATAATACCATTAAATCTATGAGTTATAAATTATAATAATTTATTCATAAATATAAATAAATGTCATTTTGATAACAACATAACCCATGATCTTTCCTCAACAATAATAAATATATAGCATATAGCACATACTAATCAACTTATATTATAGTCATTCAAATCTAACGCATGTTATGACATTCACTTATGAAATTAAAGCTTAACCAAATTTATTTTCAATAAATAAAATAAAACCAATTGATTACAACTATGTGTATTGGGGAAAACTCGAAGATAACACTAATTAACATGCTACAATTCAGGAAATAATAATTAAACCAAGACAAGATAAGACAGAGAGAATACAAGTCTTGAAGTATAGTTAAAAGGATAACATGCAGAGTTTACATGCAAATCTTCAGGAAACTTAGAGATCAGTAAACTATTAGATAAGCATGTACAAGCGTAAGGAGAATAAAATATCCTAATTCTTCAACTTACTGCGCTAAAACAGGGAATAACGCCATGTTCAGAAAATTCTTTTATTAAGACAAGTGTTACAGCTATGACAAATTGCCAATGGATTAAAGAGGATAATTAAATTCTCAGCAATCATACTATATTCAAGTGTTGATTTAGTAAGTGGGGCCACAAAAGTTAGAGAGATTATATAAACCTAATTACCCTACCATGTTTCAAACGCAGCAGCTGTGATAAGTCACCTATGGAATCAGGGAGATTAGTTAAGTCTCAATTCATTCTATCACTAAGTGATGTTGTTGAAACAAATTACCAAAGAACTCAGGAAGGTTATCTAATCTATATTATCTATCATGCTCAAGTGCGGCAATTGAGACTGGTTGACAACGGTATGAGAGAGAGAATTTAAACCTCTGCAACACTCTATTTTCTATTGTGTTCAAGTGCTTCAGCTTTTACAGATTGACAAAGGAAACAAGAAGATTATTTAATCCTCTACAACATTCTCCTTCAAGTGCTGCAGACGTGACAAGTTTCCAAAGGAATCAGAAACATATAAGAAACTGTTACAGCCTTCTAAATTTAAGTGTTACACCAGTGAGAGGTTGTGAATGGAATCTGGGAGGTCATTTAAACCTAGACACCCTACCATGTTCAAGTGTTGCTGCTGTAACAGGCAGTGAATGGATTTAAGGAGGCAATTTAAACTATGACAAAACTTTAGTTCCATAAGCTGGGCGAACTAGTCAAGGTTACATTTTCTGATGGGATCAAAAAAAGATAAAGGTAAGAACTCATGCGCATGGAACAATCCAAGTTTGGGTCTCTCCAAGAAGCCATAGATCAACATTAGAAGGAGCATATAGGAATCCAAACAATTGGCTACAAAATTTTATTATGTGTGAGAATCAGGAGAAACTTCAACTTTCAAAATCGAACAAGGCAAAAATAGGCCATGTGAGAAACTTGTCTTAAGCAATAAACGATTCTATACACCCCACCATGTCCATGCGTTGCCACTATGACATGATGTTAATATAATCAGGGGACTTTTAAATCATCTTCCCCCTTCCATGCTCAAGAATTGTAGCTGGAACAGGTTGCTAATGAAACCAAGGAGGTAAAATAAATCTATACATGTGGCTCACAAGATGGAGGGAATTCGGCTGTAAGGTAATTTCTTTATATCCAAGGAACCAAAGCTCATTATCCATATGGTACCAATGATAAATGCAATACACAGGGTGAATACATTATGAATGGAACATCGATTACACCGGCCAATAACAAGGGCACTGCTAAAGCAGCAAGTACGCAAGGAAGAAAGGATGCACCATACAACACTAGCATACGAATGCAGCCAAAATATAAAAAAATCGCAAATTGTAAAATGAAATCACTCTACAACAGATCAATATACAAAAATGGAACATGGGGAATCTGGAACGAGCATAGGCTCGCCAATGATCTCCAACAGATAGTCGACCTGCATATGATGATGATTTTGCTATTTTCTCTTATTTTTAAATTTGAAAACTCATTCTAACTATATCTTGGTTGTCTGTGCAGGTTTAATGAAATAATTTATTCCTTCAACAAGAAATACATTACTTAAACAAATAACTTTCAAGCAACCTTTTCGGAAAATACAGATAAAAATATTGCAAAGCAAGAAGGGAACTTGTTTTAAAACTCAAAATCTGAGCTGAAAACGATATCTGAAAACTTCTGACAATCCTGTTTTAATTACTAGCTATTTGAAGAATAAATCCAAGACAATCCAACCCAATAATATGCTTGCAATCAAATTCTGAGAAGAAAAATTTTCTAGAACAACAGTCGTGCAAAACTTTCCTAAAAGCTACTGCGGTAAAAATTCTCCCAGAAAAATGTCGTGAATGAAATTGCAACCCCCAACATTTAATTACCTCAAGTTACAAAACTCAACTGATTGTAGTCATGCATTCGAAAATTGCTCAATCAGTTATAATCATTAATTATCTGAGATATTATCTTTTAACTCAAACACAAGTTTTTTTAGATATTTATAACTTACTGAAAACAAACTCTTTTAGAATATATGTTTTTCACAAAAATCTTATTTGCACAATTAATTCCACAATTACATTTAAATAATCACCTTTTTTCAAAATTAACATTCACTTTTAAATAAATAACTTGTTTAATTTATTTTAATAAATCAAACCTTACTCATAAATATTTAATCTAATATTTTAAAAAAATTACATTTAATCGAATACATAACAAATAAGCCATTTAACTAAATTATTGAATTCCAAAACAAAAAAATACATACAAGAATGACACAACATAAATAGACTACACAAAACAACGAGTAACAAAAGATATTCAATGAAGAACAATGGCTTAAATGAGGACTTGACACTATCTCTGGATCAACATAATTTCATTGGATTAGGGTATGCTCAGACCTGACAAGCAGGTGGAGCCGATACCCGGTACCTGTATCTGCATAAAACATCTCTGTTAAACATATATTAGCAAACACATCATGAAGAAGAATCATAGCGTAGCAGGGTACTCACGAATGAGTAGTGCTACACTGTCTTCTTCACCAAAAATGATGAGCATTATATAACATAAACAACCATTTCTACATGATAACCACATAACAACTCATAAGCAACATAATCCATATCTCAACATGTCTATCTCAATATCATCACTCAAACACAACCAGATGATCAGGATGTCAAAAGTATCATCCACAAAGTATAAAAACAACATAATGTCGAAGTCATAACTGAAAACAATCAACATAGTATCATAAGCAACTAAAGCATCTATCCACTGAACAAAGACAAACTAAAACCAAGTGTCGCAACTGGAGGGACACTACAGCTCCACTCAATCCTAGATTGACACAAGAGGATACTCCCCTCTGCGAAAACCCCATCATAAACTTACAAAATCTCAAACTTCCTTATCCAACAATTCAACAAAATTTGATTGCAAGAAAAAAAAAATTAACTTTATTTAGTTTAACTACAAAGCACATTCAATGGGCCTTCCATGGTCAAATTCTTTACAAGAAAACAATCTGCCTCTCCTTTGTTCAGGGACAATAACCTTTTTTCCATTTTCCTTCACACAGACAACCTTCAAATCCACTCATACATTTCTTGGTAACCCCTCAAGTTTATTTGCCCATTACACGGTCTTGATCTAATTTAGGACAACATCAATTCCCCTTTCACTATCTCTCTCTACAAACAAACACTCATCTATACTCTCCCATGTGAACTCTTCATTCCTGTCTGACTACAAATTCAGTCTATTATTTGTGTGTCATGGTTTTACTCACTTGCAGCTTACTATTCCTCCACTCTGAACATTTATTGCAAATTAATTTTAAATGATCTTCCTACGTGACTCATCCCACTTTAGTTGTGGATTTTATTGGCATTGAGCTCTCTGTTTGTTCCTACACAACCCCTCAAGCTTGCCCCTTTGTGCCATGAGTTCCTTCTACATGACCTTTCTCCCTCTTTGGAAACCATGGTTATGATTTAATTTAATGTCATTGTCTTGTTCGTTGCTTCCTATACTCTTCCTCACAGCACTATTCACCTGTATGCTATGTTAGCATCAACACCTCCATTTTTTTTCTCTATGCAGCCCCCTTCTATCTCCTACCTCTAATTTGCAAGTTATTTCTAGTCTTTGTTTTCCCATCCCCTTTTCTTCTACCTGCGACCCCACATATTCTACATATATTACATTTTTTTGTCTATTTCAAATTCTCAAATGTCTCTCTTTTGGGATGAAGTGGTCCAGTCCTTTGTTTCCAAATTTGAGATATGCAATTTATTCAAAGTTTTCCTCTTCACTTCCCAATCGAAATTTGTCTTCTTCTTCCTTTAAATCTACCAAAGATATTTCAAATAAAAATATGCTAATCATTACTTTCACATTCCATACCTTACACAACACACAGTATTGCCTCTTTTTGCTTTTAAATTATGAGGTGATATTGAATAAACCAAATGTTTCTATTTCAAATTCTCAAATGTCTCTCTTTTGGGATGAAGTGGTCCAGTCCTTTGTTTCCAAATTTGAGATATGCAATTTATTCAAAGTTTTCCTCTTCACTTCCCAATCGAAATTTGTCTTCTTCTTCCTTTAATTTTTATTTAAATGTGATCCCATAATAGTGGTTTATAATAAAAAAAACTAGTACCAAAGATATTTCAAATAAAAATATGCTAATCATTACTTTCACATTCCATACCTTACACAACACACAGTATTGCCTCTTTTTGCTTTTAAATTATGAGGTGATATTGAATAAACCAATTGTTTCAATGGCTCCTTTCATCTAAAGAACATTGCCAGTAATCCAATATTTTTTCATTGAATATCTTTTCCACTTCTGAAATCACATGCATGGTTGCCTGCAACGAAGAATCAAAACAAACCAAAAAATTAAAATTAAAATGATTTTTTTTTGGTTGATGAGGATAAAATGAAATTATTTTAGTTAATGAGCATAGTTAGTTGATTCAGGATGCTCCTACACAGATATGCTACGTAGAAAGATTATGAGCATAGGCTCACAATGGTGGAGTTGAGTAGTTGTACTACTCTTCCAAGTTGTCATCAACCTGTAGCGAACTCCTTCACTATCTAAGTGTTGAGGGTCAATCTTTCTTTCGCTTTTTCCAACATCGTGCTAGAACACACATCACCTTCCTCCAATATTGTTGCATCTTCTTCCTTTTCCCTCTCATGGACTCCTGTCCACCAAAGCCTGACTTCCTCTGCCAAATATTTTCCACACTCCTCTCCTCTTTCATGGATTCAAACCCAACTCTAACCGTCCACCTCCACCAAAAACAACCTATAACATCTTCAACCATCTCTACACACAACCACACACCATTTGCAACATATACTACATGCTCTGGTTTTCTATCCATCTCTTCTTCTATCTTTTCATCTAAAACCAAAGTAACATCATAAAATTGTTTTACCTCATCTTCATTTGCAACTACAACATTGAACTCCACTGCAACAGCTTTCATATTCTCATCAACTGTAATCTTTTTTTCATCTCCCTTTGTTGCACCATCAAACTTTGATGTCCACTCTTCCTCAATCATCAGCAATTGTGCAAACAAATTTGCTTCACTTTCAACATATGTTGCAACCTTTTCACTTCTCACCTCACTCCTTTCTCCTTCTCTATTCATTTCTTCCTCATAGCATACTTCTTCATCAATAGGGGTTTATCTCACTTCTTCCTCTTTCCATCTCAGGCTGCTATCCTTGTTCTTCTTCTCATTCCTCTCTACCACTTTCTTTTCGTCTTTCCAAAAATTATTTTCTAATTTCTCGATCCTCGTCTCAATATTTCCTACTTCATAAACCATCTTTTCCACTAATTCAAACATTTCATCCTCCACTTTGTCCCAATATTGCTCCCAAAACAATATCTACACAAGTCTCCTCACAACCCAACCCATCTATGCCTACTGCAATCTCACCTTTCACAATATTTCATCACTCTAAAAAAATTCCTTCATAGCTTCAAGCTCTCTCTCTTGCTGCTCAAGATTCCTCACACACCTGCAACAACTCTCACGAGCTTCTTCTCAACTGCTACTCACTCTTCACTACCCGCAGATCCTGATGTCGACTACCTCACAATCGACGGTCTCCCACACACTCAGAATCACAGGATCTAATATCAATTGACACAAGAGGATACTCCCCTCTGCAAAAACCCCATCATAAACTTACAAAATCTCATACTTCCTTATCCAACAATTCAACAAAATTTGATTGCAAGCAAAAAAAAAAACTTAACTTTATTTAGCTTAACTACAAGCACATTCAATGGGCCTTCCATGGTCAAATTCTTTACAAGACAAAAATCTGCCTCTCCTCTGTTCAGGGACAATAACCTTTTTTTCGTTTGCCTTCACTCAAACAATCTTCAAATCTACTCATACATTTCTTGGTAACCCCTCAAGTTTCTCTTCCCATTACATAGTCTTGATCTAATTTAGGACAACATCAATTCTCCTTTCACTATCTCTCTCTACAAACAAACACTCATCTATACTCTCCCATGTGAACTCCTCATTACCATCTGACTACAAATTCAGTCTAGTATTTGTGTGTCATGGTTTTACTCCCCTACAGCTTGCTATTCCTCCACTCTACACATTTATTGCAAATTAATTTTAAATGATCTTCCTACCTGACTCATCCCACTTTAGTTGTGGATTTTATTGGCATTGATCTCTCTGTTTGTTCCTTTGCATCCCCTCACGCTTGTCCCCCTGTGCCATGAGTTTCTTCTACGTGACCTTTCTCCCTCTTTGGAAACTGTGGATGTGATTTAATTTAATGTTGGCATTGTCTTGTTCGTTGCTTCCTATACTCTTCCCCATGACAGTATTCACCTATATGTTATGTTAGCATCAACGCCTTTTTCTCTATGCAGCCCCCTTCTATCTCCTACCTCTAAGATCTGTAAGTTATTTCTATTCTGTGTTTTCTTGTCCCCTATTCTTCTACCTGTGACCCCACATTCTGCATATATTAGATTTTTTGTCCGTTTCAAATTCTCAAATCTCTCTCTTTTGGGATGAAGTGGCGCAGTCCTTTCATTTCCAAATTAGAGATATGCAATTTATTCAAAGTTTTCCTCTTCACTTCCCAATCAAAATTTGTCTTCTTCTTCCTTTAAATTTTCCAATCGAATTAAAAATTGCTAATCATTACTTTCACATTCCATACTTTACACAACACACAACATTGCCTATTTTTGCTTTTAAATTCTAAGGTGATATTGAATAAAATAAATGTTTCAATGGCTCTTTTCATCTAAAGAACATTTCCAGTAATCCAATATTTTTTCATCAAATATATGTGCCACTTCTAAAGTCACATGCATGGTTGCCTACAACAGAGAATCAAAACAAACCAAAAAATGAAAATTAAACTGAATTTTTTTTGGTTGATTAGGATAAACTAATTTTTTTTGTTTAATGAGGATAGTTAGTTGACTCGGGATGCTCCTACATCATAGATTTATGACAATATTGCCACTATTACGACAAAGATCAATCGGATTTCATCTGATTGAGTTGGTAGATACTTATTATGCCCGCAGATCAGCCTTCCTGCCACTGATCCTACATCTTCATCTTATGATCCATTTATTCATATCGATCTACCTACTTCTTCAAATGTCGAGCATATGAGTCACACAACATTGTGTAATATGTGTAGAGTCCCAGTTTTGGATTTACTAGCTGCTTTTAAGGTCATCAGTGAGGACCATGGGATCACTCTTGATCGGGTACAAGCCTTTATTAGACAACGATATCCTAGTACACATATGAGCCATGGGGTGGCAACTTCAAAGTATATTCCACAGTAGCCTATAGGATCCCATGTGCATCATATTTCTATCGATCCTTTAGCTTGTCCAAGTCCTCAAGATGTTACAGATCACGCTGAGGTTTCTACGACACCTAATCTTATAGTCAGCTTCTTTTTGGCACTGATACTATACTATCTACAAATCTCCCTACGGTTTCTTTGCATTCTCGTGATCTTAGTGACATTGGTAGAGCCTTCTAGGAGGCACGAAAGGTACTTGAATAATTTTAATATATATAATTATGTTCTAAAAATTTGCGTACATACATAATTTATTTTAGTCTTGTTCTTTAACTCCTAATTTAAATCGTGTATTTGAAAATTTTTAGCAGTATGGCGATTTGTTGGAGTTTGGAAATTTGGTGCATGATGGTGATTCCATGCAGTATACAACTAAGGTACATTTAAATATTAAAAAATTAAATTACTTGATGTAAGTTTGAACACATTGAACTCAAGTACATTGTAATTTCTAGATAATTTTACATATATGTACACATATATACGTGTATTAAAAACTAAATTACATGTGTGTACTTGAAATTGTGCAGGGCTTGGGACGAGGCTTAGGACACAAATCATGAGATCTTGGATCGGGACATGGATCCACACATCTTGGATCAGGAGAGGGATCATGACATGGATCAAGAGAGGGATCAAGCCATGGATCGAGGGAGAGATTTAGGGAGAGATCAAGCCAAAGATCTGATGATTCTATTCATACTAGATATCCCTCTCTTTGAGATATTTTATAGTATTATGGTTTGAGATCAAATTATTATGTTGGAGAAACTTTTTATGATCTACATCACATTACATACATTTATGTTTTATGGTATACACTTGTTATGATTTACATCACATTTATACATTACTATGGTTTGAGTAGGTTTGTTATACACATTATTATGGTTTTAGCAGTTGTTACATATATTGACATCATGCTTGAATTATTATGGTTTTATTTATTTAGCAAGTTTGTACCTTTATTTAAATTAATTATGGTTTGAACACTTATTGTACATCTATTTACATCGTGAAATAAAAATGTTGGACTATCTAATGGTTGCTATTTGTAAATTTAAAAAGATGGATGTGCAATTAATTATAGAAATGAATTTGTCTTTAAATAGGTCAAGAAATAGAAATAATTTGAATGCAAATATGTAAGTTCAAGGTCAATTGGACTAAGAGATTCAATGCTATTTAAGTGGAACATAAAAATGCAATTGGAAATAGATGATAAGGAATTCTTAGCTCTAAATATTCATTTTTAAAGTCACTCTAGGTTAAATGTAAATTGTGCATATATAATGCTATATGAACTTAAGAATTCCATATAATCTAATACACATGAATTTGAATGTGCATGCAAAGAATTCAAACTAGATGATGAGTTATACTTGTGTCCAGTTGAATGTAAATGAAATCAAATCTATTCAAGTGAACTTAAGAATTCCATATAATCTAATACACATGAATTTGATTGTTCATGCAAAGAAAGTGATCTAGATAATGAGCTATAAGTGGTGTTGAATTTAAATTAAATAAAATATATTCTTGAACTTAAGAATTCCATGGAACATTTATGCAATTGGAAATTAATAAAATCTCACTATGTGCACATAATATAAGTATCTTGATCTTCCCATGACAACTATATATTAAAAAGTGATCAATCCACATAATTACCAAAGATCCCATTACATGTGGTCTCAATCTATACATGGTAAACAAATATTGATGCTATAATATAGCTATCTCAAGCACTCCAAACACCATCACTATGATTCACTACAATGAATATTCCAATGCACCAAGGTGAACAAGAAAGACCAATCCAAGGGAACCCATACAAGAACATTCACAAAATGATACATCTAGCATACCAAAGGTTATAGAAAATCATGGTTGCTACTCTAAATGAAATAAAATAAATTACAATTCCTAGATAGATCTTGGATAATATAATAAAAATATTGAGTGTCACATTAGTAACATAAAAATAAAGAAAACTAGAGACAACATGTAGATTCTTCACCACTCAAACACCAAATCAACTAGATCCAATTTGTCACAAAATTACAATAAAGTAATCATAGTTTAGGAACCCAATAATAAAAACTATAAAAAAATTTACACTAATAAAGAGTATACCATCACTTTCACATTTAAGAACCTGCTAGAAAAAACCTCCTAAAACCATATGACCCAACATAAACACTTCATATGGTATTCAACATAGCTAAGTTAGTGTTTACGCATGTGACTAGGGGACCAAAAGAAGACTTCCAACATGAACACTCTCACACAATATATATTTATAGAGTAAAAGAACACAACCACCATGTCATAAGGTAGTTAAATACTAATGTAACTGATTTGATTTGTTGAATCTTAGATCATATATATACATGCAATTTACAAAACCTAGTGACTTTTAAAAAGTTTGATTTCATTTGTTCAAGTCCACTTATATGACCTAGATCATATACATGCAAAATTTACAAAACCTAGTTTATGTTCCAATTTTGCATTTAAATTTATGTTCCATGGAATTCTTAAGTTCAACAATAGGAAAAATGTGAAATTTTTAATTTAGTCACTAGGTTTTTTAAATTGCATATATATGATCTAAGATTCAACAAATGAAATTGAAGATTCAAGTGAACTTAAAAGAATTGCATGTCCAACATAAAAATGCAATTGGAAATTTAGATGATTTAAAGGGATTTAGGCAAAATGTTTGAAAACATTTTAAAAGTCACTAGGTTTTGTATCAAGCATGCATGATCTAACATACATATTTAAGTGGAGTTTCATTTATGTAAATTATGAAATCAAAGATTCTTGAACTAAATTAAGAATTCCACATGGAACTTAAATTTAAATACAATTCCAGAAATAAACGGCAAAGCCTTTGAAAAAAACCCATTCTAAAACATGTCACATGTCTAATCAATATATATATAAATAGATCTATAAAAAGTTTGAGTATATATATATATATAGTCATGTACATGTACATATATCCAAAAAATAACTTAAAACTCTTGATACATATAATTTGGATCCTCTCTATCTTTAATTATCTCTAAAATATTTTCATGATCTTCAATAGGCAACCTCCACTTTTGTTTGGCACATCCTCTTTTAGGTAAAGTTTCTAAATTTATTTTTATTGCTATAACTAAGTGTCTGTAATGTAGAACCTTTTGTCCTGGAATATAATCAACAAATATAATACCATTTTTATCTATCTTTATTTGTTGATAATATATGCCTTCAATAACGACTAATCCAACGGGATACTCTTTTCCATCACCATCTGTCATCGATTCCACCAATTGTCTTTTTGGTTGTGTACATCTTAGTAGATAGTAATCTACACCTTCCACATTGTTAAGATCTGCAATAACGAAAATATCTCATGTACACACACCATGTAAAATTTAAAAAAGTTGTACAAAATATATAATTTTATATATAAACATGCTTGAAACTTACATATAATATATTAAATAAATTTTAAATAAAATTAATTTCCATACCTATAATAGCTAAATCAAATACATGTTCATAATCAGTTGAATATAGAGGGTCATATACATCAACATTGTCATTTTCATCAAAAGGAGGCATTGATATTAATTGTTTCATTTCCCATCGTGAAACATACCCATCTCTAATATTCTCACATTGAACAATATTTGCATTGTCCTCAATGCAATCAACACAAAAACATGATTTTTATCTCACATTAATTGCATGAGGCTTGCTACTTCCCTTTGTCATGATTTGATGTAGACTTCTAATACCATGAATTGTTTGATAATTATAAGGATTTCATCAATCAATATCTATAAATTACAAACATCCACTAGTGATTATTTTAAGTGAATATATATACAATTTAAATTTGAAAATTCAATTAAATCATGTAAACAAACTTTGAAATTCAATTTTTTAACAAATTTTGACTAGATGTACTTGTAACTTCCGAAAAATACTGTGTGTTGTATGTTGAGTTGTGAGCAAAAAAATGACTTATGCACCATTCAATAATTTCATTTGCATTATGTATGGCATTACCTGTAAATACACATGTTGGCAAAAAATTTCACCTATTACTTTCAAGGAACTTAAGAATTTAATTTAGTTTAAATATATATCTTTTTTTCGAAATATCTCTAGATTCCATATATAGATGGTGAACTACCAGCAAGTTCATGTTGACAAAGTGCACACTTCACACATGCTCCTACTCCATCATGCTCTCCTTTCCATGTCCACTCTCATAAAAATTTCACAAAAATTTGGTGTTGCATCTAGCATGTTGATGGCCTAACCAAACAAAAGCTTTTACAGACTTAAATTGTTATGTGAAGTTACAAAAAATTACACTCAAACCAAATTAGCTTCAAAAAATTAATTATATAAAAGTAATTGAACAATTTAAGTCTCAAAGTTAAAAGTAAATAAATAAATAAAAATTAAAAAAAAAAAACAATGTGCTTACTAGCACATCCATCAGACCATATCTAGTGTTGTTCTTGTAGATTTATGCCACATCATCTCAGGTCTTCAAAAAACATTTTGAAACAATGAGCTACATAGCTTCTATCATGACTCATATCATCAGTGATTTAAAAGTGAACCTCTTTGATGATAATTTGATTATCTTTGCTACTTTGTATTCCATTGACCTCTAACTCGGCATACCTTTAGCAAACTTGCACAAAGATTGCAACTTGCTCTGAATGATAATATTGACTTTGAATCTCAGTTTGAGGACTAAATGTATAGTTCTCGGAGAAATCTAGAATAGAGAGAATACAACCTAGTGCAAATAAATTCTTTGAATCAAGAAATTGCTTAGCTTTCCATCTTGCACCATGACAATGTTGGGTATGTGGATATATGATATTTTAAAATTTGTTCATGAATTCATTGTAAGGCAATCCATTCTCTTTGAGAACAATTTTTTTTGCCTCAAGTCCTGACTTTGTTAAGTATGTCTCATATTAAAATCTCTTCCAATTAACTTGCATATCAATATTGTCAACTCGTAGAAGATTCCTCAAATCTCCACAATCATTACATACACTTTTTATACACTAAAAATTGAATTCATCTTAATCTTTTAATTTTTCACATACAAGAGACTTCACAAATTATGTTGTGCTTCTAGGGATGGCTAAATTTTGATCAATTACTGCCATAGATTTTTTATATGATTGTAGTTTTAGATCAAACTCAACATGATTTTGAAAACAAGAAGTTTCATGTACTTTATTTATACGTACAAATGATGGTCATAGTGTCTCAAACATTCTTTGACAAATCTTCACATTTGAAAATTCTTGCTTGAATGCTTCAAAAATTTCACTTTGTGTTGTATCTATAAAATGTTTTGGATGAGAATTTTTTGTACCATCTTCACCTATTACTTGTATAGTATCGCTTCTATTGGAAGAAACACAAGAGTGGTTGGTCCAATATTCAACCACCTGTTTCTTTACATCTTCTAAAATTCTATCTTTTTGGGGAACCCTACAAATATTTACCCATTTTTTCTCAATTTTTCCATCTATTTCATTTATATTTTCAATATACCTTTGAACAGTTCTCCTAGAAACATTTAGTAATTCATAAATTGCTTGAACTTTTCTTCTATGTGATAATTTCTTACTAGAAATTACAGTCATCAATGCTCTACGTGCAACACTTAGATCACTAGTTCGACTCTTGTTTTCAATGCATTTCAATGCTTCTTGCAAGTTTTCAACAATTGTTCGTTTTAATGAATCTAATGAGTTTTTCCTATTATCAACCCCTAACAACTTCAAAAAAATGGTCATTTATTTTCGTCTAAATAACTTTGCAACTAACTATGCTCTTCCAATTAGAGATTTTTCTTCAAAAAATTCATCCCATATTCTTTTTGAGTGTAATTTTAATGTGCATTCAAATAACATATCTTTAGATGAAATATTATTGAAAAGAGAATCCTCATCCATCTCCATCAAATTTTCCATACCATAGAAAAATTTATATTACTAGGTTTAGTTTGTTCTTGTACCTGTACGTCACCTTGGTCATCAATATTTTCCATGGGTTGTTCTTCAGTAGATGTTCCTTCACCCGCTTTTCTCTTCCCATGTCTTGTTCATGTTCGATTATACTTCCTCGATCTAGTCCTTTTATTCACCATGACAAATTGCACTCAAATTTGAATTCACCTGCATACAAATTTGTACACACATGAGCTTTCAATGAAACATGTACAATTAATATTGCATAAATATCTAACACTATTTATTATAAATTGTTCATTTGTTTTAAATCCAAAGTAAAAAAAAGCAAGTTCAAATTACAAACATATCACATGAGCAAATTTGGTATCATGAGCTCATATTTGGTATATATATCACTTGAAAAAAGGTTCATCAATTAAAATTTCTTTAAATACATAAATTACAAACATATCATGAGAATATTTGGAATATATATCACTTGAAAATATTTAAAGCATGTAACTAGATATATGTGCTAGGTCATGACATCACTTACTAGATCACCACTAAATGTGCATTGAAATATGTGGATCTTTTAAGAAAATGAGTACTATAAAACATAGAAAGAGAAACATGAGCTCGATATATACCTAAATGTGTAGATCACCACTTGTATAATTTGTACACGTAATAAATTCAAGTGAACCTAAGTCATGTTCCAACCTAATGCAAGAGTATGGGAAAACCTAGACAACATGTAAGAAATTTAATTAACAATTAAAAAGGAAATGGACTTGGATAGAGGCTCAGTTAGTGTACATGCCATGTAGGTGAGGTTGAGGAAAAACATTTAAATAATGGAAAAACATAAATTAATCATGCAAAGTATGAGTGTCTAGGGAAGGATGATAAAATCTTGATGAACTTTGAATCTAGCAACAAACTACCACTTCATCTCATTTATTCAAGTGAATCTTGGAAATTCATTTGTACACATTATTTCACACCTAGGGAGTTTGATGTAGGGGCACAATACGTTGGGTAACCTGAACATTATATAAAAGGATCTAGAGGATGAACACATGAGAGTAGATCATGTTACAAGGAAGGATTTAAATGCACAAGAACCAGGGATCGAACCCACACATGAGAAATAAATGTAAAGTAGAGAAGAGAAGAGGCGCAAGGGAAAACACATGATTGTGCACATGCACAAAGCTAGTTTTCCTTAGATGGGTAGGATAGAATAATGAAACTCGTGAGGGGGGAAAGGCATGATGCCTCTAATTTTAATTTATCATAATAAAAGACTTATATGATGTGAAAGAGAGAAAACATGATATATATCTCCTATGAAAAGGTATATAGCAATGAAAGGATAAGATTACAAAGGGGAAGGCATGATTCCTTAAATGCAAGGATGTGATAAATAAAATCAGACTATGTTAAAAGGAGGAAGGATTAATGACCTAAAATGTAAGGATATAACCATATAAGCATACTTGATGTAAAGGGATAGAGACATGATTCCCATAATATGAATATGCAACATGATGAAGGTATAATATGTAACGGAATGCATGATGCACTCTAGTTTATGTGGTAACTAGATAAAAGTGTGGTCCATGAACATATATAGGATCAAAGAAAATAAGCAATAGTCAAAGAATAATTTGTGAAAAAGTTACATGCTCAAAAAGTATCACAATACATGCATGAAAATTTAAGAATTAATGAGGCAACATGAGAAACCAAAATTATAAGGCAAAGATCATAAAATCCCGAGTACTAAAGAAAAGTCTAATAAACATAAGCATGCAAAACATAAAATAGAAAAATAATATATACATAAAAGATAAGTCCAAGTTGGAAATAAAAGTAAAGGAAAAGGTAAATTTAATAAAACATAGGCATAAGGAGGATGTAAAAAAAAGAATGGAAGAACATAGAATTGGTGATCAATAATAATGTACCTTCAAAAATATCTCTCCTATTGTCCAAATACGTTTTCTTTTGTTGAAATAAGTCTTCTAAATTATCGAAATAAACCTTCTTTATCGAAATAAGTCTTCTAAATTGTCGAAATAAACCTTTTTTTGTCGAAATAAGTCTTCCTTGGTCAAAATATGTATTTTACTGAATTTCTTGAGTTGAAAAATTTAAAAAAACAAAAATTTATTTATATCGACACTTTTTAGTCAAGCACCTATCGGCCGGTTATGTCTCGGCCAAATAGGTTTCGGCCGAAACATGCTCAGTCGAAACAGGCTCAACCAAGCATGTCTAGTTGGTTGCCTACTTGGGAGCCAACTCACCTTTTTTCAGAATTTTTTGAAACATTCAACTTTGGCAGAGTATTTCTCTAGTCAAAATTATTTTTTTGCAAAAAATACAAACACCCTATTGTAGAGCTCGGAGTGATGAATGCAAATATGTAATTTTTTTAATATTTTGATTAGTTTTAATATATTTAATTTTTAAAAATAATGCAAGTAGGTTGTTAAAGTTAAAAAAGAGGCTGATTAGAAATTTTAAAAAAATAGTAAAACATTTTAATTTTTTTTTTTAAATATATGAGGCACAAGAAGAGAGAGTCTTCTTCAAAAGGGTATAAATTTTTTTTTGAAAATGATTTAAAAAATAGACAATAGTTGATGTTCCGTGAAAACTGTCAAATTCTGACAAGTCTGACTTTAAAACATTATTACGAGAAAAATATACATCAAAATTTGATTTATTTTTTTCCAAACACAAGATATTGAAGTTATCTATTTGGAGAAAAAAAAAGGGGGAGAAATGAAGTTTTTTTAATTTATTTCTTGACGGCCCATGAAGTCACTTTTTTCTAAAATTTTCAGTATTCCAAAATTTGTTCTTAAATTGATAAAAAATAATGAATTTAAAAAAAAAATCTGAAAAATTACAAGAATAAACTTCATCAAAATTTCTACATTTCATTAGTTTACATCATTTTTAAATTCGAAACATAAAGACCACTTTTATGTGGTCGAATTTCAGAAATTTTTTTGATGTTGGTTGATTCATTTATAAAGTGTGACACGGGTTTGTGCTTTTACCCATTGCTGCATACTGAACTTCAATGTTGGTTATTATCTTCAAGATCAGGCTTCTACTGTCAAATGTTTCTCTAGTTAGCCTTTCCACCTCATTGTTTTTTATGGCCTTTTTAGCCAAAATCCCTCCCTACCATTCTTAGCCTTGTTACAACGTGGATAAATTTTTTTTGTAATTTTGTATGGCTTGTCCAGGTACATGAATTATTTATGCACTTGACTTAGCACGATTCGAACCCATTCTTCCTCATCACAAAAGTTCGGATAGTCTTTCCATACATCCAAGCTCTTCTGGCCAGTTTCTATGTACTCCAACTTGTAGGTTTTGTTGTAATCTTCCAATAGTTGGTAGCAGAGATCATCCAACTTGGTGTGGTTAATCTCTGCTATGGGTTCATGGATGTATTTTTGGACATCTTCTAGGTAGGCAACATTGTGGGGAACTACCGAAAATGCTCCATCTTCATCAATTACCATTGCTTTCAATGGAAACTACTTGAATATGAGTTTGGTCTTCTCAAATACCTTAATAACCATGGGTTTGGCCATTTTAGTTCCAAGAATTTCTTTCAAAATATTTTTAGAAGGTTGCTAACTTTCTTAGTAGGTGCTTTACACACTTTGGCTCCTAATTGCATTTGTGAGAATTTAGGCAAGGAGTTGAGCTTATATAGAATTTGGTGTAGTGGGATATGGGTTGTCACACAATGGAGTGGCAGTTGGTTAATTAATGCTCTTCCCATTCATAGGTTTCTCAAGTCGTTGGGATGATTTGACTTGTGGTGGTTTTGTGTTTTTGATGTTTAATTTTTCTAAGGTGTGAATTATGGTATGTATGGTACATGGTAGATTTTATGCTTTAATTTGATCACTATGGTGAAAGGAAATAATGCTTTAATCGTGCATCGTTAACATGCCCTAAAGGAAATAATGCTTTAATCGTGCATCGTTAACATGCCCTATGGTGAGTGTACCATTCAGTTGTCACAATTTGGCCGCTTTAGAATCAATTATGTTATGAATATAGTATGGTCCTAACCATTGGACCTTCAACTTTCCTTGCTTTTTGAACGTACTGTTGTAGAACATAACTAAGTCTCCTAATTGGAATGTTTTCATCCACAAGTTTTGGTTGTGTCATGTTTTCTGTCTCTATCATTCTAACTATTGGTTATAAATAGCAACTTGCCAAAATTCGTCAATATTTCCCAAGTATTCTATTTTCATCTTTAAAGGTTTGTCCTCTTCCAACTATAAGATTATTGTGGTACATATGTTGGGAATTATGAAATTCATGGGTACCATTGCATCTAAGTCGTATATCAACTAAAATGGTGTGAATTTTCTATTTCATTTGTAGGCAATGTGGTATGCCTAGAGTCTTGTTGGTATCTCAATATCCCAATCCATTTGGTTTCCATCACACATCTTTGTAAATGTTTTTCCAATTATTTTGTGTAAGGCTTCACTGGCTTTGTTCGCTTGTGGATGGTTTGGAGCGATTTTTTATGGGTTATACTAAAAAAATTCAGTAATTCTTTTATCATATTGTGTATGAAGTGCTTTCCCTTATCGCCGACTATTCTTAATGGACATACGTATCTAGTGATAATGTTTTTATATAAAATATTGGTGGTAGTTCTTGCGGTACAGTCTCTAGTCGGTTCTGCATATGCCCATTTTATTAGATACTCCACATTGGTTATAATGAATTGGGATCTTGAGTGCTTTGCCAGTGGGTTAATTGGCCCAATAAAATATATTTCCCATTTATCAAAAGGATTTTAGACTAGTGTCGGTCTTAGGGGCCTTTCATCCCGGGCGGTAGGTTTTCCTACTCTCTGATAGATATCACACCCTTTTGCATAGTCCTTGGAATCTTTTTGTATGGTTGGCCACCATATTCTGACCAATTTGATTCTTTGTGCGATGGTTTCTCTGGAATTGCATCCTCCAGAACTTCATCCATGTGCCTCTTGTAAGATGGATTTCCTTTCATGCTTATAGACAACTCTCCATAGGATATCATCTCTCCCCGTATAGTGTAGTTCTCCTTCTACTGATGTTTATGAAGCTTCTCTCTGCAGTAGTGATTGTTTATCTTGCGGGGATACACCTTTTGGGAATTCTCTAGTTGATAGTAAAATAGCAGTATCCTCTAATTCTTTTGGCACTTTTGTTAAATAAAACAAGTGTGTACTAGGCAATTCTTCCCCATGTGCATCCAATTCTTCCCTTGTTTCAATCCAAGATAGGTAATTTGGTCCTTGGTTGTTCTTTTCAGGTTTTACCATTATCTTGAATTTGATTTCTTCGAATAGTAACAACCATATATATATTTTTCCATGGGTTATCAGTTTGTTGAGTAGGTATTTGAGGCCCGGTTCATTATCGGTGAAAAAGGTGAATGGTGTGGATAGTAGATAATGCTTGTACTTTTTCAAGGCGTATACCATTGCTAATGCTTCTCTTTCTATTGTGGTGTAATTCTTTTTCATTGTTGACAACTTCCTACTAGCAAATTCTATAGGATGGTCTTTGTTCCCCTTTGGTTGAATGAGTACTACTCTTAATGCTATTCTGAAGGCATCAACACGGACATGGAATGGATAATTCCAATATGGAAAGATGAGGATTGGGGCTTCTACAATTTTCTACTTCAGAGTATCAAAGGCATTTTGGGCTTCCTCATTCCATTCAATGCTTCACCCTATTTTCTTCTTTAGAAGGTCTTCTAATGGAGTTGTAATTGTGACATAACCTTTGATGAATTTCATATGATACACTATGTATCCTAAAAATGTCTTAACTTTCAGAGTGTTCTTCGGTGGTGGCATATTTAGGATTAGGGCTACTTTCATTGGGTCTACCATTAGTCCTTCTTTGCATATGATACGGTCTAGGAGTGTCCCTTATGGTACCACAAATGTGTGTTTCTTTAGGTTTATGTATTTTTCATGCTTCTACACTAGTTTAGCATCATTCAGAGAAGTTGAACATGGTCTTTCACTAGGCCATAGACCATCCAATCATCTAAGTATGCTGCAAGAAAATCATGAATAAAATCATTGAAAGTATTGACCATTATCCAATTGAATATTGCCAAAGCATTCTTCAATCCAAATGGTATGACTATGTACATGTAGGATCCCCATTGGGTGGCAAAAGTTGTTTTGGGTTGATCTTCTTCCTTGATCTTCACTTGGAGGAAACCAAAAAATCTATTTGTGAATGGTGTAGGAAATGGGTCATGTATGCATGCTTTGTTTAATTCTCGAAAGTTGAGACACACCCTTATTTCTCCAATCTTTTTGTTTTGAACTACCATTGGGATTATCCATTTTGCATCCTCTACCGATTTCATTATCTCGACGATCAACATCTGGTCTATTTCTATCTTTACCTTCTTCATATTAGGATTTAATCTATATGGCCTCTTCTCGATTCGTTTTGTGCCTTCTCTAAGCTAGATTCTCATGATTCCAACTTCCTCTTTGATTCATTTTATTTTGATGAAATTCAGAGGAAACAAATCTTAGAAATATGATAGTGCTTCAATTGTTTGTGCTACTACTTTTTCATCCCAATAATCACCTATGCATGCTAGTTTAGGATCTCCTTCTACTGCAATGTTTGTTTATTTTAGTTTAATTGGTTCATTGCAATATTTTTGTTTTGGGGTGGTACATTCTTCTATTTCCCTTTCCCCTTGGTCGATTTCTATCTTAGGTGTATGTTCCTCCTCGTTGTCATGTATTGCATAGCAATGTTTCATTGATCTGGTTAGTGTTATCTCTTAGAAATGCATCTTATGCAAAGTTATGAAAATTGAGCTTTCTAGAGAAACATGGGAACTTTTCCAGGTTGTGGGTCACCTAAAAATTTGGAAAAGAACCTCCAGAGAAGGTCGGCTTCCTTTGTGTTATCACCTAACTACTAATCTTTGTAAGGAAGAGGGAGAAGGAGTGCATGAAAATGAAAATGAAATCCTATGGTGATACACCAAATTGACAAGAGCAATGAGACACTCAGGTTACACTTGAATACTGATGATAGATATGGGACTGCACAACAAGTTTTTGTAGATTATGCATAAGTATTTCACAAACAGGTTTGACATGCACACACTTTTAAGAAGGAAAAACAATTTTTAACAAATCAAAAGTTCATGTGGAATTCAATAAAACACAATTTGTAACCTACATAATACTACTTTTGCAAAGAAAGGCATGCTAACATGAGACAAAGCTATAAGGAAATAGAAATATTTCACAAAGTAGCTTGATCAATCACCTGAAAATGCACAATATTTTGCAAGAACCAAAAGGCAAATTGAACCATCAATGGTAACCAAGGTAAATTCTATATATCATGCTCCAAATGAGTTACAAAAGTTTGCTAATCTGAGAGAGGACTGCAAAAGTCACAACTTCAGAAAAGCATAAGAAGAACTCCTTTACAAAGAGGCAAAAAATGCCATATATACAACCAAAACTAAAAAATTTTGGCCTCTGCCCTAACGTTTACAAAATGAGTTGGTTCCCGAACACATCGCCCCTCAGATCTTTTGGACTAAAGTTAATGTTGCATTCAATGTGCATCCCCCATGTCCATGTCGGTGAAGGATTGCTCCAGAAATGGCCTCCAGATCTTTTGGAATAATCGCATTAACCTCTGGCCTCCGTGTCCACCCTCGAACTTCCATCAAAGCCGCCTTGAATGTGGTTGTTTTGATAATCATAAATGTCAATCTACCCCTCACCAGTAGACACCACAACTGCCATTGTGACTTGAGTTTTTTTCCTTTCTACCTTTTTCCTGCTCAAGATCTTTCTACAAGTTGACCGTCTTTAAGAAGCAACATCCGACCTCCCCTGTTAGATTTCTTCACAGACTACACCACTGGACACCGAACTGATCCATCATCCTTTGATCACAGAGCAGATCCACACCGCTCACATTTTTTTGATCTTCCACAGGGGCGATCACAATAGTCAAACAATCAATGGTTCGCCCTCGGCTTTCTCTGATTGGCTGAACACATGCCACTTAGCTCTCCGGGCAGTCAAAAGTTCTTCAAACAGAGTCGCATGTCAGTGAGACACTAGCCGTGTCTCCCCAATGCTTTCAATGCTCCACAGCAGTTATCGGCATAACACACAACTGTCGGCAAGAGATCATATTGAGCTGCAAAAGTTATATCAATATCCAAAATTATCGCCCAGACTATCGCTATCAGCCAGACACTATAGCAAGTCCTCAAGAATCATATCGTTGTGCTCCTCCATTGGCAAAACACCTGCACTCGGCAAGACATCATTAATTCGGCAGGAGGTCATAACGGGTTCCCATTAGTCACACCGAAGATTGAAACCATCAGTGAGACCCTTTAGTCGACAAGACCTCATATCGAAGACAAACCATTCGGCCAGGAGTCTTACCGATATCCATATACCCTTTGGGCGAGACCACCATGAGTCAGCAAGACCTTACACCGAAGTCAAAACATTACACCGAAGGCACCATCCTTCGGCAAGACTTCATCGGGTCAGCAAGACATTATTTAGTACTCAGAAACTTTCGGCGAGACATCACTTGGTTGGCAAGACATCCCGCCAAGCCACACACTTTCGGCGAGACCATCCTCTCTCCGAGCTCAAACCATTTCGACAAGATTCCATCCTATCGGCGAGACATCATACCGATGGCACCTCCTTTCCCTGAGCTCAAATATCTTTCGGCAAGAGTCCACCCTGTCGGCTAGACAACTTAGCGAAAGCACAAACCTTCAGCGAGAGCTCCATTTGTCAGCAAGACATCACACCGAACTCAAAACCTTTCAACGACACTCCCACCGGTCGGGAAGACATCACACTGAATCCCCTTCTATCGGCGAGACCACGATCATTCGGCCAGACTTTACACCGAAGGCAATCCATTTTGGCGAGACTTCTCCGATGACACCTCCTTTCGGCGAGACCTTCCTTGGTCGGCGAGAGGTTACACCGAGACCATTCCACTTCGGCAAGACCTCACCCCATCGGCGAGACACTACACCGAAGGCACAACCTTTCACCGAGACCATCATCTATCGGCAGGACCTCTCCCCGAATGCAGATTCTTTCCCTGACGCCAACCTTGTGAACAAGAGTCGACAAGACCTCCGAAGCAGGGAGATATATAAAGACTCATGGTGACTGAAATGTCTTGGTGACCTGGGGATCTCAAATGAATATAACACAACAGCCAGTCGGCAAGACATCCGACTGGTCTCAACGACTTTATTCTCTGGGGAGTTTTGTGCCAAATCTGATCGAGGCATGCTTTCCAACAGACTTCCCTGTGAAATAGCATCAGATGAAGACCTTCCCAATGAAAACCAAACACCTGCACGCTAGGCTCAACCCTTATGGGAGCCACATTTAATCCACGTGTCGAATTTAAAACGTAATTTCCCCTTATTGAGCCCATAGGAAAAAAATGGGTAACAGTTAGCTCCCATTCCATCCAGTCCTTATAGTCATATATTTTTGTTTCCTCTAATGGTGTGGAATGGGGTCACGGTACCGGTGTTTCACTTTCTTCTACCAAACTAAAATTGGATATAGATAAAATTGATAAAAAATAAAGTTTCTCATACTATTATTTCTTAGAGGCCTTAGTTTTAAACCAAAATTTGATTCCAATGTAATGTTTATCAATAATTTAGACTAATATTTTTACTACATTATATATTTCCCCCAAATCATTTATCAGGCACTACCTTGTAGATATAAGATTCATAATCAACTTTATTAACAAACCAAATCTCACCTTACATGATCCTTTAGTTATTGGTCAACATGTTAGATAATAAGAGTACATGATTTCTACACCTATCACCATGGATCGATCAATCAGAGACTCAAGGAATAAGATATGCCAATGTACATTCAAATTTGAGTATAGACACCTATATCACCAAGTTATTCTTAATCATAACCCTTAGATATTAATAACTCATTTATAATTTAGTGGCCACCATAACCTCTAGTTAGATGATCATAAACACTTTCCTTGTGTGTTGTAATCATTTCAAAACCTTTTTATCTATAGCCTTAATGTACAAGATGAGATATAATATTTTCTCTCAATTTATAATCCAAGGTAAGACTAGTAATTATCATAAACTATGAATCATTTTTTGAATATGAGTATCCTTATTATCCATAAGTTTTAGTATATAGACTCAAGATTTCAAGGATCCTTTCATTACGTGATGTTATAGTGTAACTACTATTGATCTCAACAAAAAAAAGAAAGATTAAGTCTCAATATAAATCAAATTTTATACAATATAGGAAAACCCAAAAATTCAAATACTAGATGAAGCTCAAAAATATACATACATACATACATATCTATCTTAGTCTTTGTAGTACCCCTCCATTTATGCTTATGTTTTATGTTGCATGTTTGTATAGTGTTAGACTATGGTACTTTTTTTGGATATTTTGATCGCTGGTTTTGAGCAACAGTGGATTTATTTTGTGACATGATGATACATTCTATGGTGATTACTGATTTCAGACATGCTTTGATATAGCGTAGATGTTTACTATCAAATGATTATTGCTATGTATGTTTATGATAGACTAACTGTTATTTAATTTGTCAGTCTGATGTGACGTGTATTGGTGTGGAGAACGGAATCGCATCACTCGCTTGCGAGTGCCCTGTGATGTCCATAATTTTCTCCGCATGGTGTGCCTGTACAATGGTTAATATATATATATATATGCATGTTATTGCTTAGTTGCAGGATTGCAGGTACATGACACCGACTCCACCTGGTTACTCAGGTCTGAGCGTGTCAAGACTCAACGGATATGTTGATTAGGAGGTAGTAGTTAGGTTCATCCTAGTCTAGTCTACAACTCGGTCATAGTACATCGTCTGTTTTAGTTCAGAGTCATAGGTTGTCTTGTATTTTTCTGTTTGGTTTAATTGCTTGAAAGGAAAAATGTCAATTTTTAATAATAGTTTATTATGTTTTAATTTATTGTCATTTAAATTAAATTGTTAAATGTTAAAGAAATAAAGTTTTTATATTTTATTAATTAATTAATTAGTTTGTTTAGTTAAGTAATTTGATCGTAAAGATTGAATTTATTTAATTGAATAAATTAATTAATTAAATTAATATTATTTAAATTGTGTGTGAATAGTTTTTATTTAAAATTAAATATTTTTGTGGAAATGGCATTTTAAATTGAAATAAATTTTGTGTTTGGAAATGGGAAAATTAAATAAAATAAATGCATGCAATTTGAATATTGAAATTTTAAATTTTAAATAAATTAAATAAATTATGCAAATCTTGAAAGGCAAGATTGCCGAGAAGTAGTTGGGAAGATATTTTGTATTTCTCGACAAGTGTGCCAGTGCAATTATGATTTTTGGTTGAGGATTTTGCCGGATATTATCTGGGATTTGGGAAATACAGAGGGTTATCAAATTTTCTTCACGGGAAATTGAAAAAGGATTTTGCTATTAAATTTTTTATTTTTTTAAATATTTGTGATTACCTCTGTTCAGTTGTATTTTTGTGGAAGATCCCTTTGGTGGGAAGATCTTTTTGGTTGGGTTTGGATTTCTTTTGGATTTGGTGTTTTGGAGAGGTTGGAGGATTGCACTCTACAGGCAAAGGTTTCACTCTTCAACAGCTAAGTTCTTCAAATCACAGGAGAACGGGTATTTTTCTTAGTATTTAAATTCGTTTTCTTTTAAAAAATTGTGTGAAGAAATATTTGTATTGCAAATTCTGTATTTCTTCTTGGAGACTATTTCTTTTGTGAAATAATTCTGTAGAAGTTTAAATTTTCTTTCTGTGAAAATTGTATTAAAATAGTATCATCTTGGAAGGATTTTTTTTTGTATTTATCATTTGCTAAATCTGGTAAAGTATGGGGGTTTTGTTATTAAATAAAATATATAACCCTGTTGATGAACTATTATTTTAGAATGGATTGTACAAAATATGATTATTTTCTTTATTCCCTGTAGAAAATTTTACCAAAAAACAAATTGCCTGTATATGTTAAATCTTGTTGGTTATTTATATATATATAAATATATATATTTATATATATATGGTTATGAAATTTATTTATGAAATTGATATTTTCCAAAATCGCCGTACAGGCGAATTATTTCATAGTATTTGTTTCCTGTTTTTAAATCACGAAGTCGCCGAAGAGGCGCGATAAGGGTTTTGGAATTTTTTTCTTGTTTTATTTATAAAAAAAAAAATACGGAAATGAAATTCCGCAGGAAATTCTTTTGTTAAATCGCAGTGATTTATGTTGTTTAGGGATAATGCTAAGGCATTGCAGCTGCAGGGGAATGCTACCCCCACGACCGACCCCTAAGGGAGCCGGCTATTAGGGCAGCGCTTGGCGCTGCCTTCGCAGGCAGTGCCAGCGCGGCCTGCACAGCCGTGCCCCAATGGGGTTCGGCAGTGGAAGCCGACGGCCCTGCGAATTTTGGATATCTTTTATTTTATTAATATTTTTCTTAAAATGTAAATTACTTTGTTTATTATATATATATATATAAATATATATATATATATATATATTTATATATGTGTATATATATCTAAAAATATATATATATATTTTCCAATATAAATAAGATTTGTTTCTTTATTTAAATAAGTTAATATAGTTATTTAAATGAATAATCAAATACCATGATTAGAATGTATTTTTTTATTGTTGGTTATTGTTATGATGAAATGCTTAAATTAGTGAAATTAGTTTTCATTATAAGAATAAATTATGATATTGGGTAAGTTATAGACTTGATTAAATCTTAGAAGATTAATTTCTCAATTTAATGAATGACTGGATTTAGTAAATCCGAATAGTAGGTGTCTATTTTTCCTGATTTGCGATAAATTGTGTTATTTAATTGGGGCAAACGGGAAATACTTTAGTTGTACAAGTCTTCCAGACCAATTGTAAATGTGGGGATTGTGATTGTTAAAGTTAAATTCTTGAGTTAGCTAAGGTTGTGTACATGGTATTTGTGTGGTGCTTAGACACCTGATTTTATGAATATAGTCATTGATGAACGTTATGAAAAGTGTAGAATTTCCTGTTGTATTTTTGTACACCTTGTCCACCTTAGTCAAGAAAACCTAGAATACCTTTGTTATGTTTAGGGGAGTGGCTTTTTGTAAGGGCCGACACACAAAGTGGTGTCAGGGTAACTTACAAAGAGTTAGTAAGTCAGTGATAACTAAATAACACAGTAGTAGAATTAAAATCCTTAACAAGATGTTTATGCCTCACTTATAGACTTAAGAGCTAGTTCAGTCTTGATTATAAGATGAGAAGGCCTGGAATGGAAAATCGGTGTCTTGTTTCTTCAAAAGACATTCGATTCCGCAATGATTTGCAATGGGGCCGAGTTTCGTAAGAGGTTACCAGGGTAACCCAAGTTGGGGGCCGGAACCTAGGAAGAAACACCAGGGTAACCTTTGCAATATTGTGATGACACTCCACCTAAAATAACAGTTAATCTTGTGTATGTAGTACATTCAATTGTCTTAAATCTGGAAGCAATGTAACCATCAGTTAGTTATGTACTTGTGTCTAGGGTTAGTAGATGATGTCTAGGTAACCATATTACTATCTCCTAGCACGGGGGGTGGACCTACGGGTACCACATGGATGGGTGGGACGTGCACCTTACTCCGTTGGGTCCCCAATTTATGATCATGACAACGAGAGCTTCATGGATGGAGAGCTCGTACTTGGAAACAAATGTACTTTCTTTATTGCATTATTGTAAAACTCGTATTGTAAAGCATCCCTCAATTGTTATGAGGTGAACATTTGTAAATGTAATTATTATTGAACTACCTCATCAGATGGATGAGTAATGTAATATCTTATCAAATGCAATGTAAGAAACATGTTTGTACTTTATATTATCTTGAATGGAATTCAATGTTATGTGATGTTTATTTTAATTTTATGATTAATTAAATATGTGCAATGCGAAATACTAAAGTCGTCTATGGAAACTCAAAGTAATTTAACGTCGCGTAACTTAATGAATGTATGCAACTAATTAACTTAATAATTATACTTTAAAAAAAATTATTGCACCTTTATAACACAATTGCAACATTCCTTAGGTTATTATGACGGGGCATTACAGTCTTATTTTAAATTTGTAGTTAACAAAGATTCAATAAATAATCTTCATCAATTTCTTTCATGTACAATGAATTTAAAACCTTTTTCTCATTTCAAATAATTTTTAAATAAATAATTTCAAGAACAAATCATGCAAAATCAAAGAATTTTTACACTTAACAAAGCGAATTTTAAGAATATAATAGACAAATACTATCCTTTCCAAGAAAAAAAGTGTGACAATTTTCTTGAAGGAAAAAAAAGATTTCAATAGAGACAAAAAAATTTCACATAAATATTTTAATGCTATGAAAAGTGAATCAAACTTTATGCACCTAGAACTTGCTAGTTGCTTGCTTTTTTCTCTTCTTCCCCCTTCCAAATATCTCATCTTCCCTACTTTCAATTTTATTTCCTAATATTTTTCTCCTTATTGTCCCTTGATCCTCATGATAATTCACCAAACTAATTTCCTCACCCTCTTTTTTGTCTGTTCATAATGTTATAGTTACCTATTCGTATAGTTTCCCTTTCAAGTAGTTGTATATCTTTATAAAAATTGGATGGAGAATCCTTTTTAATTATGTGTGTTATATTTAGACCTTGTTTTTATGTTATGAATTTGATGCCTTAGGACGTTGAAATCTATAATCTCAATGAAGTGGATTCCCACCCTAATTTATTTGTAATACAAATAATTCTAGGGATAATAAGAGGTAAGAAAAGAAAAATAATTAAAAATAATGGGTTGTATATTTCACACATAAAAAAGTTAACATATGTGAGTTGATTTATATGTGGATAAGATGTATGGTCTTGAAGGACATAGAGCTAATCCTACAAATTGATGATAATATAGCTGGGGATTCCATCAGATTGGGCATAATCCTTAAATTTTATGATAATTATAGATTCCACATAATAATATTCCATTAGTGTACCTAGAATTCTCCCCTCCTTGTTTATACATCAGATTATGAATTTGATGAGTGATTGATGAACCATTATATATGCTTGCATCTTCTTGTTTTTTTCTCAATCTTATTTATGGGTATTCTTTGTAAGATGTTTTTTGTATATTTTTCTTTTGTTGATAGCATCATGTGTCATACCTAAGTGTGTGTTGTGTGTTGACTAACTACATGTTCAATTGCCTCCTAGTGCAAAGGAGTGGTCATAAGGTTTCTACATGGTTTTGTGGAATTGAACCATCATTGGGGCATGTGGATCTTTGAAGCATCTTGAATTGTGTGTAGATATTTCATGACCTTGATAGAGATGGTAAAATTGGCATTGTGTACTATTATTGATCACATGTATTTAAGCACATTCAAGTCCTTATATATGTAAATTTATAATTATCACTAAGGGAATTTATTAAATCGATTGTAATCCACCCACATATCGTGTGAAATTTATCAATTATTTAATAACTTCTTGAACTTGGAGTCAAATGTGAATGGTTTGTGTAATGAATTATCATGTTTTGGTTATATTCAGGAACTTTATTAGAAAGTATGATTTATTATTCTTGTAGAAAGAAGCGTGTAATTAAAATGGCTATTATGTAATTACTTTGTGAATGTATGTAATTAGACTATTTTACCTTTCAAAGTAGTCATTTCCCTTGATTGCCTTATCACTCCCTTAGCATGTGTATGCCCATGGAAGTATGGAATCTTATTATTGGGTTTTATTTAGTTTTTGGATCTTTTTGGGAATTTATTTTTTTGGCTAATAATGAACCTATATTTTCTCAAGCGTTGGGCCCAAGCCATTTTTGTACAATACATAAAATAAGAAAACATGCCTCAGTATTTGTGAAATTAGAGTTTGTTATCCTAGACTTGTGAAATTTGTGTAGAGTTGTAATTTACATTTCTAAATTTGAAGTCCAAGTTTCAATTCTGTTGGATTTCAACTTCATGTTATCATTTTCATGTTGGAATATACAATTCATACTCTAAGTTCCAAGTTTTTAATATGTTGAGTTTAGACTTCATGTTGCAACTTGAATTTTTCATTCTATCAAAGTTTAGAGTTTAGAGTGAATGTATATCTTTCCACATTTCTAGTTGTAAATTAGATTTTAAATTTTGAGTTTAATAGAAGGCATACTCAAACCTTGAAGTCTAAGTACGAAGCATGTTAGAGTTTTTACTTTGTGATGCTTTTGCATGTTGTTAAAATAAGATCAAACCCCATAGTTTGAAGTGCAATTCCATCAAGTTTTGGACCATGAGTTACTTTTGTATATTATAGACATGCTATGCAACTCCAAAGTTTAAGGTGTGAGAATTAGTTGCAAGGTTAAGTTGTAAGTATTTTGAGGTCCATAAGCTAGATTGACCAATTATAGGGTTGTAGTTGGCTAGTTAGAATTCTAAATTTTTATGGATTATAAGTTGTAATTGGAATCCAAATCTTGAAGGATTGCTAGAGTTATTATGGGTGTTGTGATGTGGAATGGGAACCCCAAATCCCTACCTCATCTTACTAATTATAATTTCCATGATGACTTGACGCATGTTATATTATATCTTCCACTTATGTCATCATTCTTGGTACATCGTTGTGTATGTTAGGTGTATGATTGAATTGTATCACAACACCTTGTGCACAAAGGAGTGCAAGATGTCTTGTTTAGTACAACTTTTTTAATACAAAAAATATTGGTCTATTTATTCTATTAATATATTTGGTAAAATCTTGTGGTATTACATCAATCATTGAATTTATGCAAGGCTTGACTAGGGTGTAATGTGGGTTGAACTAGTCGACTTCCTTTCCTAGTATAGTAGAATCAACCCATGATATTTAGTACTACCTTGTAGATCAAATGTAAGCACATTTTTGAAGAAATTTGATGCTAAGTTCAAAGATACATCTTCCAAGTTCAAAACCACATGAATTTTTTGAAAAAATGTAGATGTAGGGATCAATATTGCATGTGTAGAATTGAATATAAAAATAATAAGTGTGACTAGTGGAGGGTTTATTGTTGATTACTAGGATAAAACACATAAAAAAAATCTATATCAATATATTCTTCATCATTTATAGTTTTGAATACATCTTTGTCAATTTTGTAGCATATTTATATAATTTGATTAAATATATCAACCTATATGAATTGAAAGGGTGTGTTTTATTTATTTATAATATAAAATCTTTAACTTTATCTAGTGTGTAAGCTAAAATAACTCTTAAGATTTGATTTCTTTATATGTATTTCTAAATTCATATTGTACATACTTAAATTAATATTTATAAACTTACAATGGTGAAGATTTCATACTCTACACTTTTCCTATTCATTTTTTGTTCGCTTTGATGTAGTTGTCCTTTATTCAATGACTAGTGTACAAGTGGCATGTTTATTAACTAGAGTTGGAAAATTACATAAACCTAATCAATTTTCACTTGAATACATCCTTATCCTAGGACTAGTTATAATCCTCATATTCACCTACTTGGTTCAAATTTAAGGGTGCAAAAATGACCCCTAATCATTTAGATTTAAAATTTAAATTAAAACCAACCTAATCCATTCCTAATTATTTATTAGTAATTGAATTGGGATCAAAACATCTCAAATTGCATGGAAAGGTGTTATATAAAAGGAAAAACCCTAATTCACTTATCCACCCATTATAAGCTCTTACTCTAATTCACATTCTTTCTTTAGTCACACCATAACACATCATTACATCATCACCTACACTAAATGAAATATTAAGTATCTTACATGGTTTCTTGTTATTTTAGATCCTTTTTACAAAACCACTAAATTATAATCTAGGGGTTTTACTAGAGGAGAATATCCTTGTATAAAAAACTCCTAAGTGTTCATCAACACCACCTTTTCATAAAATTTAAATTTTAGGAAGTGAGGCAAATACAATCCAAGTGACTAGAACTTCATAGATCATTTCCATGCTTATAGGACATGCTCAAATTTTAGTTTTGTGAGTATGATTTCAATATGAATTAGAAAATAATTCAATTATAATCTATCAAAGAAATATGTAATTAGATATATTATAGCATAGTTTGGTTCACTAGGTAATGGCCTTCCAGAGATAAGTAATTATACTTTCTCAAGTGTCATTTCAAAAATTCTACTTGTATATTTCAATTATTATCTTAAGAGTATTCATCTCTTGATCCAATTTAATTGATACAACCTAAGATTTTTATGTAAGGGTGATACCTCTTGAATTAAAAAAATCATGAATAGAGACTTAATGTATATAAATAAAATAAAATTCATATGTGCATGCATATAAGTCACATGCATTATCTTTTCTCCTCTCCTTTAATTCCTTGAAAATTATTCATGTTGTATCCAATTGGAGGGACCATATCATTTATCACTAACATTATTTCATGGTTATGATGGTTCCTTGACAATTTTACATGGATAATTTTTTGTGCTAATAGTTCCTTCATAACCTTATACTGCTTACTTTTGTTAGAATGTCTCCTTCAAAAACCTACACATGATTTTTCCTTCACAATCCTACATCTATGGTGGTTCCTTCACAACCCTACATTGATCTATTTTAAGTTAGTGTGATTTGATCATGATTGGGTACACCCATATTTGTATATTCACTTTGTTTGTTGGTATGGTTAGGTAGTTGCTTATTCTTATTTTAGATTTTTAGTGGATGCTACTCATGGATTTTTTTTCTTGTAGGTGCAATTTTGACTTCTAAATTCTAAAATCAAACTTGATCCTTCTATATTATTAGAGGTGAGCTTATTTTTAATGAAATTAGATAGTAGGTTCAAGGTTGCATCTCACAGTTAAAAATAGTATGAGAGGTTCAAAGTCATAGATGTAGGGATGAAGATTGCATGTGCATGCTTAAACCTAGACAAAAAAAAATGAGTGTGACTGTTGTAAGACTAATTTTTTATCATTGTGATAAACTACATATCAAAATTTACAACATGATATTCTTAATCATTCCTAGAGCTAAGTACACCTATCCATATTTATTAATTTTGTAGCATACTTAGCTAATTACTTTGATTTATTAATCTCAATATGTTGAAAGAGAATGCTATATTTCTTTCCAATAATAAACTTTTAACTTTGTCTAGTATGAAGGAAAAATAACTCTTAAGATGTGATTTCTTTGTATCTATTTTTAAAGTGATATTTTACGTACTTAAATTAATATCTATAGAATTAGAATAGTGAAACTCATATACCCTATAATTTTCCCATTCTTTTTTGTCTCACTTTGACTACGTTGTCCTTTATGTAATGATTAGTGTACACATGACATGTTTCTACATAAGAATTGACAAATTACCTAAACACGATATGATTTCACCTTAACACATCCCTAGGGATTGGTCTTGATCCTTAGATTACCCATTCATCTACCTAGGTCGAATTTGTGAGTGCAAAATGATCCTAAACTTTTGAATTAAAATTTTAAAACAGGTCCAAATTGATTCCTTCTTAAAGTCATTACCTATTGACTTGAGCATGAAACATTTCAAATTGCATGCTAGGGCCTTGGATAAAATGATAGACCCTAATTCACTATCCATGCATCCTTAAGCTCTTACTCTTATTCATCTTATTACTTAAGGAGCATAATAGTACATCACTGCATCATCAATTTATATTAGCATATAGTTTTAGTGATATATTAGGTATCTTGTATGGTTGCTTGTTTCTTATATTATTATTACAAAACCAACAAATCCAAATCTAAGCTTTAGCCAAAGGACAAGATCCTTGTCTAGCAAACTCCCAAAGGTGTTCATCAACACCATCTTTTGATCAAATCTTGAATCCAAGAAGCATGGCGAATATAATTGAGCCATCTAGAACTTTATAAATCATTTTTGTGATATTCAGTTTTGTAGGTACAAAATTCTTTATATAAAAATTTGAATCAAAGTATAACATAAATACATTAACAATCTATTATGACATCATAAAATTAAATTTAATATCAAAACATAATTTAAATCATTAAATTATATGCAAAACAATGATTTATTTCCATATAACAAGACAACTCTTGAATTAAAAATAAATAAAATTATAATTTATAGAGATAGACTTTATTACATCAAGAGGCATAACTCTACAATCACAACACAACAACATATAGGTGGCTAGCAGATCCATGAAAGAGAAACAAAAATCAAAAGCAAAAAAATCCAACACAACAAAAACAAATGCAACTTTTCAACATTTTTAACTTTGCTTTTGTAACACCATCTTTTTTGCGTTAAAGTTGTTTTAATCTATTAGCTCTCTATGCGTATTTAAAAAAAATAGGATTACGTGATCAATGTCTCATAATATTGTTTTTTTAACCAAATAAATTTACATAAATTTTTAAATATGGTAATTACGTCGAAGGCGTGTCCTATATGAACTTTTGAAGCTCACTTTTCCCATCAATGGTTCACAAACCCCGAGAGACCCGGCAAGGTGCTTAAATCAATCTTAGTCATGCATATTTTTTGTCACTTTTTTACCATTTTCCCGCCACTATTGGTTTCCAAAGCCGTCCATTTTTCATCGGTTTTCGTCGTTTCGCTAGTTTAAGACTTATTTCCTTGTCTTCAATTGCATTTTGCATTTAATACGTCTTCATCAAAATACCAGCTAGAGGAGTTTACAGCCTCTGTCTGCCCATTGACCGCAGCCACCAAGCACGTGTAAGTTGAGGAGTGGAGAGAGCCTCTACAAAGCAACGGCTGCCTGCCAAGATTGTCACCTCAATCCCTGTCGCTGCCAATGCAAAAAAGTATCTCGGGAACGAAGTTCAAAACCACAGCAAATGGGCCATTGCAGGCACTTGAATGTCACTACCCACTCATTTGAGAGAGTGGCACATTGTTAAGAGAATGAATGTTATCCTCGTTCCAATGGATAAGGTGATTTAAGCGCAATCAACTCAGCCACTTGCTTGCGCTTTACCTATTTCCCTAAGATTGCAATAATTCGCCCATCCCAGTTAACACCTAGCCAATAAAAATAGACTTTTAAATTCCCATGTTCCAATTCCACAACAGACAAATTTTGAATGTTTAATT
>VDFB02086081.1:409568017-409652343 GCA_007258455.2 Sequoia sempervirens
TATTTTAGAATGGATTGTACAAAATATGATTATTTTCTTTATTCCCTGTAGAAAATTTTACCAAAAAACAAATTGCCTGTATATGTTAAATCTTGTTGGTTATTTATATATATATAAATATATATATTTATATATATATGGTTATGAAATTTATTTATGAAATTGATATTTTCCAAAATCGCCGTACAGGCGAATTATTTCATAGTATTTGTTTCCTGTTTTTAAATCACGAAGTCGCCGAAGAGGCGCGATAAGGGTTTTGGAATTTTTTTCTTGTTTTATTTATAAAAAAAAAAATACGGAAATGAAATTCCGCAGGAAATTCTTTTGTTAAATCGCAGTGATTTATGTTGTTTAGGGATAATGCTAAGGCATTGCAGCTGCAGGGGAATGCTACCCCCACGACCGACCCCTAAGGGAGCCGGCTATTAGGGCAGCGCTTGGCGCTGCCTTCGCAGGCAGTGCCAGCGCGGCCTGCACAGCCGTGCCCAATGGGGTTCGGCAGTGGAAGCCGACGGCCCTGCGAATTTTGGATATCTTTTATTTTATTAATATTTTTCTTAAAATGTAAATTACTTTGTTTATTATATATATATATATAAATATATATATATATATATATATTTATATATGTGTATATATATCTAAAAATATATATATATATTTTCCAATATAAATAAGATTTGTTTCTTTATTTAAATAAGTTAATATAGTTATTTAAATGAATAATCAAATACCATGATTAGAATGTATTTTTTTATTGTTGGTTATTGTTATGATGAAATGCTTAAATTAGTGAAATTAGTTTTCATTATAAGAATAAATTATGATATTGGGTAAGTTATAGACTTGATTAAATCTTAGAAGATTAATTTCTCAATTTAATGAATGACTGGATTTAGTAAATCCGAATAGTAGGTGTCTATTTTTCCTGATTTGCGATAAATTGTGTTATTTAATTGGGGCAAACGGGAAATACTTTAGTTGTACAAGTCTTCCAGACCAATTGTAAATGTGGGGATTGTGATTGTTAAAGTTAAATTCTTGAGTTAGCTAAGGTTGTGTACATGGTATTTGTGTGGTGCTTAGACACCTGATTTTATGAATATAGTCATTGATGAACGTTATGAAAAGTGTAGAATTTCCTGTTGTATTTTTGTACACCTTGTCCACCTTAGTCAAGAAAACCTAGAATACCTTTGTTATGTTTAGGGGAGTGGCTTTTTGTAAGGGCCGACACACAAAGTGGTGTCAGGGTAACTTACAAAGAGTTAGTAAGTCAGTGATAACTAAATAACACAGTAGTAGAATTAAAATCCTTAACAAGATGTTTATGCCTCACTTATAGACTTAAGAGCTAGTTCAGTCTTGATTATAAGATGAGAAGGCCTGGAATGGAAAATCGGTGTCTTGTTTCTTCAAAAGACATTCGATTCCGCAATGATTTGCAATGGGGCCGAGTTTCGTAAGAGGTTACCAGGGTAACCCAAGTTGGGGGCCGGAACCTAGGAAGAAACACCAGGGTAACCTTTGCAATATTGTGATGACACTCCACCTAAAATAACAGTTAATCTTGTGTATGTAGTACATTCAATTGTCTTAAATCTGGAAGCAATGTAACCATCAGTTAGTTATGTACTTGTGTCTAGGGTTAGTAGATGATGTCTAGGTAACCATATTACTATCTCCTAGCACGGGGGGTGGACCTACGGGTACCACATGGATGGGTGGGACGTGCACCTTACTCCGTTGGGTCCCCAATTTATGATCATGACAACGAGAGCTTCATGGATGGAGAGCTCGTACTTGGAAACAAATGTACTTTCTTTATTGCATTATTGTAAAACTCGTATTGTAAAGCATCCCTCAATTGTTATGAGGTGAACATTTGTAAATGTAATTATTATTGAACTACCTCATCAGATGGATGAGTAATGTAATATCTTATCAAATGCAATGTAAGAAACATGTTTGTACTTTATATTATCTTGAATGGAATTCAATGTTATGTGATGTTTATTTTAATTTTATGATTAATTAAATATGTGCAATGCGAAATACTAAAGTCGTCTATGGAAACTCAAAGTAATTTAACGTCGCGTAACTTAATGAATGTATGCAACTAATTAACTTAATAATTATACTTTAAAAAAAATTATTGCACCTTTATAACACAATTGCAACATTCCTTAGGTTATTATGACGGGGCATTACAGTCTTATTTTAAATTTGTAGTTAACAAAGATTCAATAAATAATCTTCATCAATTTCTTTCATGTACAATGAATTTAAAACCTTTTTCTCATTTCAAATAATTTTTAAATAAATAATTTCAAGAACAAATCATGCAAAATCAAAGAATTTTTACACTTAACAAAGCGAATTTTAAGAATATAATAGACAAATACTATCCTTTCCAAGAAAAAAAGTGTGACAATTTTCTTGAAGGAAAAAAAAGATTTCAATAGAGACAAAAAAATTTCACATAAATATTTTAATGCTATGAAAAGTGAATCAAACTTTATGCACCTAGAACTTGCTAGTTGCTTGCTTTTTTCTCTTCTTCCCCCTTCCAAATATCTCATCTTCCCTACTTTCAATTTTATTTCCTAATATTTTTCTCCTTATTGTCCCTTGATCCTCATGATAATTCACCAAACTAATTTCCTCACCCTCTTTTTTGTCTGTTCATAATGTTATAGTTACCTATTCGTATAGTTTCCCTTTCAAGTAGTTGTATATCTTTATAAAAATTGGATGGAGAATCCTTTTTAATTATGTGTGTTATATTTAGACCTTGTTTTTATGTTATGAATTTGATGCCTTAGGACGTTGAAATCTATAATCTCAATGAAGTGGATTCCCACCCTAATTTATTTGTAATACAAATAATTCTAGGGATAATAAGAGGTAAGAAAAGAAAAATAATTAAAAATAATGGGTTGTATATTTCACACATAAAAAAGTTAACATATGTGAGTTGATTTATATGTGGATAAGATGTATGGTCTTGAAGGACATAGAGCTAATCCTACAAATTGATGATAATATAGCTGGGGATTCCATCAGATTGGGCATAATCCTTAAATTTTATGATAATTATAGATTCCACATAATAATATTCCATTAGTGTACCTAGAATTCTCCCCTCCTTGTTTATACATCAGATTATGAATTTGATGAGTGATTGATGAACCATTATATATGCTTGCATCTTCTTGTTTTTTTCTCAATCTTATTTATGGGTATTCTTTGTAAGATGTTTTTTGTATATTTTTCTTTTGTTGATAGCATCATGTGTCATACCTAAGTGTGTGTTGTGTGTTGACTAACTACATGTTCAATTGCCTCCTAGTGCAAAGGAGTGGTCATAAGGTTTCTACATGGTTTTGTGGAATTGAACCATCATTGGGGCATGTGGATCTTTGAAGCATCTTGAATTGTGTGTAGATATTTCATGACCTTGATAGAGATGGTAAAATTGGCATTGTGTACTATTATTGATCACATGTATTTAAGCACATTCAAGTCCTTATATATGTAAATTTATAATTATCACTAAGGGAATTTATTAAATCGATTGTAATCCACCCACATATCGTGTGAAATTTATCAATTATTTAATAACTTCTTGAACTTGGAGTCAAATGTGAATGGTTTGTGTAATGAATTATCATGTTTTGGTTATATTCAGGAACTTTATTAGAAAGTATGATTTATTATTCTTGTAGAAAGAAGCGTGTAATTAAAATGGCTATTATGTAATTACTTTGTGAATGTATGTAATTAGACTATTTTACCTTTCAAAGTAGTCATTTCCCTTGATTGCCTTATCACTCCCTTAGCATGTGTATGCCCATGGAAGTATGGAATCTTATTATTGGGTTTTATTTAGTTTTTGGATCTTTTTGGGAATTTATTTTTTTGGCTAATAATGAACCTATATTTTCTCAAGCGTTGGGCCCAAGCCATTTTTGTACAATACATAAAATAAGAAAACATGCCTCAGTATTTGTGAAATTAGAGTTTGTTATCCTAGACTTGTGAAATTTGTGTAGAGTTGTAATTTACATTTCTAAATTTGAAGTCCAAGTTTCAATTCTGTTGGATTTCAACTTCATGTTATCATTTTCATGTTGGAATATACAATTCATACTCTAAGTTCCAAGTTTTTAATATGTTGAGTTTAGACTTCATGTTGCAACTTGAATTTTTCATTCTATCAAAGTTTAGAGTTTAGAGTGAATGTATATCTTTCCACATTTCTAGTTGTAAATTAGATTTTAAATTTTGAGTTTAATAGAAGGCATACTCAAACCTTGAAGTCTAAGTACGAAGCATGTTAGAGTTTTTACTTTGTGATGCTTTTGCATGTTGTTAAAATAAGATCAAACCCCATAGTTTGAAGTGCAATTCCATCAAGTTTTGGACCATGAGTTACTTTTGTATATTATAGACATGCTATGCAACTCCAAAGTTTAAGGTGTGAGAATTAGTTGCAAGGTTAAGTTGTAAGTATTTTGAGGTCCATAAGCTAGATTGACCAATTATAGGGTTGTAGTTGGCTAGTTAGAATTCTAAATTTTTATGGATTATAAGTTGTAATTGGAATCCAAATCTTGAAGGATTGCTAGAGTTATTATGGGTGTTGTGATGTGGAATGGGAACCCCAAATCCCTACCTCATCTTACTAATTATAATTTCCATGATGACTTGACGCATGTTATATTATATCTTCCACTTATGTCATCATTCTTGGTACATCGTTGTGTATGTTAGGTGTATGATTGAATTGTATCACAACACCTTGTGCACAAAGGAGTGCAAGATGTCTTGTTTAGTACAACTTTTTTAATACAAAAAATATTGGTCTATTTATTCTATTAATATATTTGGTAAAATCTTGTGGTATTACATCAATCATTGAATTTATGCAAGGCTTGACTAGGGTGTAATGTGGGTTGAACTAGTCGACTTCCTTTCCTAGTATAGTAGAATCAACCCATGATATTTAGTACTACCTTGTAGATCAAATGTAAGCACATTTTTGAAGAAATTTGATGCTAAGTTCAAAGATACATCTTCCAAGTTCAAAACCACATGAATTTTTTGAAAAAATGTAGATGTAGGGATCAATATTGCATGTGTAGAATTGAATATAAAAATAATAAGTGTGACTAGTGGAGGGTTTATTGTTGATTACTAGGATAAAACACATAAAAAAAATCTATATCAATATATTCTTCATCATTTATAGTTTTGAATACATCTTTGTCAATTTTGTAGCATATTTATATAATTTGATTAAATATATCAACCTATATGAATTGAAAGGGTGTGTTTTATTTATTTATAATATAAAATCTTTAACTTTATCTAGTGTGTAAGCTAAAATAACTCTTAAGATTTGATTTCTTTATATGTATTTCTAAATTCATATTGTACATACTTAAATTAATATTTATAAACTTACAATGGTGAAGATTTCATACTCTACACTTTTCCTATTCATTTTTTGTTCGCTTTGATGTAGTTGTCCTTTATTCAATGACTAGTGTACAAGTGGCATGTTTATTAACTAGAGTTGGAAAATTACATAAACCTAATCAATTTTCACTTGAATACATCCTTATCCTAGGACTAGTTATAATCCTCATATTCACCTACTTGGTTCAAATTTAAGGGTGCAAAAATGACCCCTAATCATTTAGATTTAAAATTTAAATTAAAACCAACCTAATCCATTCCTAATTATTTATTAGTAATTGAATTGGGATCAAAACATCTCAAATTGCATGGAAAGGTGTTATATAAAAGGAAAAACCCTAATTCACTTATCCACCCATTATAAGCTCTTACTCTAATTCACATTCTTTCTTTAGTCACACCATAACACATCATTACATCATCACCTACACTAAATGAAATATTAAGTATCTTACATGGTTTCTTGTTATTTTAGATCCTTTTTACAAAACCACTAAATTATAATCTAGGGGTTTTACTAGAGGAGAATATCCTTGTATAAAAAACTCCTAAGTGTTCATCAACACCACCTTTTCATAAAATTTAAATTTTAGGAAGTGAGGCAAATACAATCCAAGTGACTAGAACTTCATAGATCATTTCCATGCTTATAGGACATGCTCAAATTTTAGTTTTGTGAGTATGATTTCAATATGAATTAGAAAATAATTCAATTATAATCTATCAAAGAAATATGTAATTAGATATATTATAGCATAGTTTGGTTCACTAGGTAATGGCCTTCCAGAGATAAGTAATTATACTTTCTCAAGTGTCATTTCAAAAATTCTACTTGTATATTTCAATTATTATCTTAAGAGTATTCATCTCTTGATCCAATTTAATTGATACAACCTAAGATTTTTATGTAAGGGTGATACCTCTTGAATTAAAAAAATCATGAATAGAGACTTAATGTATATAAATAAAATAAAATTCATATGTGCATGCATATAAGTCACATGCATTATCTTTTCTCCTCTCCTTTAATTCCTTGAAAATTATTCATGTTGTATCCAATTGGAGGGACCATATCATTTATCACTAACATTATTTCATGGTTATGATGGTTCCTTGACAATTTTACATGGATAATTTTTTGTGCTAATAGTTCCTTCATAACCTTATACTGCTTACTTTTGTTAGAATGTCTCCTTCAAAAACCTACACATGATTTTTCCTTCACAATCCTACATCTATGGTGGTTCCTTCACAACCCTACATTGATCTATTTTAAGTTAGTGTGATTTGATCATGATTGGGTACACCCATATTTGTATATTCACTTTGTTTGTTGGTATGGTTAGGTAGTTGCTTATTCTTATTTTAGATTTTTAGTGGATGCTACTCATGGATTTTTTTTCTTGTAGGTGCAATTTTGACTTCTAAATTCTAAAATCAAACTTGATCCTTCTATATTATTAGAGGTGAGCTTATTTTTAATGAAATTAGATAGTAGGTTCAAGGTTGCATCTCACAGTTAAAAATAGTATGAGAGGTTCAAAGTCATAGATGTAGGGATGAAGATTGCATGTGCATGCTTAAACCTAGACAAAAAAAAATGAGTGTGACTGTTGTAAGACTAATTTTTTTATCATTGTGATAAACTACATATCAAAATTTACAACATGATATTCTTAATCATTCCTAGAGCTAAGTACACCTATCCATATTTATTAATTTTGTAGCATACTTAGCTAATTACTTTGATTTATTAATCTCAATATGTTGAAAGAGAATGCTATATTTCTTTCCAATAATAAACTTTTAACTTTGTCTAGTATGAAGGAAAAATAACTCTTAAGATGTGATTTCTTTGTATCTATTTTTAAAGTGATATTTTACGTACTTAAATTAATATCTATAGAATTAGAATAGTGAAACTCATATACCCTATAATTTTCCCATTCTTTTTTGTCTCACTTTGACTACGTTGTCCTTTATGTAATGATTAGTGTACACATGACATGTTTCTACATAAGAATTGACAAATTACCTAAACACGATATGATTTCACCTTAACACATCCCTAGGGATTGGTCTTGATCCTTAGATTACCCATTCATCTACCTAGGTCGAATTTGTGAGTGCAAAATGATCCTAAACTTTTGAATTAAAATTTTAAAACAGGTCCAAATTGATTCCTTCTTAAAGTCATTACCTATTGACTTGAGCATGAAACATTTCAAATTGCATGCTAGGGCCTTGGATAAAATGATAGACCCTAATTCACTATCCATGCATCCTTAAGCTCTTACTCTTATTCATCTTATTACTTAAGGAGCATAATAGTACATCACTGCATCATCAATTTATATTAGCATATAGTTTTAGTGATATATTAGGTATCTTGTATGGTTACTTGTTTCTTATATTATTATTACAAAACCAACAAATCCAAATCTAAGCTTTAGCCAAAGGACAAGATCCTTGTCTAGCAAACTCCCAAAGGTGTTCATCAACACCATCTTTTGATCAAATCTTGAATCCAAGAAGCATGGCGAATATAATTGAGCCATCTAGAACTTTATAAATCATTTTTGTGATATTCAGTTTTGTAGGTACAAAATTCTTTATATAAAAATTTGAATCAAAGTATAACATAAATACATTAACAATCTATTATGACATCATAAAATTAAATTTAATATCAAAACATAATTTAAATCATTAAATTATATGCAAAACAATGATTTATTTCCATATAACAAGACAACTCTTGAATTAAAAATAAATAAAATTATAATTTATAGAGATAGACTTTATTACATCAAGAGGCATAACTCTACAATCACAACACAACAACATATAGGTGGCTAGCAGATCCATGAAAGAGAAACAAAAATCAAAAGCAAAAAAATCCAACACAACAAAAACAAATGCAACTTTTCAACATTTTTAACTTTGCTTTTGTAACACCATCTTTTTTGCGTTAAAGTTGTTTTAATCTATTAGCTCTCTATGCGTATTTAAAAAAAATAGGATTACGTGATCAATGTCTCATAATATTGTTTTTTTAACCAAATAAATTTACATAAATTTTTAAATATGGTAATTACGTCGAAGGCGTGTCCTATATGAACTTTTGAAGCTCACTTTTCCCATCAATGGTTCACAAACCCCGAGAGACCCGGCAAGGTGCTTAAATCAATCTTAGTCATGCATATTTTTTGTCACTTTTTTACCATTTTCCCGCCACTATTGGTTTCCAAAGCCGTCCATTTTTCATCGGTTTTCGTCGTTTCGCTAGTTTAAGACTTATTTCCTTGTCTTCAATTGCATTTTGCATTTAATACGTCTTCATCAAAATACCAGCTAGAGGAGTTTACAGCCTCTGTCTGCCCATTGACCGCAGCCACCAAGCACGTGTAAGTTGAGGAGTGGAGAGAGCCTCTACAAAGCAACGGCTGCCTGCCAAGATTGTCACCTCAATCCCTGTCGCTGCCAATGCAAAAAAGTATCTCGGGAACGAAGTTCAAAACCACAGCAAATGGGCCATTGCAGGCACTTGAATGTCACTACCCACTCATTTGAGAGAGTGGCACATTGTTAAGAGAATGAATGTTATCCTCGTTCCAATGGATAAGGTGATTTAAGCGCAATCAACTCAGCCACTTGCTTGCGCTTTACCTATTTCCCTAAGATTGCAATAATTCGCCCATCCCAGTTAACACCTAGCCAATAAAAATAGACTTTTAAATTCCCATGTTCCAATTCCACAACAGACAAATTTTGAATGTTTAATTACGTAATTTATCACAATTAATTTTGCATTTGGTATATTCAATGGATCAAGTTAAGGGCAAGTTATGGACGAATGTGATGAAGATATTTTTCAAATACTCTTGAAGATCTCTACACAGAAAATTCATCATTAAATAATATAATAAAATAAGTTAAGGGCTTCCTAAGTATAAAATAAGAAGGGTTTAGAAAACTGTATTGCAAAATATATTTTATTGGAGAAATCTAAAAATGGAATAGGGAAAGTAAATTTTAAAGAAAATAATAATGATAATTGAGGATATTAGTTAATTATATAATAGGAGATGTATTTTTAGAAACTACATTTTATCCAAGGCTTTAAGAACATTCCTTGAAGACTATGTGGTGCTTAGAACCTAATGTAAGCGAAAGAAGCTAATGTGGTAGAGGGCAGTTCTCTCTAAGACCAACTTGTAGTCATAAAATTTTCATAGCAAGGAAACCTCAAGGGAACTAGAGAAAAATGGTTGGAGATCAAATTAAATTAATTTATAAAAAAATCATAGTTTAAAACTAGTATATGCTTTTACGTTTTCCACGTGATACAAAATTTGATGGGATTAATGGTGATTAATCAAGTTGATAAAGTAAAAGGCTCGGGACTTATATTTAATTTATAATTAATTTTGATAAAGTAAAGGGCGCATTAATTATAAAATAATATAAAATGAGCTTTCAGAGCAATAGTGAGAATTTTTAATTAATTTATTGATAATGTGATTATATAGTTTTACTTATTATTTAAGTCTAAGTAAAGTAATTTTATATTATTGATATACATTTTAAAATAATAAAGAATAATAATAAATAAAATATTCAATAGTTTTTTAGTAAGGTTATTTGTTTCTATTTTAATACATGTGCATACAAAATATGATTAGAACAATTATAAAAAATATATAATAAATAATTTGATTTTTAATATATAATGTTATATTTGTGTGTGTGAAAAATGTATCAATCTAAATGAAATTCAAACACATATCAATAAGACATTAAATCAGGAAAATTGAAAAAGAAAATAGAATAAGCAAACTGTTACTGCAGCTTCCCCGAAATCGTCTTATCTCTCTCTAACTCCAGCGTTTTGTTGTTTCCAATGGCTCTCAGATTAGCAGATCAAGCTCAACAAAATGAACAGCTAAAGAACGAGATTTTAAAATGCACACTATGCTAAATGCAAGGATTATGCTAAAATCTAAATATTGCTAGAATATGAATATTGTTGGAAGATTTCGAAGGTTGATTGTTGGTTGCTCAATTCTGCAGCATAACGATGTGACGAAGATGGTAGATGGCGATTGAAGATTTATTTTGACAGAGTGAAGATGCTAGAAGAAGATTCGATCTAAAACAAAAGAATGATTTTGACAGCATAATGATGTTTGAAGATTCAATCCCAAATGGCTTGTGAAAGGTTTGATTTATAGATTTTTGATGGCAAAAAGCTTAGTTGGCAAAGATCAACGGTTGAGATTTAGTCTGGTAAGATGAACGGTAAGAGATTTTCGAAAGTTGAGAGAGAGATAGAAGGTTCCCTCTTCTTCAATTCTTCTCATTCAGATCCGAAGGAAGGTTGTCGTTTTGAAGAATGAGTTGAAATGAATTTCATATTTAAATAAATTAATTTATTTAATTATATGTGAAGATGAGATTAGAAGTTCGCATAATTAAATAAGTAATATTTAATTATGTGTGAGAGATGATTTTAGAAGTTCGCATAATAAAATAAGTAATATTTAATTATGTGTGAGAGATGATTTTAGAAGGTAATTAAATATTTAAAATATTTAATTATTTGTGGAGTGAGAAATGATATTAAATTAAATATTTATAATATTTAATTTAACTATGAGATGAAGAGAATATTCCATATTTGAATTCAAATATTCAAATTTAGAATAATATGATAATTAATATAAATAAATTGTAAAATTTATTTAATTTAATTAAGAGGAATATGGAATATGGTAATAATTAAATAAGGGTATTTATTTAATTAAGGTGGAAGAATTATAAAAGTGAACAGTATAAATAAATAATTAAATTTATTTATATGTCGATGACTTTAGAGGATTAATTAAATAATTTATATTTAATTAATTAACAAGCTTGATTAACATTGACCATTTTTAGACATATACAATATTATATAACAATATAATAGTTAATACATAAATAATAAATATAATATAATAATATAATAATAAATATATAAAATAATGACATAATATAATAATATAATAGTTAATACATAAAATTTATTATTTTATAGTAAAAAAATAATAATAATAATAATAATATTATTAAAATAATTTTCTATATGACCTACCAATTAATCTCATACACTACACAAATGTGCAAAAAATAAACCAATTTTTTTCTAATTGACCTTCCACACCTCTTCGGCATACCCATTGCACAAGATGCCATAACTAGTTTATATGAATATGTCAAAATTGTATATGCCCGCATACAAATTTAAAGTCTTACTGTCCTTCAATCGAAACGAGGTTGGTGCGCATAAAAAACACAACTCAAACGTATGCAATGATGTTACCTAAAGGACTTCTTCGCTTTCATTCCCTCACTCACGTGCATGAATGTAAATACCTTAATTAATCATGTTTATGACCACGCGTGATGTGTTTTGGCCTAAGCTCAAATTCTATATGCTTTGTGGGCCAACCGCGTAACTAAACATTGGTTTTAAATTCTCATTGCTTTTATAAGAAAAAAGCCTAGCACTTGCCTTAGGTGCAATGTTTTACGTCGATAATAAAATATACATTAAATAATATATGGGAGAGTAAATCAAAGAATAGAGTATGAGATATTCCCCTCTCGACTTGTTTTGGAACAAGAATGGTAATTTTTAAAAATTAAAAAAATAATATGATATTATTAGTAATTATTATATTTTAATATTATTATTATTATATTATTATATTATTATTGTTATTATATTATATTATATTATTATTATTATTATTATTACATTATATTATTAGAGTTGGGTTTAGGTTTGATATAATTAGTTTTCAATTAGAATTAGGGTTCAAATAAGGATAAAGTTTAATTAGACTTAGGGTTATGTTTAGAGTGAGAATTAGAGCCATAGATTAGATTTAGTTATAATTAGTGTTAGTTTTTGTGTTTGATTTAGGGTCTAGGATTAGGGATGTAAGTAAAATTAGGGCTGATTTTCAATTAGGGCTAAAATAATATTATTATTATTGTATTATCATTAGTTTATATTGTAGATACCTTAAATTGTTTGGGAGCAACACCTTTTTACGAATTTTCACTCTTCTTCTCTAATATTAAATAATACCTTATTATTTAATTATTATCAATTTTTAGATTTTGCTATTAATTAAGTAATTTTACATTATTTAACTAATTCATTCAAATTCATTATTTCTGACTAATTAAATAAATCGTATTTTTTTAATAATGTCTTAATTATCAGCCCACATGGGTAGCCGAGTTGGCTTGAGTCTTGGGTTTGCTCCCCATGGTCTCGGGTTCAACTCGGAGGCCCGAACATCTGATGTGTGTGGCTTGTGGGCCGTTACGAAACCTGTGTTGCAGGGTTGGGTCGTGGGGATACCCTGGACTACCAAAAAAAAAAAATGTCCTAATTATCATTATTCTCTCTAACTAATTAAATAAATCATATTTATTTAATAGTTTCCTAATTAAACATTATTCTTCTTGATTAATTAAATAAACCTATTTATTTAATTATGTCCCTAACTTCACTAATTCTTCTATTTTAATTAAATAGTTATCAATAATTATTTAATTAACATCAAACACCCTTTTTATATTAAATAACTATTACAAATTATTTAATTAAACCACTTTCCAACTTCTAAATTAAATAATTAAATTAATTATTTAATTATCCAATATTCACTCAACATGATCTATTAATAAATAAACTTTTGTTTATTAATTCAATCTTTGTTTGCTTGTTCCTCTAAAGATTAATTATCCTCACTCTTTGACTAATCAATCACACCCATTGATTATTCAATCAGTAATGTTGATTGATCAATTAAATCCATTGATTATTCAATCTAATTTGTTGACTAACAAATCAACTCCACTTTTGCATCCTATCATGGTTTGAAGATGGCTCGATCTAAAGGCTATAGAAAGGTGTGACTTGAGGGAGACTCATTAAATATTATCAACAATTTGAAGAAGTCTTTTGCCCCCTCTTGGAGTGTTGAACCCCTTATTTTAGATGTCATTAAAATTTTAAATTCTTTTGATGAATTTTATATTTCTCACATTTTAAGGGAAGGTAATGGTCTTACGGATGTCTTTGCTAACATCGGTGTTAGCGGCTATAGGGTTTGGGATGTGGATGACCCCCTTCCCATTGAGGCACTTGCTTGTCTTAATAATGATTTTCAAAAATGCTAAGTTGGATGGCGGCTTCATTATGATCTGTGCTCACATGACCCTATTCACGTGACAGATGATTGTTTGGAGTGATCGTGAGTTGGATCATACTTGGGCTTATGGTAATTCGAATGGCCTTTGTATGGATCAACCTTCTACACTAATTATGACCCCCTGCCACTATGTCGTTGTCACATCGATTGTGGGTATTTCCTAGCCTTCGTTCTCAAGGCTTCTCTTAATTGTTTGCAAGGTTCTCAAACTTTTGGGTTTTGCTAAGTTTGTGATCATGGGAAGCAATAGAAACAGGGCAGAGCCTTTCTCCTATGACACCTTGAAGTTTAAGACTGAGGTGTGGAATAGATTGCAGAAAGGTGGGCTTACACCATACTTGGAGCAGTTCCATGGGAATAATCTACAGGCTACAATTGTGTTTGTCAAGGGTTGGAATGACAGGGTTTTGAAGATGGGTGGCACTAAATTTGATATCAATGAGGATTTTATAGCGAAGATTACTGGTCTTTCCACGAAAGGCAGAAAGGTGTATAGAGACAAGAAAGAATCTAAAGCTGCTATGCATATTTTCTTCAAAGGGGATGAAGAACAGAAGCTCAAGCAAGCTAAAAGTGGTGGCTACTAGCGCAGTTCCATAAAATCTTTATGGGGAGATGTTGTTGAGGAATTGATGAGGTACATAACCTTAGAAGGTCAATTCTCTATAATTAATGCTTATCACTTTGTTCTTTTGAATCACTTTCATCATAAGAAGAAAGTTTCCTTTTTGTTCTATTTTTTGGGTTCGTTGGAGAGTGGTCTTAAGGATCATAAAAGAAATCCTAAGAACCATGTGCTACATGTTGGTTTAATTCTTCTTATAACAGATTATGCCAAGGATTTTGTGGTTCCTAAGTAGCTTGAAAAGGCTCTAAAGGTAAGCAAAAGAAACCAACCTTGGAATATGAGACTATGTCGGAGGAGGAACCAGTGAGTCTAAAAGGGAAAAAGAAGAAAGTGGTTTTGGAGGAGGTGTCTGAGTCAGAAGAGGATGAGGATTATGTTCCTAATTCTCAGACATCTATGGAAGTGTATTCGCAGACCCCTGCCTCAAGTAAGAGTGGTAAAGGTATCTCTGCTCCTGACCCAAAGGATTATGAGACTTGTAGTGAGGAAGGGGCTGGTGTTAAACCTTGTAAATCTGGGCTTGTTGATCCCTCTACCCTCTTGAAAGAAATAATTGATGCTATTGAGGATGTCACTCCTACGCCCCCTATTTTGGGGTCTAAGAGAAAGAAGGGTTTGAAGGAGGGTAGAAGAAAGAAGATGGCTAAGAGGTCAGTTATCCTTGAGCAGGAGGAGCATGTTATTTCTTCTTCGCAGATTGGTGGTGGGTAGGATGCAATGGAAACCCCTAATGAGGGGATGCAAAAGCATAATAGGAGGACAGTGGCTGAGGACATTGCAAGCTCTTTCCATAAAATTCCAACACCGGTGAATAGGGTTAAAGGTAAGGAGGTTTGTGATAGCCAGGATAAGAATAGTATCTCCTAGGAGGGTGAAGCAAAGGCTAGGTATGTGTTTAACTTTTATCAGGAGGATTTTCCTGATGTTTTGGGTCTGGCTAAGGAGGGTATGTCTTCCCTATTTAAATTTTTTAAATAGTTTTTTCATGAGCTTAATATTACTAATGTGAGGGTTCAAGAGGATGTGAGCAAAGCTGGGGAATCTTTGTAGTCTTCTATACAGACTCAAGCTGACCAACTGTATGACTCCTTAAAGATTGTGGCTAAGGAGATGCTTAAGATGAAGCTGATTTTTGAACAAAGAATTGTGACTTTGGAAGAATAGATGGACAGGGTCAACATGAAGTTGGATAATATTGTTGAAGTGGCTAAATATGCTATGAGGCACAAGGCTAAGGGCCTTCCTATTCTCAATGAGAAGCTAAGAAATGGATGGAGGAAGCTCCTAGTGATAAAGAAGCTACTGGGGAAAGGTAGGTGGTGGAGGAATCTTCTATTGACAAGGTTGTTGGTTTGCAGAATGTTTTGGTTAAAGAGGTAAATGTTTTGGGGACCGGTGCTAGAACTTGAAGTTCAAGACCAAGATGCAAGTTGGGGTCCCTTTTAAAAATATTTTTGAAGTTATAGATGCACATTAGAAGATAATTGAGAGTGACATGGAAGCTGCTAATATTCTGAAGAATATGTAGTTTTTTTTTTTTGTTCCTCCTTTTTGGCAACTGTCTTGTTGATGTTTTGTTGTGTGTTGGTTGTTGCTTCTTCTGTTTAGCTATCTTTTGAAACAAATTTCCTTTTTTGTAAATGGTTTCAAGGCCCCTTCAAAACCTTCTTTACCTCTAATAAAAAACAAATCAACTCCACCAATTATTCAATCCCATTGATTATCTAATCAATTCCCTTGATTGAATCGATCAGACCAATTATCTCTCTAATCTATTTCCTTTCAACAAATATCAACCGTTGATCTTGAGCTTTCATCTTTTAATCCAAATTGTTCATCTAAAATAAGCATTTCTATTAAAGCAAGCCTTTGTTGCACATTCATGGCTAACCACGAACTCTTAAAACTTTGATGTTTTGCATCATTGCAATCCTCAAATTTACTTGAAGCTTCATAGCGACAAAGTATCATACCCATAATTGAGAGAAAATCTTACAAAGAAGGAACAATGGAAGTCATTCATGGAAATACGGTGAAGGTGAAGGTGTCAATTGATTGAAATCTAGTTTTTCTTATTATTGCATGTTTTCGATTGAATAGATTGGATCTTGTTGAGTAACTAGGATTACATATAGTGGTGTGTGCTTTGTTTCCTATAAACTCTATGACCTTAGGTCAAATTTTGAATTTACAATTTGGTGAACTCGGTGTGAAATCACATTTTTTAACTAATTATGTATAGATCTAAGATTTTGTGAAGCTACAAGAATAGTGACGCAATCATGACAAACAGCAACACAATCATGGACAATTGCTACACAATCGTAGGTTCTTGAACCGTAGTCGCCTAACCAATCAACACAATTTCCAATCTTAGTGGTGCATAAGTAGTTTGTTGTGCCATACCTATCACTTTTCTTTTTTGTTTCTTTTGCAATTTTTTGATAGTTTGTTGTATCTGTGCCTCTGTAAATCATAATCAATGAATAGAATGCCATAGTCCCTATCTTAAACACCACATATGAGGCTTACTATGATGTAGTCACTTTTTTCTATGATGCATCTAAGCCCTCACGCACTACAACTCATTGTTGAAAAATAGAAAGGTAAATTAATGATGAATACAGTACTGTTGATTGATTTTTATTAGTAGAGTAATGTTTTCATGTTACTGATCCTCTTCCTCTAGCTTGTGGCATTTTTTGGATGATCTCACATATTTTAGTTTTGGTTTTTAAAATTAACATGGTTTTTACACACTTCAATTTTGGTGATTAAAATTGGCATGGTTTGTACACATTTTAATTTTGGTGTTTAAAATTGACATGGTTTGTACACATTTTGATTTTGGTGTTTAAAAAGGGAATGGTTGTTACACACTTTAATTTTGGTAATTAAAAAGGACATGGTTTGTACACACTTCAATTTTGGTAATTAAAAAGGACATGGTTTGTACACACTTCAACTTTGGTGATTAAAATTGGCATGGTTTGTTACACACTTCAATTTTGGTGTTTAAAAAAAATAACGCTATCTCCCACATTTGATTTTTGGTGCTCTTAAAAAGGATAACACAAACTCTCATTTTTATATCTTCGGTTTAAAAAGGACAATGTGCTTGAACATGCCATCTTTGACTTGGGTTAAATTAACAAATAAACTAAACATTTCATTTTAGGGTAATTAAAAAGAACCATTTGATTATTGTCTCTTGTGTGCTTGCATATGAAGGTGTTTTGTTCATAATATCTTCTCCCCTTGCACACTTGTGTGATCTTGGGTGACGAGAAATAACAATATTAACCTTCACCATTTTATTTGAAGTAGGAGGCCTACCTTGAGACACATCCTAACCGAGAACTCAAGGGTTCAACCTCAAGAAGCGTTTTTCAACACGTTATATAATTTGGTTGTGAGTGAAAGTTGTAGGTCCATCTGTGCATGTAACACTCCAAACTTGTGTGGGTTTCCCGATGTGATGTCTGAGAGGTTGATGACGTTCACCAATATTCTACCACTAAAAACCTTTTTTTTTAGAAGCCTTTAAAGTCCTTCAAATGTAACTAATAAAGTGGTGCAAGGGATGTGTATTGTACCCTGAAGCTACTCACCATGTCTTCTCTTAGGTCGAAGTAGAATCTTCTTGATTTACTATCAATAGTGCTTAAGGGGAGAAGGAAGGTTTTCCCATGGCATTTGTCAAAGACCCTATGTTACCGGATCTCTACTACTCACCTTTGTATAAAGAAAGTGTTTAGAAAAATTGCTTGCAATTATTTGGATACCCTCTCTTTCTGAGGATCTACCCCTTAAATGGGAGGTGGGCCCATCTACAGTTACACACCCATTCTACCACTACATTAGGTTGTGCATTTTTTATTCCTATTTTTCCCAAAGTATAAACGTCTTTTTATTGGAAACAAAACAATTCATTAAAATCAATTAAATCACTTATCAAACAATCTGTTTTCTATGTTTTCTTCATTGAATTTTATCTAAAAATTAAAAAATATTAGGGTTCCTAGAGGTCATTTGGTTGCCTAAAATTATGTGCCACATCTGCCAACCTGTGTGCTACAACTATGTATTTGCACTGCAAAAACAGTGTGACATATCCGTTGTCGACTGTGATGCAATCATCTTGTGAGACACCGCATCTTTTTCAGTCAAAGTTCTTGCCTTAGTGAAGCAAAACCACACTACACCTATGTGCAACACATTTGCATAATTATGCAGTGCAACTATTTCTAATTGCAACGCAGTCACAATCCTGTACACTGCATCCGTGGCTTTGTATGCCGCATTTGTCTGATAAGAAAAAAGAGTTATTTATAAAGGTTGCTTAAAAATGATATTTTTACCACAAATTCCATAATTTGAAATAGTCATTTTTCATTGCATATCTAGAATTTTTAGCTTTTTTAGGTGAAACCATCATCATTTTAGCATCATTATCATAGAGTCCTTAAAACATCTTGTCTTGAAAATCTTGAAAATTGATTACCAAAAATAAAGTTTAGAGTCATCATTTGGAAAATCTCAAAACCTCATCATTTACAAATTCACCCCATCAAACAAAAGTTGGATTGCAACTCATTAGTCTAGTTGTTAATTCACTTTTTAATAAACTTTTTGATCAAAACTTGAAACCCAACTCATTAGTTTAGTTGTGGAATCACTTTTTATCAAAACCATCACCATCACTTAGAGGTTTAGGATTTTACACATGGTTATCTTAGTCCCAAAACTAAAAATGTTATCAAAATGATCATCTTTTTAGGATACAAAAGTCAAGGTAACAAAGTTCTCTTGCACTTAGCAAATATTAACAAAAAATCAGAAAAACATAATTTTCATCTTAAGTCATTTACCTTCAAAATTTTCCAAAAATTAGAAAATATCAAAAACATAAAGTAGACTCATCTTAGCTGCATTTCATTCAAAAAATTCACCAAAAATCCAAAAAGATATAAAAAAATCTAGGAAAAGATAAAAGTTCAAATACCATCACTTTTATGGTTGTCACACGATCACAAATTAAAAGAAGAAAAGAGATGGACTCATCTTCTCATCCGATGTACAACCCAACTAGTGGTATGAACTTTGGAGAAAAACCTAGTAGTCACATAGGCTACCAAAATCATATTCTTCCCTCTTTTGAGGATTACACATTGAAAAAGGTAAACCAAAAGCTCAATCCCAAGGAAATTGAAACTGCATCTCAAGATCTAAGGATCTTGAGAATTCTTGATGAAATTGTGTCAGTAGACCCCAACAGATATTTTATGCAATTGGCACAACATGGAGTTAAGCTACCATATGATTTTGACATAAACTCCATCATAGGAGATAGCCCTAACATTGTGACACCAAGATTTGGTGCCACAAATATACCTCCATCGTCACTTACACCTACTACATCACAACCCACATCATAGATGAACATAGGCATGTTTATGTCACCTACACAAACATCTCATTACATGCCAACTATGAATGCTACACCCCCACCTACATCCATTAAACCCATGGAAAATCCATTTGCATCTACATCTACAACTACAACACCAACTCACAACACAGTTGTAGCCCAAACTTCATCTCATACAAATATATCAAGTAAGATACAAAAGATTAATCCTTCGTATCTAGGACCACAAGTGGGTACAACATCCACTTCACAAAACGCAAATACAACTCCGACAAGGACTCAATCCTTTTTCGAGCAAGTTCCAACATCACTCCACCCCAACAACAACCCAATAATCTAGGTTCATCATCTACATTTGGATTTCCTCAACCCCCTTCACAACAACCTAACAATCTGGGTTCACAATCTACATTTGGTTTTTCCCAACCACCACCTCCATAGCAACCCAAAAATCTAGTTTCGTTATCATCATTCGATTTTAATCAACCCCACATCCATAATAACCAAACTATCATGGTTTTACGTATACATTTGGGTTTAACCAATCCCCACCTCCACCGCAACCAAACAATCCTAGTTCACACTCCACATTTGGGTTTTCTCAAACCCCTTCACAACAACCAAACTATCATGGTTTTATATACATAGCTATATTTACTCAAACCCCTTCACAAGGACCAAAAAATATTGGTATATCATTCATAATTGGTGTTAACGTTCCTCCACCACCCTCATCATTTACCCAAAATCATGCATACACCTCAATATCACCACCATGTTCCACCCATGCATCAACATCAAAATATGCATGGATTCAATACACAACACAACATAAACCCATTTGATAACCCCTTGCAAGGTTCCCTACAATACATCACACCCACCTCGGTCCCAGCAGCACCATCGCCCATGGACCTAATAGCTCAGCAATTACAAAAATTGCAAAATCAATTAACTAATATGCATGTAACTGGCAATCGAAAAACATACTCAGTGGAGGACCTATGTCCTTACCCCTTTGATAGGAGCATTTACATGCCTCCCTTTCCCACAAACTTTGTTATTTTGAAATTTGATAAATATAAGGGAAAGGGTGACCCCATTGAACACATATGAGAGTTGCACATTGTATCCTTAGACATGGCACATGAGCATACATATCTCATGAAACCTTTTCAACAGATTCTGGGAGGACAAGCCCTTAAGTGGTTTGCACTTACCTTCGGGTATATAACCTTGGAGTGAACTTATGGAAAAATTCATCACACACTTTTCATACATCTCATCTAACATTAACTTTAAAAATTTGTGCGAAGAAAAATAGAAAGATGGCAAGACCTTCTTGTCATTCTTACAAAGATGGTGAAGCCTAGACAACAAGTTTGCATGTCATATACCAAAGAAAGAATTGGTCCAAATCTTCATGGAAAACATCAACAAGGAGGTCCTATTCCACTTACAAATTCATTGCTCTGACACATTTGATGATGTGATGCAAAAGGAATTATCCATCGAAAAATCCCTAATCACAAAAGGGCTTGTCAAAATTTTCAAGGAGAGTAACAATTATTCTTCTAGTTCAAAACTGAATGAAAAAAATATTGGTCATGGAAAAAAATGTGATGAATGATGGTGTTGCAAACATAAAACTCATCAATAAAACTCATCCTATACTAAATTTGAAAGGATCCATAGTGATGAATACCAATAAAACTCTATAAAAGTAGGAACAAACTACTAACCTGACTCAAAATAACACACCACATGGTCCTCGTAGGGTCCCTCCACTGAGATGAAAGTATACTCCTTTAAGGGAACCCATTGAGGCAATTTTGAAGAAATTTTTCCAAAATAATGTCATCCAATTACCTAAGATCAGACATTATGAGCTAGGTCCATTCAAACCAACTTGGTGGAATGATAATGATTGTTGTGAATATCACAGAACTAAGGGACATAATATGTCTACCTGATTCCAATTAAAGAACCTTATACAAGATCACATCAAGCAATGTGATATCCAAATAGATAACCAACCGAAAACCTCTAACAAAAATCACATATCTTCAAGGACCCTTTACAAAACCATGGGAAGGGAAAAGCCTCACAATTTAGAATGGGCGGAAAAACTGATGCTAATTATTCTAATGTCGCCTATGAGTACATAGTGAATCATATATGATCATCGTCAGACCATAATGCATCCACCATCACCATAAAAAATAAGAATCTTGAATGTGTGGTTGCCACTAGGCGATCGAAAGTGACTTTGCAAGGACCCCTTCTGAACCTTCACTGACACATGAATATAACTTGCTTGATCATCTAAGAAATACCCCAACTCAAATCTCAATTCTTGAGTTGTTATGCACCTCTCTTGAGAACAAGGCTATTCTAGATAAGGAATTACATTATTCATTTGTCCCAACATACTTAAATGTGAATCAATTTCAAGCTATGGTAGGGTCCTTAGCTACCAACCAACATATAACATTCACCGAAAACAACTATACTTCATAGAAACAAAACCACAATGAACTATTACATCTCAAAGTATACGTTAAAAAACAAAAAATCATATGAGTTATGATAGATGGTGGAGCAGGGTTGAATATATACATGTTGAAACTATTAACTACCATGGGATTCTCAGAGCATTGTATAGACAAGTCAAAGAGGATCGTGATACACGAGTATGATGATATGGAATGCCCTTCCAAGGCCATCATCGTGCTACTAATAAGAGTGGGTATTTCTATATAAGACACATTATGTTAGGTTCTGGATCTAGACCTTTTTCTCGGACACCCATGGATTCACTCCATGAAGGTTGTCCCTTCCATGTACCACCAATGTTTGAAGTTCCCCTACAATCGAGCAGAGATCTCTATTTCTAGTGATCCTAACCCCTTTCAATATTGCAATAACTTGAGAGGAACACCTGAGCATCAGGTACCTAGCCACAGGTAGAGCCCATCTACCCCTACCTCATCACAATACATTGGCCCAACTTCTTTATCAAAAGATTCACCATTACCAACAAAATTCCCTGATACCAGCAACCAAGCTAAGTGGGGGCATTTGTATTTGCACTGACTTTAGAGATCTGAACAAGGCTTGTCCAAAGGATGATTTTCCATTACCCAATATAGACATGATCATGGATCTTACAGTGGGATACAAGATGCTATCACTAATGGATGGTTTCTATAGGTATAACCAAATCAAAATTATAGAAAAATATCAACACAAGACAACGTTCACCTGTGCTTGGGGCACATACTATTGGAACATCATTCCCTTTGATCTTAAAAATGTCGGAGCCACTTATCAAAGGAAAATGACTACAATCTTCCATGGCATGATGCATAAACTAATGGAGGACTATGTGGATGACCTCCTGGAAAAATTCCTCACAAGGGATGATCACTTACCAATACTAGAAATTTTTTTTACAAGGTTGGAAGAATATAAGGTTCGATTGAACCCAAAGAAATGTGTCTTTGGAGTGACCTCTGGGAAGCTCCTTGGATACATTTTTTCACATAGAGGCATATAGGTTGATCCTAAAAAGGTGAAATCTATCATTGACATACCACCACCTTCCACCCTAACTCAACTAAGGAGCCTACAGGGAAAATTGCAATCTATCTATAGGTTTATAGCACAACTGACAGACAAGTGCCACCCTTTTTAGTATCTCCTACACAAGAATTTCCAGTTCAGATGGACTAATTCTTGTCATCAATATTTTCAACAGATCAAGGACTATCAACTATCACCACTGGTACTCATGCCGCCTATAAATGAGAAACCACTCATCCTATATGTATCAACAACATCATTGGCACTAGGAACTCTCCTAGCCCAAAATGATGAAGATGGGAAGGAACCACAATATATTACATCAATCGTACCCTTGTAGGGTATGAACTCAATTATACTCCCATTGAGTAGGCATGCCTTTCTATAGTCTTTGCTACACAAAAACAATGACACTCCATGTTAAATCTATAGAAAAAGTTGATAGCAAAAAATGATCCACTAAAATATTTACTCACAAGGCCACATTAACAAGTAGAATAGAAAAATAGGTGATGCTCCTAAACAATTTTGACATTGAATATGTGGAAAGGAAAGCAATTAAAGGGAAAGTTATTGTTGATCAATTAGTAGATGCCCCTACATAGGCATTCACACCTCTCGTATCTAAATTTCTGCATGAGGCAATCTTCAAGATAGATACATCTACAAAGTGGAAAATGTACTTTGATGGATCATACACAAATCATGGTTCGGGAGTTGGTTTCTTGTTCCTTACACCACAAGGGGACACTATCCCTAAATCATATAGGACTGCATTTTCATGCATGAACAACATATAAGAATATGAAGCCTTACTCACGGGTCTGCAAGAAGCAATCAGATGGAAAATAAAAGACTTGTGGGTATATGGTGACTCACAATAAGTATTCTAACAAGTCAATGATGAATATGAGGAGACTAAGGACGATAAACTAGTACCATATAAGAAAATGGTGGGCAGTCTCAAAGAATATTTTGACACCATTCTATTTACACAGATCCCAAGAGTGTAGAATAATGCAGTAGATGCAATGGCTACCATTGGGTCTCTCTAGGACATTCCAAATAATGTACATTAGTGCAAGTTCTTGGTGGAAAAACTATTGATCCCTACATTTAATGTCCCAAAATCCAAGCTCATATGTGATATTTTTGGTCCCAATTCACCCTAGTATAAGGATATATACGATTACCTTCATGCCCAAATCCTACCTCCCAACCTGTCCAACAACCAATAAAAACCTTTATTCGATGAGTGGATAACTATGTTGTCATTGCCAATACCCTTTACCATGGTATCCTAGATACCACCCTCCTTAGATGTCTGGACATAAAGGAATCAAAGATGTCTTTACAAGAAATACACAAGGGTATATGTGGGGCTCACTCTAGTGGTCCTACCCTAGCCAAGAAGCTACTGAGAATAGGGTACTATTTGTCTACAATGAAAAGTGATTCAAATTACTTTGTGAAGAAATGTTGACAGTGTCAAATCCACGATGACCTAGTACATGCACCGGCACAAGGACTTCATCCAATTACCTCACCTTAGCCTTTCTCTCAATGGGGACTCAACCTCGTCGGGAAGATTCATCCTACATCTACCAATGGACACAAGTTCAATATCACTACATTGGAATATTTCACTAAATGGATCAAAGCTATAATAATGGCATATATCACTAGTAAACAAATTTCAAAGTTCATTTTGAACTATATCATATGCTGATATGGTGTTCCTTTATCCATAGTAATAGATAATGGGTGTTCCTTCAAAAACCAAGACGTCAAAGAATTATGTGAAAGATACCACATCTAGCACCGATTCACCACTCCATATTATCCCCAGGGTAATGGTCAAGCGAAAACATGTAATAAAACCATTATGAAAATCCTAAAAAAGATTGTCAATGATGTTGGCTTAGACTGGGATATACAGCTAAATCCAAACTTGTGAGCTTATCGCACAAGAATTTATACCCCTAGTAGTGCCACACCTTATTCCCTTGTCTTCAGTTCCAAAGCCACCCTATCGATTGAGGTTGAGATCCCATCCTTGATAGTTTCCATGCATAATTTCATTGATGACGAAGACTACAAAATATCCATATTACACAAGCTAGAGTTACTTGACGAAAGAAGACAAACTGCGTTGGTCCACTTATAGGTGTATCAGAATCACCTTAGACACAACTACAACAAGAGATTCAAGGTCTTAAACTTTGACATTGGTGATCTGGTCTTGAAGGAGAATCGTAAGAACCAATAAGAAAGAGAAAAACTAAGTAAGTTTGAGCCTAACTAGTTAGGTCCTTATATCATCACCACACCATATAGATCTAATGCCTATCAACTAGTCAATCCTGATGGTGAACCGTGAACCACTATTTGATCCTATCAATATCATGCACCTTTGGAAGTACTATACATGACCTCTGGATATCCCATTATATTAATTTTTTTTTTTTTAAAAAAGAGAAAGAAAAATAATCCATCCTATAGTGAAAACCATTTCGGTGGTGCTTTGGATAATTACCATGGTGAAAACCTAGCAAATAGGTGTCAAGTGTAGTTGGATTCCACTATATCCTCTATCATTACTCTATTTGATTTTTTCCATAATAATTTGAGCACATGCTCTTTCATAATAAAAAAAATTCTCACCCCTTCTCATGGCCTAAGATTGACTAACATTTAATGTCAAACTGCTTATCACATACATCCCTTCATAAGAACTAGTCATGTTTTAGACTAGCAAAAATCCTTGACCTAGGGGTTTCAAAAGGATTTTACACATGGTATCCAAGGATGTTATCACAAAATTACAAAAAACATAAAAATTTAAACAAAACATCAAAACATTTAAATATCCTTTTAAAAATCCAAAAACAATCATAAAACAGTCAAAAAATTAAAAAAACAATGTTAATTCATGGTCATTTGAACTATGTTGTCTCTATGTTGTCACATAGGCAAGGCCATCATTGACGAGCCCTTGAAGCATTAGGTTTTTCCTTTAAGGTTTGTCATAGTCAATTCTTCATCATAATTCATAGTCATAATAAATCACCACTTTTCATGGTCAATCAAACTACGTTGTCTTTGTGTTATCATGTAGGCAAGGCCGTCACTGATGAGCCCCTGAGGCAGTAGGTCACTCCCCTTAGGGTCCATTATAATAAGTTTTGCATCACATTCCAAATTGCATAATAAAACTATCTTTTGTAGAAAATGAACATGTTTGACACAAACAAGATATCTTACACAAGAACTAATCTTAACAAATCATGAAATAAAAGATGACGCTACCCAAACTAGTCTTCAAATAGGCTAATCCAATTATCTACAAATTTACGTATCCTATCAAAAATATTTTTTCTTCTAGGATGTTGCATTATCGAAACCAGACCTAGTGTCTTACACAAAATGTTTCACTCCTTAAAACATGCATAATCTTTTGAAACCATATCAAACACGTATCCATACATTAGAAAGGTCTAAATAGCTTTTGAATTGTTTGGCTTAGTTTAGTCTTATATTTTTATCTGATTTATCTTATGTCATACTCCTAAGTTGCTCGAGGATATCCACAAGTGATTAGAGTCACGATGATGGATTATGATGTTTCTTTCTATTGATTTTTGTTTGTGGTTTGTCTTGGTAACATGATTGGGGAAACTAAGGTCCTTGTGTGTGATTGGGATTCTATCTAGCATAATCAAAACATCCTATACAAGTCAAAGGTCAACTAATAATTTCTTGCAGCAGGATTAACATGCTTTATGGTAATTTCCTCACATATTCCTACAAGGTTCTATTGTCACTATTCTAAATCAGGACACTCCTTGTTTGACATGTCTTAATCTTTGAAAAATGGATGCTAAATGTCACCAAGGTTTGTCTCAACTTGGTATAAACTATCCACTTGTCCATATATCATATCTTTAAGCAAATAGAAATAAAAGTTTCCTTCACAATTCATGCTTAAGTGTGCATACATCTGCTTGTTCTATAAACACAAAAAAATGCTCTGTGATGATAAAACATGTACTATTGAAATCTCAAGTACTATCAATCATTACATCAATCTTAATTTAGATGATTGATCTATCTAATGGTTCTTCACTCCTTACAAACTATTTCTTCGCGCAAACACTTCATCTAACAATCTCGCAGTCATCTTGGTAGCACACTATGACACACAAAAACAAATATATGAGCTACCTAATTCTACATCCATAATCATGTTAGAGAATCATAATATATCACATCCATATATGTCATACATATTGCATACAAAAACTGCAAAAAGATAGATAATATTGCATCACATTTTAGAAATCATCATCATCCATATGGCATCATATCATATATGGCATAACATGTTTTTAACATATAATGTCATCATCATATAAGCATCATAAGCATTAGTATCTATACATAACATCATAAATCATATGAATTAAATTTTCCATACATCACATCATGGATCATAAGAATTAAATATCCATACATCATGTCATACATGTAACCATAAATCATATATCATGTGCATATATCTGTAAATAAAAACATACATAAACATCAAATACATCCATAAAACATCCATCTTATAGAAATATGAAAACACATCATATAATCACTTCCAAAAAGATGTATCTCATATATTATATATATCCAAAAAAATGTGTCACAATACAATATCAAATGACTATAAAAAATGTAGAACTTGTAGGATCAGTCAAAAATATACATATCTACATAGAAACAGGCCTAGCCTATGCTGCCCTTGTCACCAAATGGAGGGCTATCCTCTTGATGTCTTGATTCTGAGGCTTGTGACTGATCCTTGTGTGCATACTGAGCTGAATGGTAAGGGTATGGTTTGGGCTGGGACACCCCAACACTGTTGTGTGATCTCCTCAAGTTAGATATGCTCTAACTCTCTGCAAAACTAGGTGCCCTCTTTGCCGGTGGCACCGTCCTCTCATAAAGATCCCTATAATACTACTCAACCATGTTGGGCGTACACAATGTCCATTCTAAATCGGCGGTGCCCTCGTTAACGGTATCAATGAACTCAATGGCTCTTTGGTCAGCCTTTTGTGCTTTTATGACAACCATATCTCGCTCAACTGTCAACTGAGCTACCTACCCTTGTAAAACCTAAATATGAGCTGATGTAGCCTAAAGTTGTGACTGTAAAACTACTACCTGCAGATCCAGTGCTATCTCCTCTACATCTATATCCAATAGACCCTCCCCAATAGGTATCTCCTCCATACCCTCCTCCACCACTCTCTCTCAATCAACCTCCTCCTCTACTATGACAACATCATCCTCTGCCTCCCTCCTCACCTCCTCCACCTTAATATCCACACCGATATCGATATCAACACCCAGTTGTTGATCTCTCTACACCTCCTCCTAATGAGGAGAAACCTCTAACTACACCTTTCCTATTATCACACCTTCCTCCTGGCAAGTAGGGGCATCTACCTCCACCTGTGTAGCTACAACTCTCTCCTCCTAGTGAGGAGCATCCTCTCTCTACTGGTCTTGTCATGGTGACCGAGGTGGAATTCCACCTATATCCCTCTAGCCCCTATCTCCACCCTAGTCATGATATCCCCCCCACCATCTCCTCCTTGGCCTCCACCACCCCCCATAATCACCAACATCTCCTTGACCACCCCAAGCACCATCATCATCTCTCCCTGTCCTCTCCCATAGGATCCCCCCCAGGGACCTTTTCCCAACCTCTAGATCTATAAAAGGGGTGGGCCTATGCTAGGACCACCATGCATTGAAATTTGTTGCAATCCTTGCATGGGCTACATTAGCAAGGGCATCCACTCCATTGGTTGTAAACCATCAATCTTTGCATCTGCCACCTATACATTGATCATGGATCCCCACATGGGAACCTCTCAAGAAGATCAATCAAACTCTGTGATGCCCAAAAAAGCTCCATGTTACTATCTGAACTGTTACAACACCTACTCTAGAAGATGTATCTCAATAATGTGTTGCATCTAAATAGTATGGCCAATCAAGTATCTAGTATGCTAACAATAAGGAAGATGCTCTGAATCATCATCCCACACTGGGTAGTTTCTATACGATCTCCATGTGAATACATCAAGAGTATCAATACCGTACCTCCAATAGCTGGCGTCACTACATGGATCTATGTGATGAAACCTCCATAGATGTATACATATGGTAATCTTGGTGCTAGGTACCTATCCACTAGCGACCTAAAGACAATTATGTGCTCCCAAGCCCATACCATTTAAGTAGTGTGGTCCCGCAGTTGATAGATTGGGCATCTCTATAGGCAACATCGTGAAGCTAGAAATAGAGCATGGCCAATAAAAAAATACCTCAAGCATAAACAGTGGCCTGCTCCATCATGCCTTAATCATAGTCTTTCTTTCCACCACTCCATTCTGCTGACGAGTTCTTATAGAAAACAAATGCCTCTTTATTCCAATTTTTTACAAAAATTATTGAAATCATTTGAAGTGAACTCACCTCCTCTATCAAACCTTAGACATTTGATCTTTTCATTGATTTCATTCTCAACCATTTGTTGAAAATATTGAATCTACTAAAAGCATCAAATTATCTTTCAAGAATGTAACCCATGTGTTATCATAGAGAAATCATCAATAAAAAGCATGAAATACCTTTCTCCTTTCAAATTTTTTGTTCTTGTAGGTCCACACAAGTCAGTATGTACCAACTCCAAAGGTCTACAAGAAGAATATTCTTTAGACTTGAAACTTATACTTGTTTGTTTACCAAACTGACATTCCTTGGACACTGCACTAGCATGATTGATTATCTTAGGAATATCTCTTACCACATGCAATTAGATAATCTTCACAAGATTTTCAAAATTGATGTGTCCCATTCTCCTATGCCATAACCGACATTCATTTTCTTGTCCCAAAAGATAAGTTCTCCCATTAACATTTCTTAGACTTTATATATCACCACTTGTCATAGATCCTTCAACAACCAATTGTCTAGACTTTTCTTTTATGATTTCACATCCACTTTTATTGAATAAGAGATTGTAACCATTTCTACACATCTGACTCACACTAAGAAGATTATACCAGGGGCCTTTGACATAAAGAACATCTTCTATTATGCTCTTTTCATCAATACTTATTGAACCTTTTCCATAGATCTGCACTGAGGTATCATCTCCAAATTACACAACCTTTTCCAACATCCTCCATGTTTAGGATTTCATGCTCCATCATCCTCCACATTTAGGCTTTCATACAAGTTGGAAGAATTTTCCAAGGCATGTGGGGGAAGCTTTGGTTTATTATTATTTTTTAATTTCTATCAGTATTTTATTTAATTTATGTCCTTAATGTAATTGCCACATATAATAATACCAGCTTATATCCATTCAAATTAAATGGATGGTTGCCATTCTTATTTCCTTACTCGTAGAGATGGATGTAAATTTATTTCAGGCCCTTAGGTTAGATAATGAACATATAATATAACTCAATAATAAACCATCTTTTAGTGAAGACATAAAATCATGCACATTAATAAATCATATTTTAGTCAATTCATGTACATTAACATCACACCATTAGTTCATACCATGAATCACAACACAATAACATATCAACATAAAAGACGCTCACATTATGATCACACTCAATCATATAATATCATCAAATGACAAATGATCAGAGAGGTATTGACAGTGGTGTTCAAGTATATATCATAACCTATTTTATTCTCTCCTTAAATCCACCACACTAAAATGTGATTTTAGACACCTGTACCTCTTCCATATGAAGCTTTATTTCATCCTCTTGATTCCCTCAAGTCTAAGATTGAATTATACTCACATTCTCAAGGAAACCCCCAAGAGTACCGAATATATCAAAAATATCCACTCCTTCCTCTTAAAAGCTCTCAAAATTACTTATCGAAAATTATAGATTATTCTATGAAAGATAAAAGGAAAACACATTGAAATTCTCCTGCACACTCAATCACAATTTTTATTATAATATAATAAACATAATTGAAGAAACATGAAATTTCTCATATTCAACATATCATTTACAACATTAAACATAGTCTAGGACTAATAGTAAAGTAACCTATAAAGGCACATGTCAAACCATGAAACAATGTATGAAATGACAAGAACAAATATTCATTTTTTATATCTTATCGAGTAAAGTATCACCAAATTGCATTCATCAACTCAACACCTTGACCAAAAACTCCAAAATTCCTCCATGGCTAGCCAAGATATCAACATCTCCATTCACATGAAGATAGCCATCTCCTAACAATAAAACTGAAAATTTCAAAGAAATTTCACAACAACAATAGGATCCAAGAGCTTCTCCATGACACCAACAACCAATGTCGAAGAAAATCCATCACCAAGTGATGAATCTCCATCACTACTAAAGCTCCCACTGAATCGTGATATTGAGCTCTCTGTGGCATCATGATAACCATCTCCCATATGAAGATCACCCATGTTCCACATACACTCAATTGGAGTTCTTGCGACTCCAGAGAAAAAGTAGAACCAAGATATCCAAGACAAGACGATAAACAATACGCTACAAGTCCCATAACTGACCATCTAGGCACTCTCATAATTCATCCTCTCATCCCAAAGAAAAATACTAGTGCATAAATAACCATAGAAAAATCTAATTATCAAAGTTTGCATCAACACTGAAATAATCTCATGGATATAGATAGTCCACATCTGAGTCATCCCACTACAACCAATGGGTAGCTAATCCACAAACTGTATCTCATAGATCCATAAGCAATGAAAAATATAGACTTATCATCACATTAGTAACCTGCAAATTGAGTGTTATCTACTGAAATTGCACCCTTATCAAGTTGCAGAACTTGATACTTCAGAGAAACATGGGGACTTTTTCAGGTTGTGGGTCACCTAAAAATGGAAAAGAACCTCCAGAGAAGGCTAGCTCCTATGCTGGTAGTATCACCTAAACTACTAATTTTTGTAAGGAAAAGGGAGAAGGAGTGCATGAAAATGAAAATTAAATCCTAGGGTGATACACCAAATTGACAAGAGCAATGAGACACTCAGGTTACACTTGAATTCTGATGATGGATATGGGATTGCACAAAAAGTTTCTGTAGATTATGCATAAGTATTTCACAAACAGGTTTGACATGCACACACTTTTAAGAAGGAAAAGTAATTTTTCACAAATTAAAATTTCATGTGCAATTTAGTAAAACACAATTTGTAACCTACATAATACTACTTTTGCAAAGAAAGGCATGCTAACATGAGACAAAGCTATAAGGAAATAGAAATATTTCACAAAGTAGCTTGATCAATCACTTGAAAATGCATAATATTTTGCAAGAACCAGAAGGAAAATTGAACCATCAATGGTAACCAGGGTAAATTCTATATATCATGCTCCAAATGAGTTACAAAAGTTTGCTAATCTGAGAGAGGACTGCAAAAGTCACAACTTCAGGAAAGCATAAGAAGAACTCTATTACAAAGAGGAAAAAAATGCCATATATACAACCAAAACTAAAAAGTTTCGGCCTCTGCCCTAAGGTTTACAAAATGAGTCGATTCTTGAACACATCGCCCCTCAGATCTTTTGGACTAAAGATAATGCTGCATTCAATGTGCATCCCCGTGTCCATGTCGGTGAAGGATCGCTCCAGGAATGGCCTCCAGATCTTTTGGAATAATCACATTAACCTCTGGCCTCTGTGTCCACCCTCGAACTTCCATCAAAGCTGCCTTGAACGTTCTAAAGTATGGCATTAATGTCAATCCACTTTTGCTAGCCGACATTCCAGTTGTCATTGTGACTCGCGGCCTCTTCCCCTTCGGCTTTCTTCTTGCTCCAGATCTTCTTGCAAGTTGACCTCCTTCGAGAAGCAGCATCAGGAACCCTCTGAATTGAATTCACATGCCTTGATCATCCATCAAACCAAAGTAAATCCATTTCGCTTATGCTCTGTTGATCTTCCTCATAAGAATAGCCGCAACAGTCCAACTGCCACTAGTTTTCCTTCGGCTTCCTATGATTGGTTGAACAAACACCACATAAGATTTTCAGGCGGTCAAAATTCGTTCAAACATAATTGCATGTCGGTGAGACACTAGCCGTGTCTCCTTGATGCGATTATACTCCACAACAACAATTGGCATAACACACAACTGTTGCCAAGACCACGATCGTTCGGCCAGACTTTACACTAAAGGCAATCCCCTTCGACGAGACCTCACCCCGTCGGTGAGACACTACACCGAAGGCAATCCCCTTCGCCGAGACTTCCATCTATCGGCAGGACATTATGCCAAACTCAATCCCCTTCGGCCTGGAGTCTCCCCGATGCTACAATCTTGTGAACCACTGTCGGCGAGACCTCCCAAGCAGGGAGATATATAAAAACTCATGGCGACCGAAATGTCTTGGCGACCTAGGTATCTCAAATGAATATAACACAATAGCCAGTCGGCAAGATATCTAGCTGGTCTCAGCGACTCTATTCTCTAAGGAGTTTTGTGCCAAATCTGATCGAGGCATGCTTTCCAACAGACTTCCTTGTGAAATAGCATCAGATGAAGACCTTCCCAATGAAAACCGAACACTTGCACGCTGGGCTCAACCCTTATGGGAGCCACATTTAATCCACGTGCCGAATTTAAAACATAATTTTCCCCTGCAGCTAATTGAGAAGAAAACAAGTTAGAAAATATGTAACCTTGATGCAAATGTTCCTCCATTTGGCCTTCATGAACACTTGAAGACATAGATTGCCCTGCTTGATTGAGCCCACAGGTGAAAATCGGGTAACATTGAGATATCAAAGAAGATAACATGTAGATTTTAAGACTCAAACACCAAATAGCTACCACACTCGATTCGCCAAACAAATCCACAACCGAGTATCATAATCAAGGAACTAATCAAACATTCCTGCAAATTTATAAAACCATATCTATGCAAATATAAATCCACTTAAACATCTAGAATAATAGATCATCACATATTTCATCTGAACAAGTGAATACTCTAGATCTACACAAACCCACAACTTTTAGAACACAAAAAACTGTAAAATATTCAAAGGAAATAGGTTGTCCAAAAGTTTATAAAATATGAAATGTACCAACTTCACAACCACCTATCATTTCCTCATTGAGAAAGCAACAAACCTCCTCAAAACACGCATGAAGCACACATGCAAATCTGCAACTATCTTACATCTAGAAATAACCCAAGGGAAACCGAATCTAAAAAATAGTTCATCTATAGATCTAAAAAACCACAAGCTTTGATTAACTATGTAAAACTTGCAAAACCATCGTGTTTAGTAACAAACATGCAAATCTATATCCACTTATCATCTGAAAGACCGACGAGTCTAAAAGACACTAGAATAGTTAAACCAAAATAATAGAATATCATGAATATGCAAAACCATAGATTTTGAACGAAAAATCTACAAAAGCCACAAATCCAACAAACATGAAATTGAGATATGCGAGTACAAACAAACAAACAAAGAAGAGGTCCAAGAACTCCAAGCTTATTTTCAGGCCAACTCCACAACCACCATCATGTACAAGCATATAGAGGAGCTAGGCTATTCCAGAAGCTTATAGGTCATCTAATGATCAACTCTATAGACTACATGCATTCGGGGTTAATGAAATAGTAACATCCAATTCCAAGGACTAAAACCAAGCACCCAATATAAGCACATCAAACCATAGTCATAACAACACAAGTTTCTCCATATGACCAAAGAGCCTAACACAAACACCCAACATGAATACTCTACTACACACAAACACAAAACATAAGAGCACCACCATGCATGAGGATTATAAAATATTGTCAAATAGGAGCTCTAGATCAATATAATTTTAAATTAAGCTACATGATCAACTCCAAAATACTCCATCTTTTCCATTCTTTAAAATTCCTACTGTCTTTGCAAAACAAGATCAACTACAAATCTTCCACTCAAACAAGGATTAATGATCAACCAATTCCTTCAAAATAGATTCCCTCAAGCTTTCTAGGATAAGAAATCACAATAGAAGAAATACCTAGAACCTTAAACACCATGAATCAACACATGTAATAACATGCAAACACATTCAAGTTCATGCAAACACATGCAAGTTCATGCAACTCACATGCAAGCATGTACATATCATGGATCTTAGCTCTGATACCGAATGAAAGGAAATGACAAACTCAAAAAGCCTTCTGAGAACTAGTATGCATCTTCAATATCTTATGTTTCTTTAAACAAATTAAATTTCAACAACCCGATACAAGCACATACTACTATTCCTTAAAACATAAACAAACATAGTTTAATTTCCATCACATTAAACCTTAGAGGAAAGATAAAGTAGTTTGCAGATCTCAAAAAAAATTGGCAGCATAACGACATATAAATTAACATTTCAAGAACGAAATAGAAGAAGAATAAAAGAAAGATAGATAGAAGAGAAAGAAAAATGATATATGTGGAGAAAACCCTTTCAGGTAAAAAACCTCATACTCTAAAGCATCAAACCAACATATTAATCTGCAACAAAAAAGTTACAATACACTTGTAGGCTCACAACCTTAACATGGAAATTACATCTTGCTCTTTTAGAGGAAATATGACACCATAACCCTACAATGAAAAATTCTCTTCACCATACAACTCCTCAAGCAAGCTCATATTTATAGAGAAAAAGTTGCACTTGTCAAAACATAACTACACCTCCAAAAATCTCACATTACATGCAAACTCAATGTGAAATAGAAACTACCTTCATGCACAACTCCACTTGTAATAGAAACTTTCCATTTATGAATCTTTCTTGAGTTATCTTCAACAAATAAAGCCCATAATAATAAAATAATAAAATCATTAAACATGCTAAGAAAAATCAAAGGTTGAGACACCTTTTTTCTTAAGAATGTATGCATATGCATGTGTAAACATTGAAGTATACTATATAAAAACTTAAATAGTATTATAGGGTAACCAAACTTCTAGGTTGAACTCATTTGTCCTTATAGATAAATATTGCTTTTAGTGTTCATACAAAACTCATTTTCCATATTCATAAATATTGCTTTTATTGTTTATAGATCTCATTCAGTATTATTGATAAGTATTTCTTTTATTGTTCATATAGAACTCACTCACTATATTGATAAATAAGTGATGAGTTTAATTAAAAGGAAACATTTATTTATGTATCAGTGACGTTGCATACTTTGTTATTGTTTAGAGATATAATTAAACACTTTAGTTTGAATATGCCATTATTCTTATCTAAAAATATATATTAAGGAAATTTGATATATATTTTTTTTGTTAAAGAATAGTAGTACGTTACACATTATGTTTTGGTGGATGTCCATACCCTATACCAAGGCTCCCATTTTGACACAAGCATGGAGGATGATAGCAAAGGTTGTGGAATTTAGCTTCATGGTTGTCAATTGCATTTGCTTTAAGGAATGGAGAGAGAGAGCAAGAGAGAGAGGGTGAGGGAGAGAGAGGGGGGCATAGAGAGAAAAATAGAGAAAAAGAGATAAATAGATAAATATAAGAGATATAGAGAGGGGGCAAGAGATAGAAATACATATATAGATAGAGGGAGAGATAGATGCACAAAGAGAGAGATAGGTCAAGAGATAGATCCCTATGGACATGTGTCATCTTTAGATTATTGACACAAAATGTAAATGTTTGATGCAACATAGCTTAACACTAAAAATGCTTTGGTAAAATCAAGCCTATGTTATAAATGGTATCCACCATACCTACTTATCAACCTACATTGAGGTCCTTCTTGATGCATTGACTACAAAAGACTCTACTTGTCATTTTTTTGGCAAGAAGTAATGAAGCCTATACTACTTAATGTATGATCAAATGGTCTAACACATTATGAATGAACATCTAACTAGTGGCAGTTAGTAGAGAGAAGAGAGAGAAGGATAAGACAAAGGGAGGGAGGAAGAGAACAACAAAGAGAGACAAAGAGAGGCATATAGAGGTAGGGATAGATGTATAGAGGGAATATTTTTATATATAACAACTATTTATTTGTTTGCTTGTGTATTTCAAAGATATCACGTTTGTGAGAATTAAAAAATAAATAACATATAAAGTTAAAGTAAGTAGATTCACAACCATTGTGAAGCTATTTCTTATCTGTCGAGACCTTGGTTGTACTCACATGTTTGATGGCCTGCCAATTAACCTCATGTATTGCATAATTTCATGTATGGTTTTATGAAAAAAGAAAAAGATTAAAAATTATTTGTTGACCTTCCACCTCTCTTCACCATACCCGTCACATGGTATATATTATGTATAATCAATATTGTATGTGCATGCATACAAATTTTGTAGTTTTGATGTCTTTTCATCGAAATGAGGTTGGTATCTATAAAAAAACATAATTCAAACGTATGCAATGACGTTACGTGATGGGTTTCAATTATATTCCCTTATTTAACCACGTTTATGAAATGTAATTTTTCGCATAAAGAGTTTTAAGTTCTTTCCTATTCGACTTCTTAACACCACGCGTGATTTGTTTTGCCTTCACCAAAGGATGAATTATTTGTCCTCTGTCGGCCCGTATTTTGACATGCAGACTTTAACATTCATATTATTTGAAAGGATCAAATCAGGAAAGTGGGAAATTAATTTTGAATTATGAGAACTACGTCACGTGGGTGGTTCTACATAGGTGACAAATTCATCCTCATGGTTGGGTTAGGTTATAGAAACTTACAAAGATGGATTTGTCATGTTTTAAAATAATTTATTAAGCATACCAATGCCTAGTTCTAGGCTTTGAGTCAACTTGTAGAAAACTAAGGCAAATTAAGTATAAAGACAATGTATTTATGGTAGGACCAAAACTATGTAAAATAAGAGGGTTAAAGAGCAAGGTATGCACTTTTCTCATCTATATTTTATCTCCCCTTTAGATTGCATTTGAGCTAAATAATGCATACTAAAGTAATGAAAGAATTAAATGAAATAAGTAGGAAGATTCAAGAATATAGGGGCATGGATGAGGCCTTACAATTTATTCATGCTTTAGTAGACCAATGTCTCCTAACTTGTCTAGACAAGTCACTGGTGACACCTACAAATTATGTTAAAGCATGAAAATACCATCATAAGCAATTATATTTTTCTTTGCCGGTCTGCTACATAATGTGAGAGTTTCAAACCATTATCTAGTTAAATAAAGAATTTTCTTTATAATTCAACATTGCTTTGTTAAGGTCAATTGCGGGGAAATGAAACACATCCTATGTTAATGTGAAGTATAACTAATAACCATTAATTAGATTTAAATTGAGAGTTGCAATTGATAACTTAAAATAAAAAGGCTGTGGATGAGGCCTTAGAATTTATTCATGTTTTAGTAGACCAATGTCTCCTAACTTGTCTAGACAAGTCACTGGTGGCACCTACAAATTATGTTAAAGCATGAAAATACCATCATAAGCAATTATATTTTTCTTTGTCGGTCTGCTACATAACGTGAGAGTTTTAAACCATTATCTAGTTAAATAAATAATTTTCTTTATAATTCACCATTGCTTTGTTAAGGTCAATTGTGGGTAAATGAAGCACATCCTATGTTAATGTGAAGTATAACTAATAACCATTAATTAGATTTAAATTGAGAGTTGAAATTGATAACTTAAAATAAAAAGGCTTTAAAGTGTTTTAGGTATTTTAAATTATGACCATTTATTTTATTTATATGATGATTTATGTGACATAACTTGACTCAAATAATATAATGGTGATTAGAAATAGATATAGATTGATTATGAAATTTCTAGTGTACTAGACATATTTGTGCAAGTGATTAAGTCTTGGGAGCATAATTAAGTCCTTACAACATGATTTGTCCTATGGTTCTTTGCTCTTCAATTCTTATACACTTATTATCTAAAAATGGGTGGTGTAAAGCACCTTGAGCAAACTCCTACTATGTAGAGAGAAGATATGAAAGTGACTTGGTAACTAAATGATCCTTTTATCAATGTACAATGTTCAAAGACACAATAATCAAGAATGTGAGATGCATAGATGATGAATCAATAGTGTAGTATCCACTTATATAAGGGTTGATGCAACACAAGTGATATTATAATGCTCTTATCTACTAATTCAATGTAATTATGCTATGATGGCATGGCCATCAATGATTTAGTGAGTTTCCTTAAATATAGGATCTTTGGTGACATGTTTTGGCACATAAGCTAATGATAAAATTCATATTATTTGAAAGGATCAAATCAAGAAAGTAGAAAAATAGTTTTGATTTGCAAGACTAGGTCACATGGTTGGTCCTACTTAGGGAAAAGATTCATGCTTGCAATCTAGTTTAGGGTTAGAGAAAACTTACAAAGATTGATTTTTCATATTCTAATTACAATTTGATTTAGGAGCATCCAGGGGTACCAAGCAATACTGCATACCCAAAAAATAAATTTATTTTATTTTCCTAAATTTTGGTGTGATGTTGGTCTTGCAGGCATGATGCATTTCTTGATTTTTCGTCCTTCAATAATCTTGAAAGGGACCCCTTTCCATACACTTGTTTTTGGCATGAATTTCAATTGTACAATCATTTAATTTGGTTTAAAAATTAGATTATACTTGGGAAACAAAGTCCCACACCCAGGTTGGGAGATATTATATTTTATTCATTTGTAACTCCCAAGAATTTGAAATTGTTGGCCATTAGTGTTGGAATCTTCTTGGTTCAAGTGCTTGAGGTAGCAGAGGTGCAGGAATGAGATAACAGATGTCAATTCAAGAAAATATTTGAAAATTGTTAGGAAAGAACAATTAAGAGGCCAATTGCATGAACTACCACACCAGAATGGAGAAGGTAGAAGTTTGACTTACATTTTGGGAAAAGGAAGATTGTTTGGGTTGCAACTATGAGATCCAGGCTCAGTAAAACAACCATAAATTTCTCATTTCGTAACAAAATTGAGAAATTCAAAATGTTTTAGAAAGCTGAGGAGGAGCATAAAACCCAGAAACCATTCTAAAAAAATGTTGTAATGAGGGAGCAGTGATATGTTGAATATGACGGGATTTTTTTGTTGCTTACGAATTAAAGAGGTTTTTGATAGGAAAAAGAAGAATGTGTGAAAATGAAGATTGTTGAGATATTGTTGATTTGATGAAGTATGTAGCTGATTATTGAGTCTTGAAAATCATATTTGAAATAGTTGAAGGTAATCTTGCTTGTAGTTGTGAATTTTGTTGTGCTTGCCGAGTATTATTGCCTATAGATTTTATTTCAGTTTAACCTATGGATTTCTAGTAGCATTTTTTGTTGTTGTGGCTGCACATTGAATGTAAAAATCAGATTGTTCAATTTGAATGAAGAAGGCTTGTTAATATTTTCCATTGAAAATTTATTTGCAAATGTTGCATTTGTGAAATGAAGTTGTTTGTGGTGTTATGGCTGCTTGGATGGGTTGTTTGACGAAAACCTCCCATCCCTATAGTGCATCAAATGGTATCAGATCCAAAAGATTGGCTAGGATGTGTTGTAGTAGTAAGTTATTTTTCTTGGGTATGTGTTGAGAGAAAATTGAAGCATTGGGGTTTGTTGGAATGTGTGAGTGTGGGTTTTTTTGTAGGTATGAAAGAGGACTTGTGACTTTATCCTCCAACAGAGGTTAAAGTTGGGTAGAAGGTGCACGAGAGAGAGGTGTATCTTCCAAAGATCGTCTGTTGGGTAGAGGATAAACAAGAGAGAGTTTGTTGTAGAAGAGGATTTTGTAACTACAAAGGATTTGAGTTCTAGAAGAGGTTGTTACAGGTGAGAGGAGGCTTGTAACTATAGAGAGATTGATTCTTAGAGAGATTTGTTGTAGGGAGGACCTGTGACTATAGAGGGTTGATACCCTAAAGAGAGAGAGATTGTTGCAAGGAGTACTTGTAATTGTAGAGGGACTTGTGAGTCTCTAAAAATGACTTAGAAAAAGAAGACAACATGGGTCATTGGAAGACTTGTGAGATTTTTTGTGGGAAGAGTATTGGGAAAAAGTGAGAGAAAAGAAGCTCATTGCAAAGTTGAAGAAGATAGAAGTAATATGGGATGCCCTTGAGGAAAGTTTGGGAATACAAAAGAAAGCTACAGTTGAGGAATATAAGAAAAAAAATGAAGTTAAAATACATCGTTTGTTTCATAACAAGTTTGCAAGTAATGATTTGTGTGCAAGTAATGAAGAAGGAAAATAAGTTGTAATAGAGGATAACAAAGAGAAGAAAGAGGAAAAGCATAGGTTTGACAAAGAGGACAAAGAAAAAAAGAATATTGAAGTGCAGGATTGCAGCCCTATGCTGGAAAGAGCATAGAAAGAAAGTCATGTGGGAGCAACCCACACAAATGTAGATGAAAGAAAGCAAGAAAATAAGAAAGGCACAAGGAAACAGTGGAGAAAGAAATAGGTAGCAATGGATGTGCATCTTGGTGAAGACATAAAAGAAAAGAAAAATAAATTTGCATGCATAGGAAAAGAGATTGTAGCAACAAAAACAGAGGTATTATGTCCTTCATTTGAGTTTTGAAAAGTGAATATTGATTTGCATGTAGAAAAGATAAAGGAATATGGTGATTGTAAAGTTGGGGCAGTAGTAGAGAAGTAAGAAAAAATACAGGTAAATAGTCATTTATATGATATTTGTGAAAGAAAATTTGATTTGAAAGAGATATATGAATTTGTGCATGAAAAGGATAGTGTTGTTGTAGAAGATAACCATGAGGTTGCAGCAAAGTTTGGTTCATTGAAGGACTTGAAAACATTAAGATTTTTGGGAAAATAGAGTGAAGAAGAGTATATGGGAAAGATAGTGAATAAGGAAATTGAAGGAACAACAACAATTGAAGAAGAAGAAGAATTATTAATGCAAATTGAAGTAGTTGAAAGGGAGTGGCTTGCATTGACAACAAGTGAAGCAAAATTTGTAGCAATGAAAGATGAGGTAAAATTTGCATTTTATGAATATTTTGATGAATTTAACATGTATGTAAGTGATATGGTTATAATTGAAGGCTATGAGGAGATTGAAAATGGTGTTGCAACAAGAGAGGAAGAAAAAATAATAGAGGAAGGGGAAAGTGAAGAACAAATAGGTGAAGGGAATATGAAAAAAGAATTTATGGATTTTATGATTTTGTTAGTGTTGACTTATATGCAAAATTTAAGAATGATAATGTAAAGTGGGAAGATTAACCTTGGTGCAACAAGATGAATTACATGAGAGGAAGAAAGAGAGGAAAGATGAGGGAAGGGAGAGACAAGAAGATTCAAAGCATGGTGAAGAAGAAGAAACAAGTTGATAAGGAAGAAAAATGTTTGAAGAACAAACATAGAATCTTCAAATGTTCATGAGCTCCAACTCAGAACATTTCTTCTTACCCCGAGTGTTTGATGCAAGAGAATCTAGGGGTACCAAACAATCCTACACACCAAAAAAGAATTTTATTTTATTTTCCTGAATTTTGGCATGTTGTTGGTCTTGCAAGCATGATGCATTTATTTATTTTTCTTCCTTCAACAATCTTGAAAGGGACCCCTTTCCATACACTAGTTTTTGGCATGAAGTTCATGTTACCCAATTTTCACCTACGAGCTCAATCAGGAAGGATAAATTATGTTTCAGATGTTCTTGAAGGCCAAATGGGGGCATTTGCATCAAGGGTTAGATCACACATCTGATGCTATTTCACAAGGAGGTCTATTAGAGAGCTTCGCCTCAGTCAGATTTGGCATAAAAATCATCAGAGAGGAAAGTCGGCAAGACCCTCTTGTCGTCTTGCCGACTGGCGGTGTGTTCTATTCATTAGGAATATACCGGTCAGCCAAAAAGTTTAATCACCATGGGTTGTTATACCTCTCGCTGACCGTTGCACATAAGGCTAGGCTCGCCGAAAGTTTTTCCTTCGGCATAAGGTCTTGCCGACAGGGGTTGGGTCTCATCGAACAGAAAGGGTCTGAATTCGCCAAGAGATAGAGGCTTCGGCGTGAGGTCTTCTCGACCAGCGAAAGTCACGCTGAAAGTTGTTGGAGCTTGGAAAGATTTCTCAGTGACCGAATGATGTCTCACCGAAACGGAGTGCCTTCAGCGTAGGATGGTGATCTCGGGGGGATGTCCTACTGACAAACATAGGTCTCGGCGAAACAAAAGAGCCCGCCAAAAGGTCTGGCCAACAGGCCAAGGTATTGGTGACAGTATGGGGGCTTTGCTATAAGCTTTCACCATCGGGGTGAGGTCTCGCCAAGGTGAGGCAGTCTCAACGAAGGAAACAAGCTTGGTGAGAGGTCTCGCCGACTAGTGGTGGTCTCCCTGACAAGAGGTGAAGCGGCGTCGGTGAAAGAAATGAGCTCGGCATGAGGTCTCACCGATAATGAAAAGGTCCCACCGAGAAAGTTTGGCATTGGCGTAACGTCTAGCCGTTGGAGTGATGTCCTGCCGATTGTTGGAGGTCTCGGCGAAATGAAGTGAGCTCAGGGAGAGAAAGGGAGCTCGCTATGAGGTCCTATCGAGAGAATAGTGTCTCGTCAATAGGGAGCTGGCTACGGTGGGACTCATCTTCGAGAGGAGGAGTTCGATAAGAAGTCTTGTCGACCCGATAAGGTCTTGCCGAGATAAAATGGGCTCGCCGAGAGATATTTCCTTTGGCATGAGCTCTCACCGACACATGGATGTCCTGCCGATGGAGGAGCACAGTGGTATAACTCACCAAGATCAGTATGACCTCTTGCCGACTGAAGGAGCTCTTGCCGAATGCGGATGACTAAGCGATGGAAAGGGATATCGGTATGACTCCTGAGGGCTCGCCATGAGGTCTTCCCGAAAGAGAAAATTCTTGCTGATGGTCTGGGTGACAGCTACTGTGGATGTCGTTATAACTTTTGAACTCACTATGTGGTCTTGTCGATCGTCATGAGCTATGCCGATAACCGCTGAAGGGTCTAATCGCATCGGGAAGACACGATTAGTGTCTCACCGACATGCGATTTTAATGGAGTGACCTTTGACTGCCTGAAGACCTATGTGGCATGAATTCAACCAGTCTGAATGAGCTACAGGAGAGCCGTGGCAGTTTGACCCCTGTGAAGAAGACTAAATAAATGAATGCGACGTGGATTTGCTATGAGCCCAGGAGCATTCAAAGCAACTCGGTAGGGAGATTCGAGGAGGGACACGAGGACCAGAAGTTAATGCTGCAAAAGATCTTAAGGCTTCCCTTGAGGGCGATCTGTCACCATTATGGACATGAGGAAGGATGCAATCGGATGCAGAATTAATTTCATTTAAAGATCTAGGGACAGATCTTTATGAACGGGATATTTTTGTAAGCCCTAAGGGGCCGACACACTTTTGTATATATCGCATTTTTTCCTTCTTGTAAGGGAGTTCTTCTTATGCTTTTTCTGAAGTTTTATGACTTTTGTAGTCCTCTCTCAGATTAAGCAAACTTTTGTAACTCAATTTTCGAGATGAAATTCAGTAAAGACCTTGATTTCTATTGATTTGAAGCTCTTGCCTACTTTCTCTTTGCATTTTTGTGTTTAGTCAGCTGATTGATCAAGCTTTTAGTGAGGTAAATGTTTATTTCCTTCAAGCTTTGTCTCAGATTTTAGAACCTTTATGCAGAAAGCATGTTTTTGCAGGTTACAAATTGTGTCAAAAGATGTAATGAATTTTAGATGTGAGATTAACTTTCCTTATAGGAATCTTAGCACCAAGACCTATTTTTGAAACACTTTTGCAAAAATATATGCAGAAGCGAGTTGTGCAAATTTATCTTCAGTCATTGCAAGCAAGTGTATGAAGTCTGGTTTCAAATCCAAGTAACATTTAGGTGCATCACCATAGGATTTAGTTTTAATTTTAAAGCATTCTCCTTCTCCCTTTTTCTTACAGAATCAGTAGTTTTAGGTGACACCATAGGAAGCCGGCCTTCTCCAGAGGTTGACCTCTGTCTACAAGTGACCCACAGCTTTAGAGGTCTTCCCATGTTACACTGAGGTGTTGAACATTAGGTTCAACAAGGGTGCAACTTCAGATTGATAACAATTCAATTGTAAAATCATTTAACTTGGTTTAAAAAATTAGATTATACTTGTGAAACAAAGTCCCACACCTAGGTTGGGAGATATTATATTTTATTCATTTGTAACTCCTAGGAATTTGAAATTGTTGGCCATTAGTGTTGGAATCTTCTTGGTGCAAGTGCTTGAGGTAGTGGAGGTGTAGGAATGAGATAATGGATGTCAATTCAAGAAAATATTTGAAAACTATTAGGAAAGAACAATACAGACTCCAATTGCATGAATTACCACACTAGAATGGAGGTAGAGGTTTGGCTGGAATTTTAGGGAAAGGGAGACTGTCTATCGTAATTGTGAGACCTGGTATCAGTAAAACAGCCATAACTTTCTCACTTCATAACAAAATTGAGAAATTCAAAATGTTCTAGAAATTTGAGAAGGAGGAGCATAAAACCCAAAAACCATTATGAAAAATTTGTTGTAATGAGGGAGTAGTGATATGTTGAATATGACAAGATTTTTTTGTTGCATACGAATTAAAGAGGTTTTTGATAGGAAAAAGAAAAATGTGTGAAAATGAAGATTGTTCTTGGAGAGGAGATGTTGTTGATTTGATGAAGTATGTATCTAATTATTGAGTCTTGAATTTATCATATTTGAAATTGTTGAAGGTAATCTTGCTTGTAGTTGTGAATTTTGTTGTGCTTGCCATGTATTATTGCCTATAGATTTGATTTCAGTTTAACCTATGGATTGCTAGTAGCATTTGTTGTTGTTGTGGCTACACATTGAATGTAAAAATTAGAATGTTCAATTTGAATGAAGAAGACTTGTTAATATTTTCCATTGAAAATTTATTTGCAAATTTTGCACTTGTGAAATGAGTTTGTTTGTCTAGTGTTATGGTTGCTTGGATGGGTTGTGTGACAAAAATCCCCCATCCTCAAGTATTGCATCACAATTTATTAAGAATAACAAAGGCTAGTTCCAAATCTTGGAACTATTTACACAAAAAAATAAAGCAAATTAAGTATAAGGATAGTGTATATATGGTAGGAACAAAAGTGTGTAAAATAAAGGATAAAAGGGAAAGGCATGCACTTTTCTCTTCTATGTTTTCCCCCCCACTTTAGATTGCATATGAGCTAAATAAATCATGCATGCTAAAGTAGTGAAATAATTAAATGAAATAAGTAGGAAGACTCAAGAACATGGAGGTATATAGGAAGAATTATAATTTATTCATGTTTAAGTAGAGCCACATATCCTAACTTGCACACATAAGTCATGAGTGACACCTACAAAATTATGTTGAAACATAAAAATACATTCACAAAAAAGTACAATGTGCTAGATGTCTTAAAATCAATAATGTGTATATAGGGGGAAGGGTAGTGTGAATGAAGTTATGATATAAGTGACAACATGGAGTTGGAACCATTGTGGCTATTATGAAGGATACACACATGAACCTTGTAAAACTAAGATAAGTATAGACACAAGTTGTAAGCAATAATCATTAGAATGTAACTAAGTTGATTCCCATGAAGGATATAACATAACCATATAAGTTGGGACATCATGGAAGCATGATGTAAGCAACAATAACGGAGTTAGAATTAGGGTGACCCCGTGAAGTATACAACATGAACCATGTAAAAATGATACATAACAAAATCATGATGTAAGTGACAATTATGGAGTTGGAATTAATGTAGCCCCCCATAGAGGATACAATCATGAACTATGCATACCTATGACATGGTGGAATATAATGTAAGTAAAAATTGTGAGGATGTGATTGAGTTGACCCTCATAAAGGATACAACTTGAATGATGTAAAAGACTAAGTCTAAAAAATGTGTATATAACATGCCCCTTCTAAAATTAAACAAATACATTATGATGGATTTAGTTTGAGGATATGACAAGGGTGTTGGCCCTAGTGTATAAAATTAAAACATATGATTTTTAAAGACCATGTGATGGGGGAGAATATATTTTGAATCCAATAGTTGCCTTTTGTGAGAAGACAAGTCATACAAGAGTAGGATGGGCATGTGTTGAGTGTCATCATGCAAAATATTGATAATTATTGTGTAAGATATATGAATGAAGGAACAACACAATAATGATGACATGAGATGTCATAATGAGAGCCATATGATGTATACATAACAAGTATATGTAATAGATAAAATTGTGATGTAACCACATGAAAATTTACATGTAGAAAATGACTCCCCATGTTACCCACCAATGTGAGGAAAAGCATAGGTTAATGAGATTTCGTAATGTATCCAATGTAGTCATGTAAGTGAAAGCTAAGTAATAGAGTAAGAATGTCATCATATGAGCATGATAACATAAACATGTTCTATATAATAATCTCATGTAAATACGAAAAGAGATTTAGAGGTGAAATTAATGAGCATGAAAGAACCACAAGAGAAGCACCATAATGTAAATGACATCAACATGTATAAATAATAAAAAAATATCTAAAACTCCTAATGTTAAATCCATCAAATTAATGCAATGTATAAAATTTTGAACACATTACCTATTTACATAAAGTAAATACTACAAAGGTAATAAATTTAATATTCCATGTAGGATTAGTAAATTACCCAAATCTAAAGAATATTTATAATAACATTACCAAACTATTACATTTATTTGAGCAATGCAAAACATGTTTCAGATCAAAATTAGACATTTTTTTTGTTACAATTTTGTTATGCTTTTATAAATTAATATAAATATATAGGCTTTATGCCTCTTATCCAAAAATAAAATAAAAAAATTATTTATCAAACTTCTTAAATTGACTATAATAAAAATAAAATCATATTTAATTATTAATGCACATTGTGACAATTGAATGAATTAGGATTGATTGGAAATATAGCAAGTCTCATTAATGACCATTCACATATCTATTACTTGATAAGAAATAGAAAATTGCGAAGGTTTTCTTTGATATAATCATTAACATTATGGGAGATATATAATTATTTATTTCCTAAGTTATGAGATATATATACATAACATTGCTTGTAGATATAGGTGCACCAATATGAAATCTAAAATGAAAATTGATCCAACTAGAAATAAAAAAGAGTATCGTAGAGGAAATTTACCTTCAACCATGGATCCATTAACTCCCTCACACTTTTTTCATGTTATGAATGTGAACCTTTGATTCACAAAAAAAAAAATTCTCTTGATAACATCATTTAGGAGAGAGAGAGTTCTAGGAATCATGGGTGGATTGATGAACACGTCAACACACATTCCAATAGAAAATCCATAATACACAATGCATTCCCCACACACCAATCAAATGTATATATTTATAATAATCCTACCTAAATAATGATATATGTTATTGACCCTCATATCAATTATCAATCATAATTAATTACAAATATCAAGTCACAACTTCTTTATGCTTTGCTACAAATATAACTAGATTGCAACAATAGATGAGAACTTGATTCAATTCAAATTGTGAAGCTTATTAGATACCATCTAATAAATGTTCATTCATATAATTCTTTGGGCAAAGTATTGCATGTAAAATAGGTTCATAACCTGGAGGTGAAATGAACTGGGTTATGCCACATTCACCTCTTAATGATACATGTATTAAATAATATATTAATGTTAACTCCCAACTCAAACTCATGGTTTATCATGTGCTCCAAATCTAACCAATTTAAATAAAATACATGATTAAATATAAAAAAGTAGTTAGATTGCAAACACACAAATCTACAAATTATAAGATTATTGGAAACGGTACATTTGTATAAGAATATTAACATCCCATACTACTAATTCCAAAAATCCTACATATGTCAAACAACTATCTAGCTTACCCCCTAAAGAAAGTATCATGCAAACACGTATTTTTCCAAATCCTTTTTAAACACAAGAAGACAAAACCAAGAGTTAAAAAAAAAAACCCATAAAATAACCAATATGAATTCACCTCACTAAATTCTATTTAAATCACAAATATTATTCACTTGGATTACCATAAACTATTGAATAGTAAGTAGAACCATTGATATTTTTCTTATTCCTTAGATTTTGTGTCTTCAAGGTACAAGTACTATCATATGTAGGCTACAAGTCTAATTAGATACTCACATAAATCATATATCTTCAAATATGCTAAAGTAATCTTAATATACATGTAGAAATATATCTTTTGACAAGAAACTCCTCTAGTAATTTCAAATTGTTATTTATTTTATAATCAATACTAATTTTAAAAATAAAGGTTAATCAATACTAATGTTATGTAATGAACAAGGAGATAGTAGAGTGAAAGATACACATTAGAAGCAAACTGATAATGATGTAATGATATTATGTAATTAATATGAAGTATTAAGAAGAAAGCTATTACAATAGAAGAATAATGATATGAAGAAATACATTATTGATGAATTGTACATTACATATGAATCTACTATAATTACTTTTTACTATATAAATAATGATATAAGTTTTGATATATTTTAAATGAATATAGTGTAATAACCCATTCCATTACACACAAATTAATTAAAATAGAATAGGAAAGATGTTCTGGCTAGAGACTTTAGAATCTTATTAGTCACTCTCTCTAAAGACAACATTTTCTAATGGAAGTGCACCGAGGTCCGTCTTTAGGAGTATTCAAAATAAAAGTAAGTAAATAAGAACTTGAAACCCACCTTGAAATTTTTGGCAAATAAGCCTTTCAGGGAATCAAACAATATTTTTGAGTATATAAGGAATATGTTTTATCTTGATATTAATCTTCAATATTTTACCCTTTCCCTTGATTAAATAAATTCTCTTGATTAAATTAATCTTACATTTTAAGGGTGTCAAATTTCTCATGGATACACCCTAAGCTCCAACCCCAAACGCTTGAGTACTGGGAACATCCTTCGTTTCTTAGACTGCCTACATACCCTGCGTCCAAATAGGATCAAGGTGTAAAATATGTAGTTTTAAATTTTCTATACTAAGTTTGATGTGAGTTGTTATGTAGGTACATGACCCTTTCTAGGGTCCCTTTTCCCCAGACAGTCCCTCTGCAATTGCTACCCACGAAGGGAAGCAATAATTATAAGTAAATAGTCTTCATGACTATTACTTGTTTCCTAATTCAACTAATTCCTAGTCCTAAAACAACATCACCCTTAAGACCGTTGGAATTAAATTTCCATCCCCATGATTAAATATCACAAAATTTATAAATAATATATACAAATTAAATAAAATCCTATTGAATCTTATAAGGAAGTTTACTAAGTTTAAACTAGTGGATTTTTGGTCTATTTGATTAGTCTTTTTAGATTATTGATCCAAAAGAGATTTCCCCATCCCTTGGATTTTTATACCATCAAGATGTCCCTTATTTCTCCTTGACGATTTAAAGGGACGATCCCACAAACACTGTTGTTGCAACTTTGTTAGGCTATAGATGTAGTAGCTCAAGTGTGACGACTTTACTTGTAAACGTGAGCTAGAGGCACCATTGATACTAAACAATGCTAGTTTTTGGTTTTCAATTCTTGATTAGAATTTTTTAACTAAGAAATGAAATACCAACTAATTACTTCTTGCAAAAAGAATACTTTAAAAGTAATTAGTACTATTTGTTCTTGAAAAGAATGCTACCTTACTTTTTGGAAAATGAATACTAAATTATTTATTTTGAAAATGAACTTAGAATAACACTAATCTTGATCACAAATTTTACTATTATGAGAATAAATAAATTAAGGCAATACTAATTATTGAAAATAAGTTCTAACACATTCATTTTTTGAGAAAACAATTAAATATAAGCTTTTTAGCTTCCAATTGAAAAATAAAACTTTCTTTCCACATTTTGATCACCAAGTTCCTAGTGTGGGTGAGGTGAGAGCATATGGTGTACATGATTACACGATACTAAACAACTAAAGATGCAATCACTTGTTTAGTGGGGGTGAGAAACAACAAATCACCAAGAGCAATTCACTAATTTACTTTTTCAAAAATAAATAAATAAAAGCAATTTTTATTTATTTGGAAAATAAATAAATATTATTAAATATTTATTTACGCTAGCTTGATCACTAATCTATTATGTGAAAATCAATAAATCAAGGAAATATTAATAATTTGAGAAATAGAATTGTATTAATATTTTTTGGACATTAACATAAATCCTTGATCCTATATCATTTTTTTTTTTTTGAGAAATAGACACAAAATTACTTCCTTTGAAATTACTAATTTACTTAAATTACAAAAAGGAAATAAATTAAAGTAATAAATAAATGAATACTATTAACACTAATTTGATTACAAATATATTATGTAAAAGTAAACAAATTATGATAATATTAATTACTTGGAAAATATATATTAAATTACTTCATTTAAAAAAATATATAATTTATCTACTTTTACAACAATAAATAAATTTTAACTAATTTTCTTTAAAAAAATACATTAATTAAGACAACACTAGTTATTTGGAGTAAAACATTAATTGCCTCTCCAAATTAAACAAAACATTAAACTAACACTAACTAAGTTTACAAATAAATCACTTGAAATTAAATACTAATTTAATTAATTGCATGTAACAATTAAGTTATTATATTATAAATAATAAAAGTCAAGGTGAATAACGCATAAATCTTCTAATCCATCTTTTGGAGAATGAAACAAGATACTTGTTTTATTGCTTGATATCTTTGGAAAAATATGAAATTTCCAATTAAGTAATTGTTTAATGTCCTTTAAAAAAGAAATTAATTTAATTTTTTAAATCAGGTTTAAATCTTTTGAGATAAATCTAATCTTCTGAAATAGATGGATTTAATAGTGATTACTAACTATTTTGTAGTTTCAATAATAACAAGTGCCACGTAGTGGCCAGTACTTTCCTTTGTAGTATTCTAATTAGAGATTTGTAGAGTTGGAATAAAAATAAATGTAAGTTTAATTAATGTGAATAAAATTAAATGTATTATTTTTTTTAATTGTTGTATTTTAGTTTTGAGTTTTGTATTTTGTGTTTTGTTTGATTAATAGCGTTGGTTTTTTTATATGTTTTGATTATATAATGTAAATATCTTGTTTGATGTTAAATATTTGAAAATAAAATAAATTGGAATAAATGTTTATTGTTTGGTTTTATTTTTTTTCAAAAAAATTTAAGTTGAATACATTTGAATATTTATAAGAGAAGTACTTTATGAATTATTTGTACTAGACATAACTATGACTAATAAAGTTGAAGTTGAGTTTGTTCTTTAGAATATATATTTGCTAAACATTAAATAATCAAATGATTTATTATTAAAAATAATTCTTAGATTGATTCTAGTTGATTTTGAATTTGATAGTGAAATCTTCATATTATAGTTGAAGTTAAATATACTACTAATATAATTATATATTATATTCTAATTTAATATTAATTATTTATAAATTATATTATATAAACTAAGTAAATAGATAATATTGTAATATTAATATATTTTAAAATATTGTTATAATTATTAATATAGTGATTTACTATTATACTAATTATATTAATAGTAATAATATAATAATATTAATAATATAATTAACATAGTAGTCAATTAAGATAGTTTATTAATATATATAAATATATATGAAAACCTACAAAATAAAATAACCTATATTATATTGTACATAAATATATAATATAAATTAATATTACATATAATATAATTAATATAAACTATTATATAATATAAATTAATATTTTATCGACATAATATAGGTTAACTTATTTACCTACAAATTATGGCCTCCATGTATGGCCTCCATCCAAAGCTCATGCTCTTTTGAAGAAATAGTTCCTCTAACAAATTTAGGTTCACTATAAGTATAAGATAAATAAAATACACAATAAAAACTTGGTGGGATATACCTAAACTAGGTTGTGTTGCCTCATGGACCAAACATTGTAATATATATTATTAAACATTGAATACTTATACTTCTTTGGATGTTAGATTTAGACGTTTAATTTGACTAGATCAAAGTGTTATCAAAGAGGTGATAAATTGATAGACAATATAGGTCAATAAAATCATAATGCAATGATCAAGGTGCAAGATGATGTTGAAGATAAAGACTCCCACAAAAAATATTATCATGATGGTTAAACACAAGTCAATTTTAAGTTGGGTTGTAATGTTTAAATATAAGGTTAGTAACACTAATTTATATAAAATACTTATTTATGAGCCCAATTTACATGTTTATGAAGGTCTTTATTTTATTTTTTATTTTGTATAAAGTCTCAAACAAGATAGTTAAGAGTTGATGTGAGAAAGGAAGTTATTTTTCCAATAAATTGTAAAGTGAGTGAGTTGTAAAGGGAATTTTTGCTAATTTTAGTATAGATTGTACAATAATAAAAATATTGTGCTTTTTTAGTTTTAGAGAATAATAAATTTCTAAATTTAAATTTTGTATCTCACTTGTGCTTTATTTTATATTGTTTTCATATGTTGGATGTAAATGTTTATTTTCCTTAATATTCTCTTACAACATACAAATTTGATCATTGACCTTTACTATAAAATTATTCTTAGTGTGAAATTAATTAGACTATGTATTACATTGACTAAATCCACACTTATATTTCTATTAGGATTCAACAATGTAGTTTTTTTTAGTCAAACTCATTGACGCATGTTGCAATGGGGTTGCAAGCTGAGCATGCTTAACCTCGGGGAAAACTCCATGGTTAAGCTCGCTTGAGTTGGAGTAGTACTGGGATGGGTGACCTCCCAAGAAGGCCTAATGTTTCACCTCTGTGAGCATCACCTAGATGCAATGAGTGCTCAGTGGACCATTCATTATCATGAGAGATGGGTTCTTGTGAACCACTACTCATGAAACATGGTTTAATGAGTTTGACTCGAATAACTACATGGTTGAATCCTGATAGCAATATCATAATTTGACACGTTGTGGAAAAATACCTCCTACTTGTCAATAAATCCACACTTATTTTTAATATTCAAATTAAAAAAAAAAACTTTGTAAATTTTATTACAACCATCTAAAAGCCTCCAAATATAAACTTGTAATTTCTAGTTTTGGTTTTTAATAAGATAGTCTCGCCATCTTAAGGAAGTGTTTTTACCTTAACAATTGTTGATGATTGGAAAGTGCCAATCTACTTACAAGTGATTGTTTGATAATTGAGTTTTGTATATATTTTTTCTATTCTTGTGACTTATCTTTAATGAGAAATAACATATGATTGCAATAGTATAAAAAACCACAATAGGATAGGTGTTTTTCCTCTATAATTGAAAGGGGAAACTCTCTTGTATGATGGGGGTAGGTATTTTGCGCACTTTTAACTTAGAAGTACAAAAAGACATAAAACAGAAAAAGAGAAGTGAGAAAATTAGAGAAGGCCTTAGACAAACTAAACACAAAGGACCACCTAAGATTGCTAAAAAAAGGGGAAAAAAAGTAAAGAAAACATACATAATTAGATGGAAGGAAAAATCCTAAATCTCGCATAAAACATTAATACTAAATAAAGGTTTGATAGTTTATATTTTCCACAATAAAGATAATAAAAAAATGAAAGAAAGATTCCATGTTAGACAATTTTGTGGAAAAAACAAAAAAATTCCCTCAAAACTATATTACAATCCTTTAAAAAAAATTAATAACAATAATTTGGTTGATTGGGTTTTTCATAAAATAAAGTAACTTTATACATTATAATATATTCACATTTAAAAGTGACTTTATATTATAACATAATATAATAACCTTATAAATTATTCTATATTCATACAAAAATTTATGAAAAAACATATAATTTTAAAATAGTTATTAAATTTATGGCATTTCAACGTTACTCTTTTATGTGCTTTAATAATTTATTATCACGTACCTATTCAATCTAAACTTTTATTATCATTTCAACATTTTTTAATCTTGAATAATTATTCAATTATATGATCATATAATTATAACATCTCATGGATGGAAAACCATTGCATATAAGTGCATAGTGCATGGATGTGGATAGACATATCATAATACATTATATCTATTATGCTAATGCAATATGAATTTTATATTTTGAAGTAATGTTTTTTTATTACCTATCATTATTCTATCATTATTCATTGATTTTTTATATGTAGTACATTTTCTTTAATGAGAATGATAGATAGATGTAAAGCTATAAGAAATAAATAGGGAACAACCAACTTTGATTATTTTATTAGAAGCAAGGAGTCCTTATATAATTATAGGTTTGATAATCACTTATTTTCTCACAAGCCTAAAATATTTACCTTAATATTGAAATGCTTCTCCACTAGTCATTACACAAAACCTTGTATTTTTTTGCATGACTTGTGATAATGGTATTTCATATGAGTTCATATTTAGTTTAGGATTTTATCAAATAGTTAGTGATCCTTCCTTGTGGATGATTTTTTTTGGAGACATTTTGTTAAATAATTTGTGGGTTTAATTGTAGATTAATATTCCTTGATGCAATTTGTCAAAAAAAATCATGCATAATCTATGCTTCCATATATGTACCATTATTGGGTGGTTGCAACAATAAAATTTGATAAAATAAACTCTATACTATGATTTGATAGACATGCATACTTTATTCCATAACCCCCATTTTAGCACATGCTATGAGGATGCTAGCAATACAACTACTAATTGCATTTGCTTGAAATTTTCTAAATCCTTTCAAACATATCCATTTCTTGTATCTTGGAATCAACATAATTCATATGATCATAATTCTTTGAGATGTTTTATAATAAGGTCCATCATTTCCTATCTGCAAAGGAAATTTGCTACTATAACATCTAACTAAATCCATTGGTAAATGCACCTCAAGAGTAATGTTTGTAACTTGTTAAAAAGATCTCACCTTAGCATAGGCAGAGAGGATATGAGTAGAGGTTATGGAATCTAGAATTACAGCTATTACATGCATCTTCTTAATATTTATTAAGAAAATCTCAATAGATTATTTTTCTGATCACTTGTCTTAAAAGCTCTCAAAGGATAAATAACTTTTGTAACTTGCATAAAAAAAATTGAGGTATAATTGACTCCTAATTTCTTGGAAATAACAAGGGAAAGACATTTTTAACTTTAAAAACAAATTGAGTAGGGTTTTGGGTCTTGAGAACATGTTTACAAACTTTGTATAATGGTGCATAACACCATCAAAACCCCCCCTTTTATAAGGAATCATAATTTTTTAAGGGTTAGGCAACACATCAACCATTTTTTTGTAAAAGTGTTTTTTCTTTAAGACTTTGACTTAGCAATTTTAATATTTCGTGGTTTTACAACATGTTTTCATATTGCATGCATGTGTTTATTTATATTCTAAAACTCCAAATCCTTAGAAAATTTGATGAATCTGCTATAAATAAATTTGTATTTAAAATATTATCTAAACCTTTTAATTATTTTTCAAATTACTTCTTTGTCATTTATAAAGTATCAAACCCTTTAAAATGATTGAAATTTAATTCACTAAAAACTCACCAACTAACATGGATCCTTTAAAATGTTGTTATACTCTTGTTTGTAGAATCAAGAATAAATAGCACTCTCATATAAAAAATGTATGAAAACTTGTGATCATGTAGTAAAACCCCAAATTCTTACAAATTTATAATTATATATTAGATAGAAATATATTTGGACATGAAGAAACTATAAAAAAACTCATACACAAACATCAAAAGTACCCCTTTTAATATACTACAATTTTTTTTGTCTTTTTACAACTTTCTAAAATCGCAAATTGAGAAAATGTAAAAGTACTATGGAAATGCATACTATGAAGTCTAGAAACTTGTGAATTGTATTAAATTTCTACATATTGATTTTACTAAATTTCTAAATGTCTTTGCAAGGACCACAAGATTACATGGTCTTGTGGCTCAAATCAAGTAATGTGTGAGAGTTCAAAATGACCAAATTCAATTCCAAATCACCCATGACCAAGATAGATGATTAATTACTTTTAACTTAGTAAAATTTGAACAATAAATGACTTTATAGATGATTTGAATTATTAGCATAAATTTCAAGATGGTAAATTTAACATATTTCAATTTAATGGACTCAAAATTAAAATTATTATGGTTAGAATTTGAGGATAGTAATTGCAAAGCCTAATGAAGACTTAATGCATAAATAATGATAGATGATAATTTGGTAAACCTATGTTATTCTTTGTGATTTGATATACTATAATTTTTTGGATGTTTTAAGAAACATGCCAAAGGAATTAGATCAAAGCTACTAAATCAAATTGGATATTAGCATTGAGGACTTGATAATCACAACTAAGGCATCACCAATCCCCTCCAAATAGATATGAGATCATGCAACACATGTCTAGGTTACACCAATTATCACACTAGGAGATAATTTTTTGATAAATACTTATCCTTATAGTTAAGTGAAAATAATGTTGCCACATTATGCTCTACAAAAATTCATTCAAATATTTTCATATACGTACCAAGTATTCTCACCCTAAATGTTTTGGTTAAATCAAAAGGATTCACACAAGTATCTCACTACTACTCAACATAATCATAGGTACAATCCTCTTGATAATATTCTCAACAAAAGAAACCTCGAGCATTTTCATAGATTATCAACCTCACCCTACACAAGAGAAAACCAAAATATGGAATACACCTCATTTTATGTAAGAACATTATGTAGTTTAATCATGTATGATGTGAAGACCTTCTTGGAAAATACACACCATACAATTTAGCTACATGTAGTCATTGTCAATGCCAATGTCTATGATATATGAAAAGTTATAAGATATTCAACCTTTTGGTCTCAATGAACAAAGAAACCATTCATAATCCATTTATGTGTTCTTAGACATTACTATACGAAGAACTATGTTTCATTAAAACACACCATGGGTGAATGGACCAATATAGATGGGGAAAGATCACCTCCTCTCTATAATATGGTTATAGGTGTAAAGCTTTCTACATCAATAACATGTTGGGTAATGATACATCTTGTTATGTGTTTATGTGCATATAATTCTACCATTTTATAGCATAGATCTATATGATTATCCACCATTAATGATAAGATTCATACTTCCTCCTAGACCTAGAGTGCAGGAGGTTTCTCATCTTCACTCCTAAATGTCAAAGTTCTTGGTAATGGACACCAAACTCACATTATACCAATTTTTTTTTGCATCAAGTACTACTCTAATTGGAGTATCCTATAGTTAGATTCATGTTTAATTCTTATTGGTATACCCTAGAACTTGTGTCACTCCATTAGCTTCACACTATTCTAGTTGGATCACTAGAATCAATGCAACTAAATAATTGGTATTGACTATCTATGTAATCATGTCACAAATATAAGGATTCTTCACATGCAAGGTCTTGAAGAAGTAGCATGGGTACCTATACACCTCTCTTCTCAGCATCAAAGTATAGGGTTATTACATATGTCCCTTAACATTCACAAATGTGTGTGCAACAAAAGAATAATGATCAAACCCATCACTCACAAACCCAAAACTAATAACAATAGGGACCATTTCTTTTCAAGGGTAGAAAAAGATCAAAGCATGAGGGGATATCCCTAAAGGACTTCCATCTAATTATGCCGCATTTATGTAATCTCATATGAATTCCCTAGATAAAAAAATAAGTGCACTAGAACATTAGTGTCACATGTGTAACATGAATGCCCTTGTTTCATATAAAATTAGCATGCACCATATGAATAGCTTACCTTAAAATAAGGCCTTCATAATTGAATACCCTAGCTAAACACTTCACTTTATAAAAAACACCCCCAAGGTAAAATATGACATTAAGGAACTTAAAATTGTCGTGCACACAATTCATCACTTGTATGAACATTGTGCATGCCTTATGTGCTAGTACAATACAAGGATGAACATTGCACAAACATATGTAGCACCTTGTGTCACTATGTAGGAAAATGTAGGTCATGCAATATCACCATACAAGTCTTGGTAATTATTTGTGCCCCATGCAAGAACCTACATTATTTTGCACACCACTTGCAAACCTCAACAATCCTTTGTAAGCACCTGCATCATTTTTTGTACCACCCTACAAACCTCAACAACCCTTCACACATATGTGCAAGAAGTTGTATTACTTTGTGCAACACTTGGAATTATACGTGCTCAATCTAACCATACATGTGTAACAAGTGGAAGCATTGACACCAGAAGAAGTGCTACCATACATGCAAAACACCTAGTGACATCCACACCATAAGAAACACCACCATTTAGGTGCAATACGTAGCAACATCAACACCACTCATGTCATGAATCTATATGTATTGGACATGTATCAACATAAAAGTAGCTAAGAAAACCTAATTGTTGTACAATCTAGATAAATTAGATAAGACATATTACCCTTTTTCTAATCACAAGGGTTCTTATTCTCAACCTTGTTGCATTTTGTACACTTATGTTATTATCCCTATTCTACCATTGAATAGAAGTAACTTTATATACTAATATCTCATAATTTGTATGTGTAATAATATTTGACATCTTAAAGTTTGAGATTCTACTGCATATTCTATAATTTAAAATTCAAGTTGAGTTATACTTATCACTTAGATAAGTGTTCAATTGTCATATGCATCTCTAGGGCTTCACACATATCACTTTTGATTAAGATGGCCCATTTGCATCCCCGCACCTTATCTCTTTTTGGGTTAAAGTGATTCATTTATACACCTACACCCACCCTATAACTTTACAAATTATGTTTTGGTATTATTAAGTAAAACTTTTTTTACTTTAGATTGTTATATGATGCTACTCATGGAATTTTATGTATGTAGGTCTCAAGATGGATTTATCACTACAAGAAACATGTTCAAATCATCATCCTTGTCCATATATTTTGTATATATGCTTTTCATTCACTTTCATATCATGATTTGTTTGTTTTTTTTACATACACGATTCATAGAAATACACATGCAATTAAAATATCTAAAATTAATTACTCCATCCATCCCTATCAATTTGTGTACATATTTTAATTTTATTTTTAAATTCAACTACTTTTACTTTACTCAATTAATTAACCCGAGTAATTTCGAAAAGGAGTATTATTTCAATATTTTATCTTGCACATTCTTAATCTAACTTACATGCAGGTTAAAAATGTGCAAGGTATTCATCACGAGGAGAATTTAGTTTGGAATTGGATTCTTTTCATTGCAATTTCTGTCCATCTTTCATTTTTTTCAAAATTTAGTTAGAAAAAGTTTAGAAAAGAACATGTCTGTAAATTATAGCTTTCTCTAAGTCATTAAGTTTTTGTTTGGCTCTTGTGTTGTTTCAACTACACTATGATATTCCTTTCTTTCCATTCACTCAACTTGTTGTAAACGTCATTGTAGGTCTCAGACACTGTACGGAAGGCTTAAATTTAATTTGGACAATAAAGAGCTTGGAGTGGGGTTACATGCATTTCTATGATCAACGTTGTCCTAGGGATATGGGGCCTATAAGTACCCCTTCACACCAACTTTAAATCTCTGGCTAGCAATCACACTTTTAGTGTGCAATGGGTATGTCCAAGAGTTTTGGAAGGTCAATTAGGATAAAATTTGGTCTATTTTCTTTCATATATTTGTGCAATACATGAGGTCAAATGGTAGGTCATTTAGCAAATGTTGTTTGTGCAACAAATGTCTCAATGGAGAAGTGATAGCTTCAAATCAATTATGCATCCACTTATAGGGACATGGAGAAGAGAGGGAGCGATAAACAATGAGGAGAGAGGGATAGATAGAGATGGAAGATATATATATATATATATATATATATATATATATATAGAGAGAGAGAGAGGGGGGGGGGTGGGGGAGGGGTGCGGCGAGGGGCGGTGGGGGGAGGGGCGAGGGAAAATATATATAGATATAGAGGTCTAGGAAGAGGAAGAGGGAGATAGAGAGGGAGAGAGATGGATGGACAAAGAGAGGAAGACATGTCTAGAGATAAAGGGGGAGAGTGGAAGATAGAGGTACAGATAGATATATATATAGAGAGAGAGAGAAATAGAGAGATCTTTAAGTCTTTATTTCCCTCTCTATCTTTATGTTTCTCATTATCTCTCTCTCTCTCTATTCCTCTATATCTCTACCTCTACCTCTACCTCTATATCTATATATCTCTCTTCCCCCCTCTCTATTTCTCTATTTATCTCTCTTCTCTCTTTTTGTATCTCCCTATCACTCTATCTATCCCTTCTCTCTTTGGTGTTCAATGAGTATGCCAAAGAGGTGTGGAAGGTCAATTAGGGAAAAATTTGGTATATTTTTTGCATACATTTGTGTAGTACATGAGGTCAATTGGTAGACCATTTATCAAATGATGTTGTTTGTGCAACAAAGGTCTAAATGAAGAAGTGATAGCTTCAAATCAACTATGCATCCACTTGCAAGGATCCAAACACAACTAAAACAAAACCTTTGAATTAGGAAGATAATCAAGCTCCATTACCAATAGGCAAATGTTATGTTTACAATAGGGGGAGAGAGGGAGGGAGAGGGGGAGAGAGATCTTTATCCCTCTATCTCTATCTTTGTTTTCTCTTTTTTTATCTCCCTCTTCCTCTCTCTATCCCTCCATTTCTATCTTTGCTTCTCTCTCCATCTCTCTCTTTATCTATCTACATATATTTTTCCTCCTTTGTCTCATTTTCTCACCTCTATTTCTCTCTCTTCCTTTCTTTCTCTTTTTTCTCCCTTTGCTTCTCTATATCTTATCTCTATTTTCATGCCAATCAAAATTCTCTATGCATATGTTCTAAGTTTCAACTTAGGCGTGTAATTTGGATTGGGCTAATAGAATTGAGGAGATGAACTTTTGAAACCTTGAAGTTACAAAGTTTTGGGTGGTTTGTTTCTTTGATTGGTGATAGATTTAGCAGAAGGTAAAGCCCAAGGTTTTATGAGTGAAACAACATGGGGAAAGGCTATGGTAAAATCATCGTAAGAGAGGATGCAATAGATGGATAGTGGATGGACTCCTACACGAAACCCGGGGCTTAAGAAACAACAAGATTCTGTTAATGATTATATGTTATTATTTATATATTATTTAGTATATTTATATTGTATTATACATTATAGTATTTATATATTTATATTATATAGTAGAGTATATAATTATGAATAATAAATAGCATAAGGGGAAATGGGCCTAGCTCGATTGGTTAAAGCATCCTGTTGTAGGCAAGAGGTTATGAGGTCTAATCTCCCCACTATCCTCGTGGTACCAAAGGGCGTGTCGTGCCAGGACCACCAGTCATGTGAAAAAAGTTTACCAAGCACACTGCAGTTCATAGGGGGCCAGATACCCTCCTGTAGTCTAAAATAATAATAATAATAAATAGCATAATATATATTTTGTAATATTATTTTTATAGATTATTATATAGTGTAATATATAATATAGTATATAATATAAATATAATTAACAATACAGTATAAATATATAAATAATGTAATATAATATATAATTTAAATATAAATATAATAAATAATATAATATAAATATAATAAAAAATATAAAATAAATATGTAAATAATACAATATAATATAATATATAAAAGTAAATATAATAAATAAGAGATAAATAATATAATATATAATATATAATATAAATAATATTGTATTATATTATACAAATAGAAATATAATAAACAATATAATATAAATATATAAATAATACAATATTATATTATATAATAAAATAGTGTAATAGTATATACTAATATAGTGTTTATTTATTATTATATATTATATTTGAATTTTATATAATATAAATTATTAAATATATTTTTAAAATATTTGTTGAACACACACTGAAATATTGAGAGGGGGATGAATTAGTATTCTATCAAATCTGAAACCCTCTGGAGCAAACTAAAAATTGAACTTTATAGCACATGTAAGAACATGAAAAATAGAAACAATGCACGACACCACACAATACCAGATGTATGTGGAAAACCCCAAAGGGGAAAAACCACAGTGAGAAAAACTGCTAGGAGCTACTGTCCTAACCCAATGTCATAAATGAATCACAGTTAGAAATTTATTTTAGGGCTACAATCCAAGGAAGCTACTACTGATTGTAAAGATTTTAGTGTCACTCCCAAGGAAGCTACTATTGATTGTAAAGGTTAAATTAGTGTCACTCCCAAGGAAGCTACTTTGCCCTGTAGACTTTGTTTTAGGGATTCAACCCAAGGAAGCAACTACTCCTTGAATTGAGAACAAGCTCACAAAAGATTACAACATGACAATCTTTCTACCATCTGAATCTAATAATGAAGCTCAATCCTTTTGATGATTTCAATTATGCTTTGAAAACTCTTCAACACTCTCTTCAAATGTCTTCTCTACAGCTTATTGGCTCACTACTTTCAGCCTTCAAGAATTTTTTTCTTTGGCTCACTGTCTCCTATAATTAGTTAGGCACATTCTTCACTTCCCTTCTATCACAAAAATGTCTTCAAGACGAATCCAAACAAGATCTAACACTTATGCTCTTTCTCTTTCAATCTCACATCATAATGCATTACACATCCTTATTTTTCTTCACACAATCACACACCACCTAGATCAATTAGATTTACAATATATACATGATATTACATTAATTACATTATATGTCATCCAAAAACAAGAAGAGTATTACAATTGCAAGTCATCCAAGATCAAAACCATAGCCTGAAACGTGTAGAGGGCAACCCCAAATCAAACTACATGCAACACTAGGAAGAGGAACATGCCTTGAAGATTCCAACATATGTTTGACCCAGTCCTAAAAACTCTTCACAACATCAACCTTCAAAGAATAACATCCACACACTTCACACATTCAAAATAGGTCGACCTTAAGCAAGAAAATATGAAAATTGTAGCATGTCCCAGATGAAAGATTAAACACTACTTGCGCTTCTCATAGATGATTCATCATGACCCATAAAACATCTTCAAAAACTTAATAGACTCTTCACAAAGATGAACTCTTGGCACACACCTTCAACATACGCTAGTCGGCTAGGAAAACACATAACCTAACAACACCTTCATTTCAGACCACTGCCTATTCCAAAGAAACAAAAACATCTTGTGGAGAAATAGAAAACATCACAAGATCTTCAGGAACACTCCCATACATCCATTTCACATCTTCATGCAAGAAAAAGTTGGCACGATCCAATAGACATTGAAACTAGCCACCAGATAGTATAGTCCTACACTTTGTCATTTACAACTTTATCTTCAAACTATTACTTACAAAACACCTTTCATTTAAACCAAACAACATGAAACTTGGATCACACATTCCCTAACAACATATGATTCTATCTTTCAAACCGCAAGAGCACGACATTAACAATGGAAACATGTGAAGCATTTCTCAAAGACTCTAGTAACCAAATAGCCAGACTACAACATTGACAACCAACTCCAACATACTTCAGACATCAATTACAACCAAACTCACACTTTAATTACACTTTTGACATCAATGACAACCAGATTGCAACAATCTCCCCTTTTGGCATTAATGGAAAAACCAATCTAACATACACTCTTCTCCCACTTCGACATCAAGGAGAAAGGGAACCTACTTCTCCCCCTTGGGGAATAAACTCTCCTCCTAAGGTTCGCATTCTTTCTCCTCTTCAACCTTCTTGAAACAACTTATAGGCTCCCTTTGTCAGCAACAACCACTACCTACTTCGTAGGTTCTACCGCAAAAATGTGTCCCACTTTTGGGACATCCTTATTTTTTCCTGAAATAACTTAATTTTTGAAGAACTAATAATTTAAGCCTTGAGATGTTTCATCTAAAGGGTTTTAATTGAAGAGGGTTAGAGAAGACCCCCTTAGATCAAACCCCCTTGCATAGAACCCCTCTAGTATTAAATCATACCCACAATGGAGTCTCCTTCACATGTATCAAAATGCTGGCAAAAAAACACTTTTTCTTTACCTTTTGAGGGATTAAATAAAGTCATTTAGAAATTATATCTTGCAAGATCATAGCCCTCAAAACAATCTTTCCAACAAGTATATTTTTTATATGTTTTCATTTTATCATGTATTTAATTTTTAATTTTTACTAAACATAGGTTTTTCACCAAACATCAAGTTCTTTGTACTGCAAAGGTGGAAAAATAGTAAACCATTGTAAAAAAAATCAAAAGTTACCCTTTCCCTAGGTATTGATGTCCTTGTTTCACCAAAAAAAAGATTTTGATATATACACAAGTTATGTTTGATGGAATATACCTATGTCTAAATTATAATTACAATGACTTCAAAAATTAATTAAAAAAATGTAACAAAAAATTATGAAAAAATATCATTTCCCTAGATATTGATGTTAAGAATCTATATTTTAAAATTTAGAATTTTATCCTTTCTACAAAAAATGTTATGTTTGATGACATAAACATTACTTTCTAAAAATGTTGTTTACTATTTAAAACTAGTTATTAAAGGAGATTTTGAAAGATTAATGATTTATTTTAGAAAAGTTTAAAATATATATATTTAGAATCTACACACAAATTTCCACAAATCACTAGTTTGCATTATCTTCAAATTATTAATGGTTTAGTTGTTATAGGTCTCAAAAGGTGAAGATTTAGTTAAAAATGTTAATATAAATGTCCATCTTGGCCAAAAAGTAGGACATAGTATTATGATTTCAGCCCCCCCTCAAGAGGTAGCCACCATCAATCCAAGAATAAGGATATGGCATAAATTACTCCCCCTGGATAGATGCACCAACTATGCATCTAGCAAGGAGGGGAAATTACCCCTAACTTTTGTCAAAGATACTCAAAAGTATCCTTTGCAAGAGCCTTTGTAAAAATGCCTACAATTTATGCCTTTGTAGAAACACATTCCAATTTGACTTATTTATCTACAACCTTATGTCTCAGAAAGTGATACCTGATTGATATATGCTTGGTTCTAGAATGCATCACTAGATTCTTGGAAATATTGATAGCACTTGTATTATCACATAGAATAGAAATAGGCTCATCATACTTTATCTCAATATCCTTCAATGTTTGCTTCATCCACAATACTTGTGTACAACAAGATGCTACAACAATGTACTCTGCCTTTGTAGTTGATAAAGATATTGAATCATGTTTCTTGTTATACCATGACACCAATCTGCTTCCTAAAAGGAAAGCACCACCACTTGTAATTCTTCTATCATGCACACAACCAACCCAATCAACATCAGTGTAAGCACTCAGATCAAATTCATTACCTTTTGAATACCATAAGTCATAATCTAGATTACTCTTCAAGTATCTGAATTTTTTTTTACTAGCTTCACATGATTTTCTTTAGGATTATCTTGAAATCTTGCAAATAAACATACTGCATGCATGATGTCAGGTCTTGAAGTAGTTAAATACAATAGGCTTCCAATCATAGATTTATATATCTTTTGATCAACCATGGGAAACTCATCATCTTTACTCAAATGACAACCAATAACCATGGGAGTACTAATTGGTTGGAAATATTTCATTCCAAAATTCTTCAACAAAGCCTTGACATACTTTTCTTGATAAACAAACATACCATCATTAAACTGAGCAATTTGAAGATGAAGAAAGAAAGATAACTCACCAATCATAGACATCTCAAATTCCTTCTGCATCTCTTCAACAAACTTCTTGCACATCTCATAATTTTCATCAAATATTATGTCATCAACATACACAACAATTATCAAAATCCTTTCATCCTTAATTTTGAAGTAAAGATGGCTATATGCGGTACCTTTCTTGAATCCTTTTTGAAGCAAGTACTTGTCCAACCTTGCATACCAAGCCCTTAGAGCTTGTTTTAGACCATACAATGCCTTTTTTAGTCTGCAAACCATGTTTGGTTCTTCTAACAACCAAAATTCATCAAGTTTCTCTATGTACACTTCCTCTTCCAAATCTCCATTTAGGAAAGCTGACTTGACATCCATATGATAAACCTTTAAGTCCTTGTAGGTAGGAAAAGCAAGAAAAATATATATTGCCTCCATCCTAGCCTTTACAAACCATTCTAGCCTTGTTTCTTACAACTACTTCCTCATTCAATTTATTCTTGAAAACCCACTTTGTACATCACATTTTTGTCTGTGGGCCTTGAAACCAATTCCCAAGTCTAATTCTTCTCAATCTAATTCAACTCTTCTTCCATTGCTTGCATCCACTCTTCATCCTTGCTGGAAAATCAAAAAAAAAAATTGGTTCTACCTTTGATAACAAAAAAAAGTTTACTTGTTCACTTGTCTTTGCAAGCCTTCTTCTAGTTAGTACTGCTTCATTCTTGTCACCAATATTCTAATCTTCTGAATGATTTCTTTGAACATACTTCACAAGAGTCTTGCTAATATTTTTAGGTATTTCTTCTTTCTCTTCAACTTCTTCTTCTTCTTCTAAGCATGGTGGTGCATCAGATCCATAGTCCTCAACTTCATTCATATTTTGATGTAAGTCTTCATCTACCTTCACATTAGTACTTTTAACTATTTGTAGCATCTGTATACTTTACTCTAAGATGAATATCCCATAAAGATACCTCCATCATCCCTTGAATCAAACTTCCCAAAAACATCTTCATCTCTTTTGATATAAAATTTTCTTCCAAAAACTCTAAAATACTTAACAGTTGTAGGCCTTCCATACCATAGCTCATAAGGAGTCTTAGTGTTGTTCAATCTCAACAATCCTATGTTTTGAACATATACTATAGTATGAACTATCTCTCTCCAATAGGCATCAGGAAAATTATCTTTCATCAACATGGTCCTTGCAATCTCTTAAACAATATTCAAGCATCAGACCCCATCTGGTAGGGAATCCATGGCCTCCATGATTAGGGATGACAACATCGCCAATCATAGTGTAAATCACAACTAGTAGCCGGTCATATTTTTCAACAAGAGTATCCCACCATATCTTATAATCCTTGACCTCGAGAGCTAGGTTGTTAGCAATAAAGACTCTTTGCAAGGCATGCAACCCACAATCATGATCATATACAAGGAATGAATTGGTCTTGTTGTTCCCTCACTTTGCTAAAGTAGTAAGGAGACCTCAGTTAGCCTGAATGATGGGCATGAAAGTAACATGGTATAGTCCCAAAACATGCAATATATCCCTCTCCTCATCTCCAAGATGATCACACAATCAAAAGGATGCAAGATGACTCTCTTGGGTATAGATCGGTGGTAATCACACATACGCTCACAAAAAATACATTACATCAATTAGGATGCCTAACTAAACCTATTAGACATTTTAGATAGAGAATAACTTATCAAAAATTGACTCAAATGGGCTAACAGTCAAATGCATCACATTATCATATAGATGTGACTCACTTTGTAATTGTGAATAGGCTAAGCAATTGTGGCATATTGTCATGCAATTATGTTGCATGAACACAATTGCATCATTCTATCCTACATATGCATCGCACCACAATGAATGGGGTGAAAAAATCAATTGTGAACAACCTAACTATGGTAGCTCCATTTTACAAATGCATCACATCAGACACATGTGGTGAACCAAGCTACACATGTGGCGAACATGACAGCAGATGCAACACCAAAACAACATCATATTTGTTTGCTCTTCTTCGAGCCCGAAAAACTATGAAAAAATGAATGAAAAACGAGAAAAGGAAGGGGTATATACCATGTTCCCTAAGCCCTTTGGCCACCAAAAGGATTGAACTTGGTATCCACGATGTGCAACAACTGGTACAGGCGACATTTTGACAACTTTGCTACAAAATCACACTTAGAGCTCTCAAATCTCTCAAAAGCAAATGCACGAATGAATCTTTTCGTACCCCTTAGGGCCTATTTATAGAATTTTAGGGTGGGATTTTGCAAAACCTTTATAATTGGATGCATCAACTTCACACTTCAATCACAAAAACAAGACACCTCAGAGGTCCTAAAACTAAAATATTTTTCTACCAACATACGCAACACTATCAAATTGACTTTCAAAACAATTTCCCAATTTTTTTGAATTTTTTTGAAAATTTGTAATTTTTTCTAGAGGGACATCATCCTATCCTACCATCACTGGGGCATATTGGGGCAATGCCTGAGCACAACGTTTTGTATTTTCTTTTACATAATGCTATATTAAACACATTGTATCAAAGAGGGGCAAAATGTAGATACCCTAAATTGTCCTGACCTACGAGCAACACCTTTTTACTAATGTTCACTCTTCTTCCCGAATGATTAAATAATACCTTATTATTTAAATATTATCAATTTTCAGATTTTGCTATTAATTAAGTAATTTTACATAATTTAATTCATTCATTCAAATTCATCATTTCAAACTAATTAAATAAATCATATTTATTTAATAATATTCTAATTAAACATTATTCTTCTTGATTAATTAAATAAACCTTATTTATTTAATTATATCGCTAACTTCACTAATTCTTCTATTTTAATTAAATAGTTATCAGTAATTATTTAATTAACATCAAACACGCTAATTATATTGAATAATTGTTACAAATTATTTAATTAAACCACTTTCCCACTTCTAGATTAAATACTTAAATTAATTATTTAATTCTTCAATATTCACTTAACATGATCTATTAATAAATAAAATTTGGTTTATTAATTCAATATATGTTTGCACATTCCTCTAAAGTTTAATTAATTAATTAATTTTATCCTCACACTTTAACTAATCAATCATACCAATTGATTATTTAATCAATACTGTTGACTGGTCAATCAGATCCATTGATTATTCAATCTAATATGTTGACTAATAAATCAATTCCACTGATTATTCAATCCCATTGATTGACTGGAATTAATTTCCATTGATTATCCAATCAATTCCCTTGATTGAATCGACCAGGCCAGGTATCTCTCAAATCTATTTTCTCTCAACAAACCTCGATCATTGATCTTGATCTTTCATCTTTTAATCTAAATCATTCATCTGAAACAAGCATTTCTATAAAAGCAAGCCTTTGTTGCACGTTCATGGCTAACCACAAACTCTTAAAACTTTGGCATTTTGCATCATTGCAATCCTCAAATATACTTGAAGCTTCATAGCTTGACAAAGTAGCATACCCATAATTGAGAGCAAAGCTTACAAAGAGGGAACAATGGATGTCATTCATGGCAATACAGTGAAGGTGAAGGTGTAATTAGATTTCCACAATCCATATGAATTTACATCTAAATGCTTCTGGATTTGATTGTGTGGAGTCTTTTTTCATGAAAAAAGACTCCACACAATCAAATCCAGAAGCATTTAGATGTAGAAGGTGAAGGTGTTAGTTGATTGAAATCTATTTTTTCTTATTATTGCATGTTTTCTATTAAATAGATTGGATCTTGTTGAGTAACTAAGATTGCATATAGTGGTTGTGTGCTTCGTTTCCTATTAACTCTATGACCTTGGGTCAAATTTCCAATTTACATATATTATCATAATTATGTTATATATATTATTATTTTATTACATTTATCTTAAATTATAGCCCTAAAAATAATCTAAATTGAACCTAATTAGAGATTGAATAGAGTTGGGGTCAAGATTAGGTAACATTTAAGATTATATTTTAATTAGAGGTGGGATTCAAAAAGGTTAATTTAAGATTATGAGTTATTTAAGATTCAAAGTTAACATTATTATATTAATATTATTATGATATTTTATAATTATATTTTTAGTATATTATATTATTATACTATTTTATATATGATTATAAATATATTATTATATTATTTTTATTATAATATTAATATTATTATATTATTATTAAATTATATTATAATATTCGTATTATTATTATATTATAATTATTTCATTATTTATAATCCTAATCATAATCTAAATTGGATCATAATTAAAAATTGAATAGGGTTAGGATCAAGTTTAAGATTATAATTGGAATTACATTTAAATCAAGGGTGGGATTAAAAAGGGTTCAAATAGTCGATGATGTTGTTTACACAATCAACGTGTTTCTTCTTTGTAGTTACGCATGCAAACACAAGCTATCAACCATGCAATTTATGTGGAAACTTGCCATGCAAAATCCGTTCAATAAATTATGTTTTCTTTATTCACTTTGGAAAGCAAGTGATCAAAATGTTTTTTGTTTTTTGTTTTTGTGTATGTGACCTATGAAATCCCATTCTATCATTGTTTACCAACAGAAAAAAAAAATATTTCTCTTTTTGTGTATGTGACCTATTAAACCTCATTTTGTCATTGTTTACTGGTAGAAATAAAATTTGTTTACCGAAAAGAAAAAACTTGTTTACTAGCATGAGACAAGTTTACTAATAAATTGTGGACTAGCAAATCCACAGGGGAAGCCTATCAACTAATTAATTATAAAGTGCCTTGCCAAAACTGATCCAAAAAGTCTGGTTTTCTGCCTTTGGAATTTTGACAAACACTTTGCTTGCAACCTTGAACTTGCTGGTAATTGATTTCAAATTATATTTGAAATGCTTTTGATGAATGCAAATGCAATAAAATTGCTTTCCAAATGTTTCTAAGCATCTACCAAGGGCCTAAGATGATGTGCAATATGATTTTGTTCTTTTCAAATGCATAAACATGAAATTCTAATGTAAAATGTAACGCCCTGCCGTGCTAACCCCAAAGGAACTAATAACAACGGAACAATTCTTTTTTTAAAAGAAATATAATAAACATACTTAAGTATTCTAACATAACAATGTATTAAATTGCACGACTAATTCCATTGGGGTACACGAGGTGACATCACTACACTAACCCATAACAAATATAATAAGATAACAATAATTAAACAATTACGTAAATCTATTCATTCCCATTTCATCATTTAAAATATCTATTAAACAATAACCATATTCATAACATATGTACATATGACAATGAAAGATACTATAAAGTTATGAAGCATTTATATTACCACAGACATAACACAACTATTACAAAAGATCATTCCTAAATAAATACATGGCCTGAATATACATTACATCCAAATGATAGTAAAATACAACTGACTGAAAATACATCTCAATAACCACATATACAATTTACAACAAGGTCATCCCAACACGCGTGGGAGACAATACATCCATAAACACATTACATCTGAAGTATAACATACATCTGGTGCAAAGAATTACTGGATCATCAACATCCGCCAAAAGCCCTGCAATAAAAGATACATCTGCAACTAAAAAGGGAAACCCAACGGGGTGCGAAGCACGTTCCACCCAACCACCCCCGTGCTGGGAGTAAACAAGGAAGGGTCCCCGACCAAGCATGTCTAACAGTAACAAAGACTAACTCCAGATAGAACAACTTAACACCAAAGACCACAAAGATAACCTAACAAAGATAAATCCAAAAAACACAACAACAAACCACTTCAGAACATAACAACAAGTCACAACACAACATCAATGAAACTCAAGACATAATATCAAAGACTACATCCAACAATAACCAAAGAGAAATCAATAAATCACTTCAAGAGGACTTCAGTAAATCAACACAAACAGAATGTTAGAGAAGAGTGTCATCGCATGGTTTCACATGGATTATCCAGACAACCTATCACAAGGTGCCGCCTCCATCTCTACATGGATTCTCCAGACAACCAAGTTAAGGTTCCGCCTCCATCTATGGTTCTCCTGACAGCCCATCTCAAGGCGCCGCTCCATAGGGTTACTCATGCAGATTCGTTAACCTTTCGTGAAGACAAGGCAACGACCTTGCCAACCACGGCCTTCTCGGTCCCCGTTAGTCTGTGATAGCACTAACAGGCGAACGAGGCGTCACAATTATCTTGTTAATGTTTAATCCCCACCCGTGGTTTATTACTTAGGTTATCCCTGATTAATACAACTCTACGTGGGTTACCCTGATAGCCCCTTTGTGCGCCGACCCCCACTAGAGCCACTCTCTCTAGACACTCAACACAAAATATCCAACACAACATGATTGAATCAACAAGGAAAAACTGAACCAACAATGGATCAAACGCGAGGCTTAACCTTCTCGCCCACAATCACGTGTATAACATTCACAATACAGTACCCTCCAAGGGTACATTAACCTCACCATATCCCAACCTCTGGAAGTCTTAAACACAACTTAAGTTCCTATAACTAGAAGAGTTAACTCTAGGTTTTTTTCACATGACCCAAGCCCCAATCAAAGAAAATCAAATTAAACTTAAATGAATAATCTCAAACGTGCATAAATCATAGATCAACGCCAAACAAACTACAAGCACAATAAATTTCACCAACTTCATCAATCAATAATTTGAGAAAGATTGATTAAATTCTAAAACACACAAGATATTCCTAATTCACACAATAACACTATAACATTATATCTTTTAATTTTAATTTTAATTTTTTTTAACCAATCAATTTATTAATAATCACATAGCATATTCCCGATCTCTTCAATTAAACTATAAAATAATAACTTATGAAATAATAAATTTATTTCATAACCATGACATAAACGACCATCCAATATATATATTTTAAAATCAATTATTTAAAACTCCATTAATCAATTACACGAAAATTTCAATCACAAAATATAGTTTATTTCAGATTTTCTCAACTATACTAAAACAATGCAATTCCCCTAAAATTATCATCCTAAATTTATAAACACAATACATAACATCTTTTATATATATATATATATATAAAATACATATCTTAAAATCATTGCATTAATACATATAAAAACTACCTTAATAATACTCGGTAATTTTACAACCACACATATATATATAATATTTATATATATCTAATATATATATAATATATATATTTATATATACATATATATATATATAAAATAAAACAAAATCGAATTTAAAAAAAACGTTTATTAAAAAAAAATCGTATTAAAAGAAAAATAAATAAAAATAGATTTAAAAAAAAATGAATTTAATAATGTAATACACAGCCCCCAGTAGGGAGGTACTGCGTACATCTCAAGGGGAGGACACAGCCCCTGCTGCGCAGTACGCTGGGGACGGGACTGGTACGGCATCCGCCGTCCTTTCCCCTTCCCCCAAAATTTTAAAAACCTTAATCTTATTTTGTTTTATATATTTTCTTTCTTTAAAATTTTCTCTTAAAAACAAACCTTTTATAATTTAAAAATTTGATTTTACATGCATTTCGTTGGAAAGAGTTCGAATATATACCTTTAAAAAAAATCTACCTTACTCCATATTTAAAACTCGAAATTTGAAATTCGATATATATATATATATCATACCAAAAAAAAAGAATTTCAAATTAAAAGCAAATTAAATGGAAGCATTTACTCCTGTTTTGAAGTGCGCACGGCGCCCTTTATACGGCAGTGAGGGGACCACTGTACGCAATCCCCACTGGACTGCGCCCAACAGTCTCGACTGCTGTGCGCAGCCGGTGATGGCTGCGTACAGCAAGCCCCGGGGTCCGTGGGGGTACGGCCTGGGCCGACCTCCCACCTTCCCCAATAAAAACAAATAAAATATAATATTTATTTATATTTTGTTTTATATTTCTTTATATTTATTTTTAAATACATACTTCCGTCCAAACACACAGGCACGGAAATTTAAACGTGTTTTTAAATTAATAATACTAATAATTTCGTTTTTCTACTATTTATTTCCTTTCATAAAATTTAAAAGAAAACTTTCAATTGCAGATTTCGATTTATGGAAATAAATATAAATACTTTTATATAAATATAAATATATATTTTAATTTTAATTAATTTTTTTTTTGAAATACTTTTAATTATGGATATCTATGCAGTACCTAGAGTACATAGGTCTGCAACTATACAGATTACAAAATAAGATGAATTATATACAAATAAGGCATATCTTTATATATATATATATATATATATATATATATATATATATATATATATATATATATATATATGCAAAATTTATAACATAAATAATATGACATTCAGATTTTCACATTAGATATAAAATAAATCAGACAATTAATTCAATCTACAATAAGGGTAATTTCCATTTCAACAATAAATTTCACAGTTATATTGAAGAATTTCCAAAATTTCTATTATAGTTTTTTTTCTACCAACAAGTTCAAGGGTTTTAATCTGAACAAGTTTTCAAATCACATATCTTCTTTCTATAATTTTTTTTAAAACACACAAACAGATATTGTTCAAAGCACAACAGAAATAATAATAAATAACAGAAGAAAACCTGGAGTCCTTCGTCTGATGAAGAATCTAGCACAGTAATCTTCTTTCGAACGTGGAACCCCTTTGCAGCTTCTTTTCCAAATTCCTGTCTTCAGCTCACTTCTGAATCTATCTATTCTTCACCCACAATAATTTTACCCAGTAAACACAAAATCCAAAACTATCTTTCTTTTATTTTTCTTTTCCAGATCCAAAACAACAGAGCAAAACTTCTCTCTGTGAATAATCCCCTCATAAAAATAATAAATCAAAATAAATATGCAATAAAGCTCTTCCGCTTTCTTTTCTCAAAAAGTCTCCTTTCTTATTGGTCCTTTTTCCAACTTTTAAAAGCACAACTTATCTACAATTAAAATAATTTATTAAATCAAGATATTATCTGCACATGATTTTTCTAATTTATTATTAATAAAAAGATAATATTTAGTTATCTTCAAGAATATTTATTTAATTTAATTTCCTACACTTTAATTAATTAAATACTTTTTTAATTACAATATATTTAAATTTAACTATTTACTAACTCACAATTAAATCAAGACAACGAAACAACTTTAATTAATTATCTTATAACATAAGATTAATTAATTACACACTAACCATAAATTAAATAAAACTCAACAATTAACTACACAACGACAAGGACAAAACTTCAGTCATAACACAACAACTCACAACAGACGATGGACTTGGGACGAGGACACTTCCAAACCTACTCCCTTTTTCAACATTTTTACCCGTTGGGTTAATTTATTGCTCGCCCTGTCCTACCGAAGCAGGTGGAATCGAGACTTATTCCTGCAATCCTGCATCCAAATAAACGTCAAGTAGCACATGTATATATATAATCAAACATCCTATCGTGAGAAGGAATTGCAGTGTAGCAGGGCACTCGTGAACAAGTGATGCTACACTGTCCTCTCACCTAATCTATTCTAACAATTACAATATCAATGACAAACTAACATTTCTAACCAAATTGATCATAAGATAACATGATACTTAACTACTGCATCATAACTAATTATTAAACCATTGCATTATAAAATAATACTGAATTCAAATAACATGATCACCATAGGATTATCACATCGACATATAAAACATTAGAGAGAAAGCATTACATAATAAAATAATCCAAACCCTACATACAGAGTGTCATAAATCATAATAATAATATCAATTGTAGCAATCAACTAAACTACGCATCCGCACACACCAAATAGATGAATCAATCACCATCACAATTCAGTATCACACTAACATATACAAGCAAACAATAGTAGTAACTAGCATCAGAAACATGGGGGTATTACATAAAATGCATACCTACAGCCAAGATACATTTTCACAAACACTTGACATACAAACTAGCTTAATGAAATGCAAATACATAAAGCAAACATTTTGTCAAATAGTTGACAAATAACTCCTTATCACTCCAATATCAATTTGTAATAACATGAGAACTCTACAAGCTAATTATACAAATGCAAATATGCATTTTAAGAAACACTTTGAATGCAATCTACATAAGGGAACAACAAATTGGCATTTTGTCATACAACTTGCAACAAATCTTCATCTCCCTCTTTTTGATAATTGGAAGAGTTACAATGTTGAAAGGAGCTTTCAATGATACCAACTTATTTTCCAAATACCAACTACACTATCAATGACAAAAAATTACAGTGATGGTTTCCTTAGGGCAGCGATTACACTCATGCAAATGACTAGAAATCAAGTCTATATATGACTGAGAATTACAACAGCTACTTTCTAAAGATCTATATGATTTCTAATGCAATACATGTGCAATAAGGAACTTGGACTCGATGGCAGCCAACATAAGATTATTTGAATCTCCTCCAAAACTGTAAATTTTCCACTTATATGGCTGCACCTAGACTTGTAGACACCCAACGACCCTTGCAAGCAATTTGAAGATTTTTCTCAGCTCTCCAATCCAAAATCGCACCTTCTAGGGGTGCGACTAGCTGAAGATAGTAGCTACAGATTTTACCAGCTTTTATGAGTGAAATCGCACTAGCATATAGACTGAGATTGACCTCCACTTACGCACAAAGTCATCCTCTTCAAAGCAACACAAAAATCTAGAAATGAAAGGCTTTCATCAATACCCTACAAGCTAGAATTCGCCCTTCAAATGGATTGCAAATATCTTCTATCAAAATCTGAGAATGATGTGCTCTAATTGATTTAACCAAAATTGGCCAAAGGACACTAATTTTTCCAATGAAGTCCGAAGTGAGAAGTGTGAAGTAACTCCTCCACAATTCCAACTAGGGTTGGTGTTTCACAACCGAATTTGGCACTTAACTAGCTAGGTTTGGTCTTTCACAAATGAAGGTTGGAAATAAAAAAGCCAAGCATTCAACTCCAACAATGTAGTAGAAGTGTATTCAAGTCAAGATGTCCAAATGCATAGCTAAAGCCTCTTTTTATACTTTTTCAACCTCATCACCAAGAGGCTTCTAGAAGATTCCTGATTTATTCCTTAAGTGACTTTATTATTTTATTATTTTATTATTGAGTCACTTAAGTCACTTTTTATTATTAAATTAATAAATAATAAGTCATCCCTTTTGATATTTTATTTTTTTGGAATAACTTAATAAATAATTAATTTAATAACACCTCTTGATTTAATTAAATCATCAATTAAGTTATCCTCATGAAATATCAATAATTTGGACAACTTAATTAAATAATTTAATTAAATCACCATACCTCCAATTTGGGGACATGACAGTCCTCCCTTCCCAAAGATTGCTTTCCCTCAAGCAATCTACACTGCTAATCCAACTTGACTACCAAAACATCTGATGCTCGAATAGAGAATTAACTGCACCTATCCACTAACCATCTAGATCCCAATTGTATCTGCCACATGTGCACTCCCACGTTGAACTGGAAATCACACAACTCAATGTAGCCACATCATCAAGACCTCCCTCGAAAAGCAACTTCAAATTTCCTAACTCACTATCAGGAGTGAGAAGGATACTATCATGAATGCTATATACTCCTTGGAAAGAGGTTGAATCAATAATGACATCCAATGTGTAAGTCAACTTCTTAACAAGGTTAACAAGGTAGTCACGATCTGAAAGAAGGTTCAAATAATTTGACTTCATTGTCTCCACACCTTCTTTAACAATCTGCAAATCATCAAGAGAAGAATCTACTCCAAACCCCTTTTGTCACATCTCTAACTGAACTACCCAAAGATGTTCCTCAATTATTTTGTACATCTTGTCATGATGAGATAGGGCTGCAATAATCTCATCCTCCTTAACCTTCAATTGAGTCTCCAAGCTATGAACAACTTCAGTCTCATATGAAGAAGTCCCAACCAGTTCTTGTTTCCTCTTGCTTGGAACCAAGCACATCTCATCACCCTCATTAGAATAATATGTATTAAGGAGTCTTCTAATGATGTCAATCCCTTTTTGCCTTGCTATGTTAAGGAGATTGACCTTTGCTTTGACTTCTTGAAGATGTTTTCTTGCATTGGCAGCCACCAACTTAGCCTCATTGGCTTTCCTCATCCATTCTTTGTTCATCTTTTCGGATCTCCTTACTTCTTCCATGCCAAAATAAAAAAAAATCAATCCTTTTCTGATTGATATTTTTATGAATAGCAATTGGTGTAGGGCTTCCATCAATGTTTGCTATTGTGTCATTGACTTGATCATGAACCAAAGCTCCTATCTCATGAGAATGATGAGACATCATGTTGTTGTCCTTGAACCAATCAGTAATCATATCGTGCCATTGTAGAGTGTCACTTCCATCGTTTGTAGTCAAATCACTAGTGGCTACTCCACTAAGTACACGATCAACTACCTCAACCACCTCTACATTTTGGGTCTTCAAAGGTCCTTCATTTACCAAACCACAATTTGATTCTTCACTCAATGAAACATCACAAGACGACTTATCTTCATGTAGTTGCTCCAAGGTGTCTTCCATCATCACTTGCTCTTCTTTACTCTTGAAGTCATCATGGAGTGTCATGTTCTCTTTAGGATCAGCAGTATGCTGGTCACTAACCACTAAAAAATTCATCATATAGATTCCTAGATGTTTCACCCGTAGATACCTCATGCTACTCCTTTTTCCTTAATGAGGTATTCCATGACTCCAAACTTTTCTTCATAGAAATTTTTAGTTGAATCAATGGCTCCATCCAAGCTTCCTTTGAATTGCTAAAGAAAGGAAGTTCATTCTAATCTCTTGTGGAAGTGTAAGGTACCTTTCATAAGCAGAAATTATATCATCTATGGAACCCATGACTCACACTGGTGCTCCCCAATAGGCTGGCAAGATCCAAGCTTTGATACCATTGTAAAGTGCCTTGCCAAAACTGATCCAAAAAGCCTATTTTTCTGCCTTTGGAATTTTGACAAACACTTTGCTTGCAACCTTGAACTTGCTGGTAATTGATTTCAGATTGTATTTGAAATGCTTTTGATGAGTACAAATGCAATAAAATTGCTTTCCAAATGTTTCTAAGCATCTACTAAGGGCCTAAGATGATGTGCAATATGATTTTGTTCTTTTCAAATGCATAAACATGAAATTCTGATGTAAAATGCATACCTACAACCAAGAGACATTTTCACAAACACTTGACATACAAACTAGCTTAATGAAATGCAAATACATAAGGTAGACATTTTGTCAAATAGTTGACAAGTAACTCCTTATCACTCCAATATCAATTTTTAATAACATGAGAGCTCTACAAGCTAATTATACAATGCAAATATGCATTTTAATAAACACTTTGAATGCAATCTACATAAGGGAACAACAAATTGGCATTTTGTCATACAACTTGCAGAAAAACTTCATCTCCCTCTATCTGATAATTGAAAGAGTTACAATGCTAAAAGGAGCTTTCAATGATACCAACTTATTTTCCAAATACCAACTACACTATCAATGACATCAAATTACAATGATGGTTGCCTTAGGGCAGTGATTACACTTATGCAAATGACTAGAAATCAAGTCTATATATGACTAGGAATTACATCAGCTACTTTCTAAAGGTCTATATGATTTCTAATGCAATACATGTGCAATAAGGAACTTGGACTCGATGGTAGCCAACAGAAGATTATTTGAATCTCCTCCAAAACTATAAATTTGCCACTTATATGGCTGCGCCTGGACTTGTAGACACCCAACTACCCTTGCAAGCAATTTGAAGATTTTTCTCAGCTCTCCAATCCAAAATCGCACCTTCTAGGGGTGCGCCTAGCTAAAGATGGTAGCTACAGATTTTACCAGCTTTTATGAGTGAAATCCCACCAACATATAGACTGAGATTGACCTCCACTTATGCACAAAGTCATCCTCTTCAAAGCAACACAAAAATCTAGAAATGAAAGGCTTTCATCAATACCCTCCAAGCTAGAATTCGCCCTTCAAATGGATTGCAAATATCTTCTATCAAAATCTGAGAATGATGTGCTCTAATTGATTTAACCAAAATTGGCCAAAGGCCACTAATTTTGCCAATGACTTGTCCAAAGTGAGAAGTCTGAAGTAACTCCTCCACAATTCAAACTAGGGTTGGTGTTTCACAACCGAAATTGGCACTTAACTAGCTAGGTTTTGTTTTTCACAAACAAAGGCTGGAAATAAAAAAGCCAAGCATTCAACTCCAACAATGTAGTAGAAGTGTATTCAAGTCAAGATGTCCAAATGCATAGCTAAAGCCTCTTTTTATACTTTTTCAACCTCATCACCAAGAGGCTTCTAGAAGATTCCTGATTTATTCCTTAAGTGACTTTATTATTTTATTATTTTATTATTGAGTCACTTAAGTCACTTTTTATTATTAAATTAATTAAATAATAAGTCATCCCTTTTGATATTTTATTTTTTTGGAATAACTTAATAAATAATTAATTTAATAACACCTCTTGATTTAATTAAATCATCAATTAAGCTATCCTCATGAAATATCAATAATTTGGACAACTTAATTAAATAATTTAATTAAATCACCATACTTCCAATTCGGGGACATGGCATTAATGATTAATTATTTTTAATAATCAATTAAATTTAAATTGAGAGTTGAGAGTCATAATGCAAAATAAAAAGGTTAGAAGTAATTTAGTTATTTTAAATTATGATTGTCAATTTTGTTTTCTGTTTGGTTAATATATGATTTTTGAATTAGATAATAGAATGGTATTTAGAAAACATGTATAGATTGATGATGAGGTTTTTAGTGTACTTGATAGATCTATACAAGAAATAGAGCCTTGGGAGAATAGTTAAGTTCTTGTGACATGATTTTGTCCTAAAGATGGATGGTGTAGAGAAGAACCTTCACATCTATATATCTAAAGATGGATGGTATAGAGATTTCTTGCTCTCTAATACCTACACATCTATATATCTAAAGATGGATGTGTAGAGAAGTACCTTGGGGAAATTACTATCATGTAGAGATGAACTATTAAAGTTATTTGGTAACTAATTAATCGATATTGTCAATTTATAATTCTTTAAAACACACTAATCAAGAATACAAGATGCCTAGATGATGAATTGAAAATGAAATATCCACTTATATACGGGTTGGTGCAATGCAAATTACATTCTAATGCTTTGATATATCAATCCAATGTGATGATCCTATGATGTCATAATAACTAAGGACCTAGTGCTTAACCTTAAATATAAGATTATTGGTGCTCAATTTAAAGTATTTTGGTATGTAAGCTAACATGTAACATTTATATTCTTCAAAAGGATCTAATTGAGAAAGTGGAAAGTTAACTTTGAGTGAGGGGAATATGCCACATGTGCGGTCTTGTATAGGTGACAAATCCACACTTATATTCTATTCTAGTGTAAGAGAAACCTACAAAGATGGACTAGTCTTGTTCTACAATAATTTATTAAGCATAATAGAGGCTAGTACCAAGATTTGGCTCAACTTGAATAAAAGCAAGGAAAAATAAGAATAAGAATGATTTGTTTATGGTAGGACCAAAAGTGAGTGTAAAATAAGAGGGTAAATGGGCAAGGGATGCACTTTTATCCTTTACAACTTCCTCCACTTTGGGTTGCATGTGATATAAATAAATTATGCATGCTAAATTAATGAAAGAAACAAATAAAATAACAGAAAGATTCAAGAATATGGGGTATGGAGGCCTCAAAATTCTTCATTTTTTACAAGAGTTGTGTCTCCTAAATTGCATACACAAGTCATTAGTGGCACCTATAAAACTATGTTGAAGTATACAAATAACATCATAAATAATTGTATTTTTCCAAAGTATGTGAATTAATCATTTATAAAAGGGGAAGAGTAGTGTGGATGAAGTCGTCCTATAAGGGACAACAAAGAGACGAAACTTGTGTGGCTCCCATGAAGGAGGCGTACATGATCCATGTAAACTAGGATATGTATGGAAGTAAGACATGCAAGAAACAATCATGATACTTTAGGTAAGTTGCCCCCCATGAAGGATACACCAATGAACCATGTAAAGCTAAGACATAGTGGAAGCATGATGTAAGTGAAAACCATGGAGTTGAAACTAGAGTTCCTTCAGGGGCTACAATCATGAACCATGTAAACCTAAGACATAATGGGGATATCTACACACACACACACACACACACACACATACATGTAAGTGACAATTGCAAGGATGTAACTAAGTTGACCCTCATGAAATATCACAACCTGAATGATGTTAAAAATAATACTAAAAAGTGGATAATATGCCCCTTCTCAAATTAAGTGCATACATTGTGATGGATTCAATTTAAGGAGAGGACAATGGTGTCGATCACATTGTGTAATTTCAAAATATGTAACTATGAAATACTATTGATAGGGGACAATAGATTTTGACCCTAATGTTTCACTCATGTGTGAAGATAATTCACAATATGAAGAGTGGTCATGTGCTAAATGTCATCATATAAGAGCAATGATTATTATTGTGTAAGTTACATAAATGAAGGAACCAAAAAATAATGAGGGCATGAGATATCTGTTACCTATTTTTCACTACAAGCTCAAACAGGTAGAGCTGAATGAAATTCATCATTGATAGGTACATAAATTTTCATGTTTTTTTGATTTAAGTATTCATTGATCATCATAGAGATCATTTTACATCTGAATCATAGTTTTATTGTGCAAGCATTTGAAACAGAAAAATTGAGAATTTGCATAGTAATGCCTTTTATTCATTTTGTAAAAATGTTGAATC
>VDFB02086081.1:409652443-409914235 GCA_007258455.2 Sequoia sempervirens
CTCATTGGCTTTCCTCATCCATTCTTTGTTCATCTTTTCGGATCTCCTTACTTCTTCCATGCCAAAATAAAAAAAAATCAATCCTTTTCTGATTGATATTTTTATGAATAGCAATTGGTGTAGGGCTTCCATCAATGTTTGCTATTGTGTCATTGACTTGATCATGAACCAAAGCTCCTATCTCATGAGAATGATGAGACATCATGTTGTTGTCCTTGAACCAATCAGTAATCATATCGTGCCATTGTAGAGTGTCACTTCCATCGTTTGTAGTCAAATCACTAGTGGCTACTCCACTAAGTACACGATCAACTACCTCAACCACCTCTACATTTTGGGTCTTCAAAGGTCCTTCATTTACCAAACCACAATTTGATTCTTCACTCAATGAAACATCACAAGACGACTTATCTTCATGTAGTTGCTCCAAGGTGTCTTCCATCATCACTTGCTCTTCTTTACTCTTGAAGTCATCATGGAGTGTCATGTTCTCTTTAGGATCAGCAGTATGCTGGTCACTAACCACTAAAAAATTCATCATATAGATTCCTAGATGTTTCACCCGTAGATACCTCATGCTACTCCTTTTTCCTTAATGAGGTATTCCATGACTCCAAACTTTTCTTCATAGAAATTTTTAGTTGAATCAATGGCTCCATCCAAGCTTCCTTTGAATTGCTAAAGAAAGGAAGTTCATTCTAATCTCTTGTGGAAGTGTAAGGTACCTTTCATAAGCAGAAATTATATCATCTATGGAACCCATGACTCACACTGGTGCTCCCCAATAGGCTGGCAAGATCCAAGCTTTGATACCATTGTAAAGTGCCTTGCCAAAACTGATCCAAAAAGCCTATTTTTCTGCCTTTGGAATTTTGACAAACACTTTGCTTGCAACCTTGAACTTGCTGGTAATTGATTTCAGATTGTATTTGAAATGCTTTTGATGAATACAAATGCAATAAAATTGCTTTCCAAATGTTTCTAAGCATCTACTAAGGGCCTAAGATGATGTGCAATATGATTTTGTTCTTTTCAAATGCATAAACATGAAATTCTGATGTAAAATGCATACCTACAACCAAGAGACATTTTCACAAACACTTGACATACAAACTAGCTTAATGAAATGCAAATACATAAGGTAGACATTTTGTCAAATAGTTGACAAGTAACTCCTTATCACTCCAATATCAATTTTTAATAACATGAGAGCTCTACAAGCTAATTATACAATGCAAATATGCATTTTAATAAACACTTTGAATGCAATCTACATAAGGGAACAACAAATTGGCATTTTGTCATACAACTTGCAGAAAAACTTCATCTCCCTCTATCTGATAATTGAAAGAGTTACAATGCTAAAAGGAGCTTTCAATGATACCAACTTATTTTCCAAATACCAACTACACTATCAATGACATCAAATTACAATGATGGTTGCCTTAGGGCAGTGATTACACTTATGCAAATGACTAGAAATCAAGTCTATATATGACTAGGAATTACATCAGCTACTTTCTAAAGGTCTATATGATTTCTAATGCAATACATGTGCAATAAGGAACTTGGACTCGATGGTAGCCAACAGAAGATTATTTGAATCTCCTCCAAAACTATAAATTTGCCACTTATATGGCTGCGCCTGGACTTGTAGACACCCAACTACCCTTGCAAGCAATTTGAAGATTTTTCTCAGCTCTCCAATCCAAAATCGCACCTTCTAGGGGTGCGCCTAGCTAAAGATGGTAGCTACAGATTTTACCAGCTTTTATGAGTGAAATCCCACCAACATATAGACTGAGATTGACCTCCACTTATGCACAAAGTCATCCTCTTCAAAGCAACACAAAAATCTAGAAATGAAAGGCTTTCATCAATACCCTCCAAGCTAGAATTCGCCCTTCAAATGGATTGCAAATATCTTCTATCAAAATCTGAGAATGATGTGCTCTAATTGATTTAACCAAAATTGGCCAAAGGCCACTAATTTTGCCAATGACTTGTCCAAAGTGAGAAGTCTGAAGTAACTCCTCCACAATTCAAACTAGGGTTGGTGTTTCACAACCGAAATTGGCACTTAACTAGCTAGGTTTTGTTTTTCACAAACAAAGGCTGGAAATAAAAAAGCCAAGCATTCAACTCCAACAATGTAGTAGAAGTGTATTCAAGTCAAGATGTCCAAATGCATAGCTAAAGCCTCTTTTTATACTTTTTCAACCTCATCACCAAGAGGCTTCTAGAAGATTCCTGATTTATTCCTTAAGTGACTTTATTATTTTATTATTTTATTATTGAGTCACTTAAGTCACTTTTTATTATTAAATTAATTAAATAATAAGTCATCCCTTTTGATATTTTATTTTTTTGGAATAACTTAATAAATAATTAATTTAATAACACCTCTTGATTTAATTAAATCATCAATTAAGCTATCCTCATGAAATATCAATAATTTGGACAACTTAATTAAATAATTTAATTAAATCACCATACTTCCAATTCGGGGACATGGCATTAATGATTAATTATTTTTAATAATCAATTAAATTTAAATTGAGAGTTGAGAGTCATAATGCAAAATAAAAAGGTTAGAAGTAATTTAGTTATTTTAAATTATGATTGTCAATTTTGTTTTCTGTTTGGTTAATATATGATTTTTGAATTAGATAATAGAATGGTATTTAGAAAACATGTATAGATTGATGATGAGGTTTTTAGTGTACTTGATAGATCTATACAAGAAATAGAGCCTTGGGAGAATAGTTAAGTTCTTGTGACATGATTTTGTCCTAAAGATGGATGGTGTAGAGAAGAACCTTCACATCTATATATCTAAAGATGGATGGTATAGAGATTTCTTGCTCTCTAATACCTACACATCTATATATCTAAAGATGGATGTGTAGAGAAGTACCTTGGGGAAATTACTATCATGTAGAGATGAACTATTAAAGTTATTTGGTAACTAATTAATCGATATTGTCAATTTATAATTCTTTAAAACACACTAATCAAGAATACAAGATGCCTAGATGATGAATTGAAAATGAAATATCCACTTATATACGGGTTGGTGCAATGCAAATTACATTCTAATGCTTTGATATATCAATCCAATGTGATGATCCTATGATGTCATAATAACTAAGGACCTAGTGCTTAACCTTAAATATAAGATTATTGGTGCTCAATTTAAAGTATTTTGGTATGTAAGCTAACATGTAACATTTATATTCTTCAAAAGGATCTAATTGAGAAAGTGGAAAGTTAACTTTGAGTGAGGGGAATATGCCACATGTGCGGTCTTGTATAGGTGACAAATCCACACTTATATTCTATTCTAGTGTAAGAGAAACCTACAAAGATGGACTAGTCTTGTTCTACAATAATTTATTAAGCATAATAGAGGCTAGTACCAAGATTTGGCTCAACTTGAATAAAAGCAAGGAAAAATAAGAATAAGAATGATTTGTTTATGGTAGGACCAAAAGTGAGTGTAAAATAAGAGGGTAAATGGGCAAGGGATGCACTTTTATCCTTTACAACTTCCTCCACTTTGGGTTGCATGTGATATAAACAAATTATGCATGCTAATAATTGTATTTTTCCAAAGTATGTGAATTAATCATTTGTAAAAGGGGAAGAGTAGTGTGGATGAAGTCGTCCTATAAGGGACAACAAAGAGATGAAACTTATGTGGCTCCCATGAAGGAGGCGTACATGATCCATGTAAACTAGGATATGTATGGAAGTAAGACATGTAAGAAACAATCATGATACTTTAGGTAAGTTGCCCCCATGAAGGATACACCAATGAACCATGTAAAGCTAAGACATAGTGGAAGCATGATGTAAGTGAAAACCATGGAGTTGAAACTAGAGTGCCTTCAGGGGCTACAATCATGAACCATGTAAACCTAAGACATAATGGGGATATATATATATATATATATATATATATACATATATATATATATATATATACATATATATATATATATATATATATATATATACATATATATATATATATACATATATATATATACATATATATATATATATACATATATATATATATATACATATATATATATATATATATACATATATATATATATATATATATACATATATATATATATATATATACATATATACATGTAAGTGACAATTGCAAGGATGTAACTAAGTTGAACCTCATGAAATATCACAACCTGAATGATGTAAAAAATAAGACTAAAAAGTGGATAATATGCCCCTTCTCAAATTAAGTGCATACATTGTGATGGATTCAATTTAAGGAGAGGACAATGGTGTCGATCACATTGTGTAATTTCAAAATATGTAACTGTGAAATACTATTGATAGGGGACAATAGATTTTGACCCTAATGTTTCACTCATGTGTGAAGATAATTCACAATGTGAAGAGTGGCATGTTCTAAATGTCATCATATAAGAGCAATGATTATTATTGTGTAAGTTACATAAATGAAGGAACCAAAAAATAATGAGGGCATGAGATATCTGTTACCTATTTTTCACTACAAGCTCAAACAGGTAGAGCTGAATAAAATTCATCATTGATAGGTACATAAATTTTTATGTTTTTCTGATATAAGTATTCATTGATCATCATAGAGATCATTTTACATTTGAATCATAGTTTTATTGTGCAAGCATTTGAAATAGAAAAATTGAGAATTTGCATAGTAATGCCTTTTATTCATTTTGTAAAAATGTTGAATCTCGCACAAGCCACGAGAGTAACTGAGTTTGAATATGACAATCAAAAGATGAATACAAAATTCAAAGGACAAACTACATTGCTGAAAATAACATAAGCGTAAAGAAGAGGAGCAATTCATTATTGCCTATAATGATGAATCACTTTCGTTGGTATCTTTAGCCATCGCGTCTCCAAGCAGCTGCAGCCTCGTTTCCTCACTCCATGAACCTGCAAAATTGTAAAGGAGTGGCGTTAGAGTTATACTCTAAGCAATGACGAATTACATTCTGCCTTACTCCTATGCTACCGACAGAAATGCAATTTGCATCAAAACAAGCATTCATCAGATGAAAGGCTGACAATCAAGAAAAACATAACTCAATGGAAGCTTTCAGCTTCTTTTATTTTGCTAACTTGTTTGTTTCAATGTGCAGGGGCAGATTCATCATGTTCGTGGTTATCTTATCAGATATGTGGAGCAAAACGGGCTCCCACAAGGGTAGAGCCCGGCATATCAGGCAGATACCTCTCATCTATTTATATATGAGATCTTTATATCAGTCACAGTCATGAAGTAAGACTGTTGTCATAAAAGAGATTCAAAGAAAAACTTAAGGCAGCAACTTTCAAGCCATATGAAGCTATAACATGGTGGAAATTTAATAGATCAAATTCTCATAAAACAATAAATGCATTGATGACATTCATTATGTCTTGGAAGTAACTGAAGATACATATTGAATTTGGTATAAGCTTAACAAGAATAACAGATTGCAGTAATTAAAGGAGCAATAATTAAACATCGAAAGGGCAATCACGTTATGTGTTCATTTAATAAACGTTGATCAAGCTTGCATAATCTTTAGCATAAAAGGAGATATTTCTTCTTCATCATTCTTGAGGAGTTTCAAGACAGTGGAGGTAGAGGAGATCATCAAGGAAACAAACATGAGGAATCCTTTGGAATGCTCAATGAATGTATAGATCAGAAATAAATTACACTATCATTCAGCCATTTGTTGTTGCCTCATATCATATTTTCTGTTGTTTGTGTTTTTGGAGTACATATGTTAAAGGTGCAACCATAAAGGCATATAAGCAAGGCACTAATTACAACAGTTGCAGCTTATTAGCCTACATGAAATGATTGAAACTGTCTCATCTTGTGGAATGTGCACAAAGTATATAGAAACAATGATGCTCTTTGAATTCCAAGAGTAAGATTAAGTCAGCCCAAGCAAGGTGTTGACCATTTTTCTACATAATACCTGAAGCAAAATGGGGAATAGAGATAGCACATAACAGTGACAGTAAGAGCACATGAATACATATTTTTATGTGTATAAAGTTTTCCTTATTCCAATGTTCAAATGCATGTTGAAGATAATAATACTCTAGCACATATAGCTACAGTAGTGAAGAGTGAAGAGAAATATATTGCATAAGTGAAAAGCCATATATCACATACATCCACAATGGGGAATAGAGATAAGTGAAGTCGAGCATGTAAAAGACAAAGAGACAATGCATCTTGATGCTCAAATCAAGCTTCTTCTTACAGGAAAGTCAAGAGAAACATACAAATGGCGGATTTCTAAAGGAAAATTCTGTTCAATAGAAGGACAAAGATGACAGTGTGTTTGAGTTTCAGATTTAAGGCAATGTTTAGCATGCAGATCCCTGAGAATACGTAAATGGACAATATTTGATGGAGCAGCCAAGCCATTCACATAAGAGAACCCCAGTTGCAGCTTTACTATGGCTAACATTTATATCTTTTTCCAAGAGTATTGACAAGAATCAAACACAGAGAGATAGGTGCATTTTCAGAAATGTATTGTTTGCAAATACAATGACTGCCTTATTTAAATCTGAGCATGGAGATGGTTACATTCACAAGATCTCTGTCATTTTTTATAAAGGAAAGGTATGTATGCCATGTTATTTTCAAAGGCATGAGCTAACAAAGAAGGAATTTCTTTCATTTCTGGTATGGAAAAGCTCAAAATAGAATCAATAGCAGAATATTTGCATAAAGCTCAGATACCCACCTGGGGTTTTCCTCATAAATATAGATATATGGAGTTGCCATATTTTCAGTTGTGGGTCAAAATCAATAACAGATTTTCATTGTATACAACAAGATATATTTAATTTTCAGTCATGGTTGCAGCCTAGAGCTTTCTGTTTTCAAAATATAGAGATACCCATTTAATACTTTCACTTCGAAATCATAAATATGTACAAGAGCATTGAAGGTCATCATGAGTAACATATAGATGTGAAAGAATATGTAATAAGGATAACCATCGAGCTTGAGTAAGAGAAAATACAAAAAATTGGTGATGGAGTTTCTTTTCCTCATAGAGAACGACTTTCAGATTAATACAACAAGAAGGAAAGAAGGAGTCTCAAAAATCATTAATATTCTCTCAAGATGCAGACAAGGTGTTCATCGCGACTACAGAATAAGGAACCATGGACAAAAAAGATAAGACAAGAAAATATCAGAAGATTATGCGCACAGCCGCGGCTAGAGAGCCTTGAAATACACTACAAAATGGAGGCAAATCTCAGTTTTGTATTAAAAAAATAGCAGAGAACACTTACCAACAAGTTTCAAAGGGAGGGTCGACCAAGATTAAGGTGTAAATCTGAAGGAAGTTGTCTTCATGGCGGCTACAACAGAGTTTGTTCAATGAAGCAAAAGTGAAGAGTGATAATGATTTTTAGGGTTCGATGTTTACTTTTGTGCATTCGCCCTAATTCCACTTTGCATATTTTTGTTAATGATTTTTAATAATCATTATGTCTTTTAATTTTCCCCGTGGCCATAACTTTTTGAGTCAATGAGCCTAGCAAAGTGGTCGACCTTATCAATAATGAAGATTTGTGCTAAAGTATTATGGCAGAACATTTAAATCATTGCCAAATATATGCCAAGTGTGGTCAGCTTTAGGAATAAGCATGGTGGTCTTCAATGATTATTAATGAACAGTGCATATTTTCGAATTTATGCTAAGTATGAAGTTGTAGGTGCCTTCAAGTTTAGCTTTATTCTTCATATTTAAATGCATTTGATAATGTAAATGAATTAATTAAATGATGCATTATAAATCATTTAATTACTTCATCATCTAAAATGCAAATAAAGATGCTATTTAAAGCTAAATCACAATTTTACTTCAGTTACACATCAAACTCAACTGAAGATTTTTGCATGAAGATGGAGTTCCAGTTGCATGGGCGAATTGACAAGAATGAGACAGTTTTGCATGCTTTAGCCCACCTTTTCAGGGATTTCCAGTTTAGTTTGAGTTGCAAATCAGTTGCATGCTTTATGACTGCCAGTTCGAGATTGAGTTCACTCATTTTTGCATGAGTTTGAACCTTATTTTCAGGGATTTTTGCTTCTGCTCGGATTTCACTTTGGAATTGTCACTTTCTCACTAAAATTGACTTTCAGTTGCTTATTCATGCACTTTGAAGTGCATTCATATTGTATATATGGAAAAAGTTTATCTTTTTCAATTTAGTTCTTGTTATTCAGCTTTACATTCTGCAAAGCGAATGGTCATGTAACTCAGCTTTCAAATTAATACAACAGTGTTTTTACAGGTTTACTTATGTTATTTTTGCAAAGATTCCTTCAAATTGTACAGTAAAATCAAAGTTTGCCTTGTCATTTGGCTGTCTTTATGAATGATTCGATGAAGTTTTATTATGTTTAAATATCAAAACCTTTAAAATCTTTGTCTCATTTATATTTGCATGCATTCAAATAGTTAAAGTCATAGGTCTAAGGTTGTGTAAATGAATAATATTCTTCTTTGTTGTGAAAGTCATGTTTTCCTTCAAAGCTGATTTATTCAAAGCCTTCCTTAGAATCGATTTTTGTGGTGAAACTGTCAAAATTGACTTGTGTGGTTAGTTTTCTGAGGTTTATTGTGAATCAAAATTGCAGATCTTTATCAATTAGGTGCATCACCTTTAATTTACAGTTTTCTTGCATTTAGATTTAGTCTTTCTCCTTTTTCTAGCAAATCACTTAGTTATTAACCAAAAAATTAAATAGGAACCAACCTAGAATCTGGAGGTCTAATTCCTTATAGGATACCCACAGCCTGGAATTAGTTCCAATGTTTCAACAGATTACTAAATTTCAATAATCAAGCATTCGGGTGCAATCTGTTTGACAACAATATCATCATGAGAGTCATATAATATGTTATGTAAAACACGCTTGTGTAAAATGACATAACAAACTTGTGTGTAATATATATCATCATAGTATAACCATTTTAAAAAGTATGCATAGAAAATGGATCCTAATGTTGACAACTAACGTGGGGAAAATCATAGGTGGAAGTGAGATACCCTCATACCCAATGCATTCATGTAAGTGAAAGCTAAGTAATAGTGTACAAAATGTCATCTTGTAAGAATGATAATATAAACATCTCATATAAATGCTCTCATGTATTTATATGGCATAAGAAAGATGTGTAATATATGAACATGGAAGAAAAAAAGAGAAGTATTGTAATGTAAATGATATTGACATGTTCATACAATGAAAAATATCTAACATCTTTTAATGTCAAACCCATCAAATTAACACAATTTTTTTTTTTAACACATTACCTATTTACATAAAGTAAATACTCAAATTAGATAACTAAATTACTTAAATCTAAAGAATACAACATTACTACATTATTACATAAATATTTGAACAATACAAATATGCTGAAAACATATACCCATCATAATCTTTGTCCACATAACTTGTCTACATTTTATTTATAAATTTTCTAAAATGGATTAACCTTATATTTAATTGTTATAATATACACCGTGACAACTAAACAAAGCATGCTCAATTGAAAAATATAGAAAGTTGAGCATCAATGACCATGTACATATTTACCAACCGATAAGTTATACAAAATTTAAGGTGGTTTTATTTGCTTAATCATTCTTGACCATTAGGGATATATAATTTTTTATTTCCTTTATGAGATATAGATACATAAAATAGCGCATAGATATAGGTGCACTGAATTTGAAATTTAAAATTAACATTGTTCCAAATAAAAACAACTACCTTTAAGGGAAAAAAGAGTATGATAGATTTTATTCCTATTGTATTAAAATGCATGTATTGGATATGAATTGTAAGGGGAATGATTTTATTCCCATTATATTGGATTTGTACTTTGTGTTTATATTTTGTGTTTATATTGTATTCTTATTTTCTTAAAAGTAAGAAAGAAAATTGAGTTTGCATTTTAGGGGTGTTATAAGTGGATGATTGAAACTAAAAGGTAAATTGGGTTTGCATTTTAAGGGTGTTATAGGTGTTATAAATCTTATAATTCTTCATGAAATATTATAAATGGGAGAGTTTGTATGAAATGGGAGACTTAAAATTACATGTAAATTTAAATTCTCTTTAGTCAAACATAAAGGAGTATTTCATGTTTCATGACCTTGTGATAGATAGATTATCTATGAAGAAGTAGATGTATGCATTAAATTATTGGTATGTGATGTCTACGATCATGTATGTGCTAATCCATACCTTGTATTGATTGTATGTTCACAATTATTTTCATGTATCGATACTACAACTAAATAAGAGGATACCCGCATACAAATTTATATCACCTATAAGATATAATTGGGTAAGATAACCAACATTGCAATGTGATCTCTAGCCAAAATAATCTATACTATATAATATCTAAACATCTACTTCAATAACTTGTTGATATCAACAACCAACTTCAACTAAATACAAATCTTATTTTGAATCAATAAGAGTATATTGAATGAGCTTCAATTATTAAGTTACAAAGTATCCAATGGTTGAATTATGAATTGATATATATTTCTAATAGGTATTCTCAAACACATGTGAATTATACAAGAATTTATATGTTAGAACTACAGCTCCAGTGGGTGCAAAGAGAAACAAAGGGTTTTTCTTGTCAACTAACTTACTATCCATCCCATACTTGATACAACTGATAAGGTATAATTCACCTATTTTGGTGGTTTCTTGGATGATTATCTTTAGAGTTTCATGATAACCACTTTTTTCACATGATCTTAGGATTGTATAAATTGTAAAGCATTTTTTAGACAAGTTGTAGAAGTTAGAAAGGAAAATGATAATAATAGGAACATACCTATCAAATGTTGCCAAAAAAACTCATCCAATCAACTCAAAGTTACTAAAAGTTCATTCAAATGACTTGAGATTGTAAGGAATGCTATCAATGCATCAAGGAATGAGAGATATAAGAGTGAAAGTGTGAAAAATGAACTAGTTTTTTTCTTGTATTGTCTTGGATTGATGTTTTGTGATGATTGTCAGGAAATTTTTTAAAGTTACGCTCTCAATTACTCAAGAAAATTTTATCAAAAGTCTCCAAATTTTATTAAAAATATCCCCTAGTTTTTTGAACTCACTAATCTTAATGCACAATATAAGATAATTTTTTAATATTTTTAATCTATATATGTTATAAAGAAGACTTTTATATTATAAACTCTAACATTTGAAAAAATAAAAAAATAAAAAATTAATGTCTCAAATGCGTGCATCAACTTTGCCTTGACCCCATCAAATCTTTAGAAGATTAAATTAGAGAGAATTGCTATCCATTTTTTTGGAAGTCACCCCTATACTTTACATAATATAAAAGTGTGCTCCTCTAATATTTTGTTACTTATGTTTCTTTTATGAAATTTCAATGGAACAAAATAAAAATGATGATATTCATTTGGTTGAAAATCTATATTTTAGATTACCAATATATTAATATTCTATCTAGATACTTGATTTACATAAATAGTTAGTATGTTGTTGTGTTGATTGCTCAAAAGAATTCAAATTTTTACTTTCACTCTTATGTCAATAGGTATTCTATAGTGGCAAAAAGGCACAATGTCTCATGTTGTGACTTTATACATAAGAAAACGTGATCTATGACACTCAAAAGTCAACTCACCAAAAAAGTGAAGTTGTGAGATGGACTTAGAATAACACATGCATTGTACCATTGTTAATGACATGAAATGAATCACTCCTAATATTGTGATAAAAGGCAATCAAGTGGTAGAAAATATGATGAACTACCCCCTTCATGTGGAAGGATAGTTTGGTGAGTGACATAGATATTGTTGTGTTGAGTGGGGGTTGTACTAATTGATCCACTCACTTTGTGAGGAAAGAATTCTTGATGACAAAGTATGGTGTTTATATGACACTTTGGTGGTGGGGTGGTGGGATTCTCTCTTGTAAATTATTGAAGGGGTGTAGTTGTGATTTTTATTTGCTATAGTGAGTCACTAGCTCTAATTTGGTTGAGCTTGTTATCTATAGAGAGAAAAAATAGATCAAGCTGTCACTCCTCTAGTTCAATTTGTTCCTCCAAGAGTGCTAGTTCTCTTGTGCATCTCCTTTCATTGGACTTCTAGATTAGTTTATGTACATTATTTCATTTCTTCAACCTATTCTTTTATTGATGTTTATTTTTTTGGTATATTTTATTTGATCTCATCTAAAATTGTCTTAATCCATTTTTCCTTAACTCTATGACACATTAGGTGTGAACGGTTCAGTGATGGAGGTGTGAAAATTTTAAAAGAGTATATTTTAATGAATCCATGTGTTTTTCTTGATTGAAATGTATTTAATGTTTTTTAAGTTTAATTCATTGAATTTGTTTGATTTGTAACTTTAATTTGTTTGATTTTAACTTTTTCAAAGATGTTGAAGAGGTTTTTGAAACCTATAAAAAGATGAGACTAATGTGTATTTTTTAGTTTTTAGTTTTATATTGGAAAGAAAATTAATACATATATAAATACTTAACTATCTTTTTGTTCTTTTCTAAAAATAAATATTTTAGATGAATTACAATTAAATAAAAATGAAAGAAGTTTCCTTATGCATGAATAAAACTAAATGAATTTGAACTTTCTCAGACAATTTCTACATTTTTGTTACTTTTCATTCAATGAGATAACATTGTTTTGATTTAATTGTTTGAGGATAAATAAATCTTAGTATTTGAATTGACAAAGAGTTTTAAAATAAATAAAATAAAATAAGTTTCTAGTCTAATTTAATCTAATAAAGTAATGCAAATTTAATCTAATCTAAGAAATAAATAATTTAATCAAATCTAACAAAAAAAGTAATAACATAATATTATATTCTTTAGGAAGTTTTAGTGACCTAATTACTAATTTAAGCTACTGTATAAATAAAAGATTCTACAAAATTAATTAAAATCAAGGAACCTATAGATTTGAAGGTTCAGAGAAGCTTCTTTTAAGTTGTTGTGATTTGTGTCCTTAGAGGATCCAACTTTTATCATTGTATCTTCTCCTCTCCAACTTTGAGGTAAGATTGATGGAAGGGAAGATTAGTTGATGCAGAGAGATTAGAGATTGCTTGGGAATGGTGTGAAATATTTATAAGCTTTTTAATGTTGTAGAAGATGCTCTACCCTAGCTATGATAAATATTGGATTTTTCTTGGAGGGAGGATTGAAAACTTTTAAATATGGCTCCTATCTAGCAAAATCATGTAGAGGCACCAAATGCTAGCAAGATGATCGTATGTTCTATTCTATTCTACTCTTCTTCTTTTTTATCATTCTTTATTCTTTTCCCCTTTGTTATGTTCATGAATGAATGAGAAATGGGGTGATTTTAATAGGAAAGAGAACTATCAATTGAAGGGGGGAAGATCAATAATTAAGGGGAGTTATTAGTGCCATTAGGACTCAAAAGGACTATCAATTAGAGGCTAGATTGGAAGAGAAAATCCTAGAACAAGAAGATTCACACATCAACCAAACATAATGTATGGTTACCGCATTTGGAAGGTAAGTCATCCGTTTTATTGACATAGGTCACCCAAGTGACCCTACAACTTAACCTAGGTTGTGTGAGAGACCTTAAGGTCTTTCAGTTGCCTCTACAACAAAAGGCACACAAGCTTGGTTTTAGAAGGAGATGATGTGCAAGTTGGGTATGAAGCTAACAAATATGAAAACCACATGGGAGAAGGTTCTAAAGGCACAAAAGAACTTCTATAAAGACAAATAAGATGTGATGATAAGCTAATCATGCCACATGGGTCATGAGTTGGATCACCAAATCGTCATCAAACTATTATATTGATCCATATAATTTTGACCATTTACACAATCGACCTATTTAAGAAAACTAAAACTATAAAATTAAAAATATAGTCAACATAATTTAATATAAAAATATAACATAAAAGTATAAAATAAATATAAAACAAAAGAAATACATGATTTTCTTTTTATTTTATCAATAGTGTGTATATATATTTATTTATTCAAATATTTTAATTTATTTATTTTTACATTGTATAGACAAAAAAAACATATATGTGTGTGTAAATGAAATTATTCAAAAATATCACATAAATACATAATATAAATTACTACACTAAAAATAAAAATAAAACAAAAAAATTATTGAGCCCATTGAGCCAATAGTAAGGCCAAAGAATGAAGGCCTTGGATATGTTAGTGGAAATAAAAATGATGTTATAGGTGTTAAAAGTTCAAAAAAATTATCTCAAGAAATACAATGCATACAATATTCTCATTGTCATAGGCATGGACATAAAAAATAGCTCTGTTGGGATCTTCATTCTTGTAGTATCCATGGATTGAAAAATCATTCTGAAAAAATTGTGTTGGAACAAAAAGTGGAAGAAACAACCTCTAAAGGATAGTACACAGATGGATTGCAAATGGATTGGTGTATCTAATCGGAAAATGGTCATAAATATGTTTAGAATGTTATATAAGCATAAATATTCTTATATCAGACAAAATAACAAATCATTGGTGCAAGATTTGAAGTTGGAGCATTCATATATGTGAGATTTGAAGTTCAAGCACTCATATATGTAGAATTGGTGTATCTAATCGGAAAATGGTCATAAATATGTTTAGAATGTTATATAAGCATAAATATTCTTATATCAAACAAAATAACAAATCATTGGTGCAAGATTTGAAGTTGGAGCATTCATATATGTGAGATTTGAAGTTCAAGCACTCATATACGTAGAATGGTTGTAATATTGATCCCAAAGATCATTGTTGAACCTTAAAAGTTGTAATATTGATCGCAAAGATCATTGCTGAATGGTTGTAATGTTCATTGCAAAGATCATTGTTAAACCTAAAAGTTGTTTTGTAGATCACAAAAATCATTGCTGAATGGTTGTAACGTTGATTGCAAAAATCATTGTTCAACTTAAATGTTGTACTATTGATCACAAACATCATTGTTGAATGGTTGTAATGTTGATCACAAAGATCATTGTTGAACTTAAAAAGTTGGAGTATTGATTCAGAGATCATTGTTGAATAGTTGTAGTGTTGATCGCAAATATTGTTGCTAAATTTGTAAAGGATTTGATCGCAATGATCATTGTTGAAATTGATCGTAGAAATTATTGCTAAATTATGAAGATTTTTTTTATCACAAAGATCATTGGGAATGCTTCATTTCCTTTATTGATATAGGCCTAACTATGAAGAATGTTTTTATACTTTCAAGAAGACATTGGTGTTAAATATTCTTCATTTGTACATGAATAGCTAATAAACCTATTTGTTATAGGTGGCTTCCATCATCTAATTAAGTTGTGCGATAAAATAAAACTTATGAGAGGTGTTAAAATATAAACTATATTTTAAAAAATCCAACATAACTATAACGCCCCGCCGTGCGAACCCCAAAGGACAAATAAACAATAATTTCTACACAATTTTTTTAAACAAAAGTAAACATAACATACATGTAATACACGTTAATTCAAAACATGAATTTCATTTAAGTAGATTCATTAACACATACATCCCTTGGGGTACACGAGGAGTCATTACGAGACTTAGATCCACACAACGACAATAAAGAATAAAAGCCAAAGATATAATCCATAACAAAATAAACATTAACAATATAACACATACATGATAAACATAGATAAGGAACCATCCGTGTATAAATACAACATATGCATGATTAACTCAACACAATGAATAACAACTGCCATGGCCAAAGACCACACCGAGTTTAACATTACATTACAGTACAATGTTCTAAAGGTACAATGATACAAAAGTGTTTCCAATCATAAATGGAAACCATACATAAGATAACATAATACAAATAAACAGATGAATACATAGAATCATAACTAGCTCCAAGACAGGTACAACTCCGGAGTCGCTACAACCGCACCAATCCACACCTCTCGATCCTCGACTGGGAACCCAATGGGGTGCTTAGCACGTTCCACCCGACCATGTGAGTCCGAAGACCCACCCCCCGTGCTAGGAGCTAAACAAGAAAGAGACCGCAACCAAGAACATCCAAATAGAGAACCACAAGACTCAACGCCATACAAAAGTATCACAAAACTCAAGAATTACAAGAGTCAATATACTAACTTAAAATCATAAATGCCATCACATAAATTAAAGCAATGACCAGTAAACAAGTAATCAAAGGATGATCATGAAATACTTCCAAATTAAACTGAATAAACATAATACAATTCCAAATTTCAATCAAATAATATAATAACATCATATCACAGTGTCATAAGATACAAGATTGTAAATGAAATATAAATGAGATCATACAAGACCATAAAACATACTAAAGGTGTATTAAAACAATAATCATAAATCAATTAAAATCAATTCAAACAACAATCTAAACCAACTCCCATAACCTACTTCCAGAGGAACACAATAAAGTAAAATACATGGGCAACTAGGGGAGAGTGTCATCGCATAGCCTGCATGGGTTCTCCTGGCCCTTCCTCCAAACTGAGGCGCCGACCCCCATCTATGGATCTCCTGGCCCTTCCTCCTACTTGAGGCGCCAGCACCATAGGGTAGCTCATGCGGAGCCGTAGACCTCTCGTGAGGACGAGGTCACGACCTTGCCAACCACGGCCTTCTCAGCCTTCCATTAGTCTGCAGAAGCACTAATGAAGACGAGTTATCCATATTTTAAATCTTGTAATGATATTACTACCCAACCCTCCTAAGTTAATTATTAGTTTATCACTTGTTCACTAACTCACTCGTGGGTTCTCCTGAGCCCTTCCCCTTAAACGGGGCGCCGGCCCCCACGAGGAGCCACTCTCCCTAGAGACCCAACAACATAAAAACCAAGGGTTGCACCATCATAGTTTGAACAAAGAATCACAACATAAATGCGTGCGAGGCATTACCCATCTCGCTAACAAGTACAAAATCAGAGTCTCCACAATTCTCGTACAACCCTTTCAAAATAAAGATACCAATATCTTGTCATGTCAAGAGCACATAAAATAAGAAACGTTAACCAACAATAAAACAAGCCTCTGGAAGAATCTCAAAAATTTAACACTAGGGTTTCCCCATCAAAGAACTGACAACAATAATTACAAGGCCACAAGAACTATTTTCAATACAAATATAATGAGTGCATAAACCAAAATAAGATCAACAACTCCATTCAAACAACATCAACAACTTCAATATGGACTAAATCGGAAGTCCAAGAGAAACCTCTATTTTCTCCTCTCGGAATACCCATAACTCAAAGAACTTTTCCAATTTGACTCATTAACAACTCAAGTAGAACCATCAATCATGACAATGAAAACATTAACCGATTTACCACTTAGGATAAAGAACAATAGAACACATATGGGTTCCCAATGAATAGCAACATAAATTAAATGAGAGAAATCTCCAACTCAAAATCAACTCACGAAAAGTCACATCGAAAGGATCTAACAAAACAATCCATAAAACCACACATTCAAATACAAGATATCCATTCCTCCAATAAGAAGTAACTTGAAACAATCTATAAAGAACATTACCTTAAAGATCAATCATTTCCAACCTTTACAATATTGCGAAGTGAAGATATAATCTGATGTTTTTAAGCCATAAGACACTAATCACAAATCAACAATGGTGTCACCCCAAATAGGGAAACGCAAAAGAGAAAATCAACCTTTAATTCAACAAATCACTTAACAAAACCTAAAGCCACCAACTAGGTATTCCACGAGAGACCTCAATTGTCTCCTCACGAGAATCCCTTAGATTGGTACGAAATTACATTCATAGAATCAGCAATATGACAATGACAACAATTATCTAATCACATTCTCAATTAAAAGATACCAACCTACTCAACAACCAGAACAATTACAATTTCAAGATTCTAAATAACCGTCCATATAAGAACCCCATTTAATAGAAACTCAAATTGTCATAAAGATATCCACTAACTAACAATCCAAAAGAAATAATTAAAAATGAAAACTCAATTCAAGGAACAATTTGTTTCATTGACTTAAGTTTATAAAACTACCATAATTAGGTCAACCGAACTTAACCATGGTAAAAGATATACAATTGTATTATTTAAGAGTTCAGTACAAATGCGATACAACATTTAGAATTATAAGGAATTCAACAACCTATACATTTCTACTCTATTTTATCTATTAAATAAATTCTTCCTTGACTACATATAAATTAAAAAATCAATTTTCTTTTATTCCTATTAATTTTAAAATCCATTAACTACATCCTTAATTAAATTCTAAAACATTTCTCATAATTTAAGAACAAGCATTCATATATATATATAACACCTACTTGAGTTCGCAATTCCCAACATTTAATCTAAAACTCCTAAATTGAATTATTATTCTCTTAATTCTACACTTCCATTATAAGGGAGTACTATGAACTCAATATTCTAGAAAGTAAATGCCTTTATTAATTCATAATGGTTTTTCGTTATTCTAAGAGAAACTAATCAAAAGCAACGAGTTAAACCAAATGTCCTTCCTACTAAATGGCATTACAAATTATAATAATATATGTTTATTCATTCTAAAATATAACTAATGTAGCTAAGTGATTTAAAATCTCATCCTACAAGAGCCATAACTTCACTAAATACCTTGCTTCGACATTTTACCTTCATAATGAGGGTATATTTACATACCTATTCATACGAAGATAGAATACCAAATGCCAAACATACAACACCAAGGAGACTAACTTATGATAATGCAACAATTAAGGAAGAGTCTCTGGTTAATCAAAGGAGAGTAATTCCTAATTTTCTTATTGAAAAGTTCTACTAATTTGGATCCACATTCTCATACTAATTTGAATAAAAAGCTAAGACAGGTTAACAATAAAATCAGAAAGATTAATTAAACCTTTAAACTTCCTATTATGCTCAGGTACGCAGCTGAGACAGTTGACAAAAGAAATCAGAGAAAATATTTAATTTACTACACCCATGCAAGTCTAAAATTTGCAACTGAAAAAGGGGCAATGGTTTCAAGGAGGCTATTTAAATCTGTACAACACCTCAATTCTAAATGCTGCAACAGTGACAGATTGCCAAGAATATCAGAAAAAGAATTTTAGACGTTGCAGCTGAGATGGGTCGCCAATGGTTTCAGGGAAGTTATTTAAATTTGTACACTCTCCTAAGTATAAATGCTGCAGCGGTGATAGGTTGCCAACGGTATCAGGGAGATTATATAAATTTAGATTACCAGACTATGCGAAGGAGCTCATCTAAACACTGTATCCAATAACATCAATTTCTCTCAGCTTCGACTGAACGGAGGTAATTGGCAAAGGCTTGAATCATTGCGCAGACCAAGAGAATTAAATAATCTGCTCATTGGTCCTCAATTTCTTCACTTGAACAATCTGCTCAATGACGGCATCAGAGAAGACACACGAACCAAGCTTCCTCCAAGTTTGAGATGGTTACGGTTGCAAAAACGTGAGAAGCCATTTTCCTTCAGCCTTGCGGATAACATTTGGGATTTTGATAATAAAATCAGAGAGTTTATTAAAATCTATACACCCTACCATGCTCAAGTGTTGCGGTTGTGACAGGTTGCCAAGTATATCAGAAAGTGAATATTGGAATTTGAAACTATCGCCATCTACTTGCATTATTAACAAATCTCACACATTATCCATGAGACGGAAGGGAAGGAAAAAGATGAGGCGCAAATACGTGACTTCAGAGAACATATCTAAAAGTTGAGAGAGGAACAATTCAATTGTTTGAATTTATCAAGAAATCACAACCTGTCAATCATAAGATAGTAGAGGTATCAATCATACCTGGTTCCTCTTTATCATGATGAACTTCGAAAGGAGACAGATTTCACACGCCTTCTAAGCATCACCATCATTAGACGCCCCATGCATCGGTCTTCCAATTCCCCCATAGCATGGTCACGCTGTTGTGAACATACTTCAAGTTTGATTTTCAACAAGCAACATCAAAAATCATATATTAGAAAACATGCGCGTCCCTGCCCAGTGTACCCGATTTGCTATCTGCGGGCCTTCTCGCCGTCTCAGAAATGGTCCCCTATTGGACATACTCCGACGACCATAAAGATCCACCAATGCTTCACCTTCCCTCTTCAAACCCCCAGAAAGAAATGAACCATTTTTTTTTTTTTAAAGCTAAATATAGTTATTATTTTATTTTTCATATTCTACCATTTTCTTCGACTTCCACATGCTTTTCAGTTACAAAGAGGCTTTAGTTAAGAACAACATTTATGCGGAGCAGTTACAAAACTTTACATGCGGAAATTCTATAATTAGATCTGACATAATATTGCATTTAATTTTTGTTTAACTTCTATTTTATTTAATACTTCAAAACACAAACCGAATAGATTGAATCAATTCAAATCATGCTAATCAATTAAAATCTATTGGCAATAATATTTACCCTTTACGACATTGGGATAATTACCTTTGAATAACTTAATAAATTCTTAATTATTATCGAATATCATTAAAAGAATGCTTTTTACAAAACAATTAATTAATTAATTTATTAATAATTGTTTACTTAATATTTTATAAAACTAATTTATTTAATTTTCATCTTAATTTCTAGTTTTATTTACTCAATGCTATTTTAATTAATTGAGTACAAATTCCATCAAATATTAGGTTAACTGCACAAACTAATCACACACAAAACAACAATAACGCAATTAAACACTTACACAAAATCCGGAAATGTCACAACGGAGGGGCACTACAATAACTGTTAGCTAAAGTAGACACGTCTCTCCAAACATGAGACCTATTTAAAGATCTTTGGATCTTTGAACTAGATATGTAAAAAATATAATATCAATTTATGCCCTCCAATTTTCTACAATAATCTCCTTCATTTTTGTTTTTTATTGGTACAATTTAGTTTCCTTATAGATGCAAACAACTTAGATATTGGTATCTCTGCCGTTAATTTTTCTTATTTATGTATTTCTTTATTTCTACAATTTATAACAGCAAACTCTTATGCCATATTTATCTAGTTGCAGGGCTATATTTCTTTGAATCGGATTAATTGCTTGGATTCGAGAAATTTTAGGAAATGGATCGCTGTAATGAGCCGTTGTTAAACAACGGCGTCAAATATTATGATAACTGCCCCGGCTGCAAAGTTGAGCTGCGTAAAGCTACGCAAAAGGGCTATCCTATCAAAGAATTGAGCCTTGTCGCCTTGCTTGTTCTCTGCCATTGTAATAACCTCCAGCTTTCCTTTCTATAGTTTCAGTTCTACTGTTTTTGATTTATTCTTCTATTGCTAAAATTTGTGTGTTTGTGTTGTTTTTTTCTGGTTCTGCAAATATTAAAGTATGTTTAATATGTTTGGTGCTAGGTTCTGATGGCAACTGTGATCACAATTACATTAGAAAATACGTAAAACTTAAATTCTGACGCTCTTTTTTATTATCTTATTTTAAGATTTATGGTGCTAGTAGGAAGATTAAAATAAAATCTTTATGGATTTATGTGTAAGCTTGGCTTTTTGAAATTATTCGGTAAAGGATTGGAGTCGTCGACTGTTTAAGCTAAATATTTAGCTGACCGCCTGTTATTGAAAATCATTAGGCGGCTGTAGGTTTTGTTTTAGCCGACTTCTGCGGCAGACGAGTTGTTTAGAGTTTGGAAAATAGTTGTGTAAACTTGGGAGCTTACATTTTCCGACGTTATTATGCTTGTTTCTACTGGAAATAACTCGTTACTGTTTATTTTATTATATCATTTTGTTTGTTCTTCCGGAGGATCCGACTCCGTACTTCTGAAAAGGGAAAATCTTTTGTTTGATTTTTATTCCTCGAATATAGTTTTGATCAATACTAATATTGTTTTGGTTTTTGGGCGAATTGCAGCTCTTCCGGCCTCTTCCTTGTTCCCGTTTCTTTATTTTATGGTATGTCGTTTCCTTCAATCCGCAGCTCTTTCATAACTTCACATTTTGTTTTCTTTCAACTGTACGTGTTTTTTTCCGTCGAAAATCGTGAATACTAATAAAAAATAAGGAGCTCTTCGTTCGAGTTTATTGATCTCTTTTTGAATTTTGAAATAGCTTAAATCGAAAAAAGGATGAAAATTGGTTCAGAAAAATTCCATTTTAATGATTATTCCTTGAGCATTTGGTTTATGAATGCAGGCAATGAAGAAGGCACGGGACAGAATATTATAGTTTGTGGTCGTAAAATGCTCTTGATTACTGTTTGGTCTCTGCATCACTGTGCAGCGCAGGCATAAAACACGCCATAATTAAAACGTAACATTTGAAAGTTTGGGGATTGATCTTATCTTTTTCCCACTGTTCAAACGACATTAAATTATTTCGGTAAAAATGAATTAATCCTAATTCGTAACATTAAATCATCCTCCACACTGCTAAAGGTGATTTGTCCAAATACGAAGTCTTTTCTGTTCATTGTCCTGTTGTCGTTTTCTCTGGATTGGTCATTGTCACTGACAAATCATATTACCTTTTCCTCTTTTCTTGTTGGACAAGTCTCCATGCCCTTTACGTGAAGTGGACAGCTCAGAACTTTGCAAACACAGAATCAGTATTTTTCTTTAGGAACCTTGTTAATTACCTGCGGCAAAATCTTTGCCTCTTTAATTTTTATCTTTTTGGTGGGTCTTCATTTCCCATAACAAATGCTATTTAAAAGTAGAGGCGATATACCAAACCTCGAGGTGGGTCTTGAAAGCAAATTCGACTGATTTTGGACAAGTTTTTCTGCAGTGTTCCACGGAGCCTTGGAGAGGGTGGTGGTGGGCCGGAATGTAGGAACAGGGGATGAGTTTAGGAGATGGTAAATTTTTCCTAAAATTTGAGGACCGCGGAGGATTTATTAAAATGATATATATAAATTAGGATTTAAAAAATTAATTATAAAAAAATAGTAAGAGAAGTGTAATTTATCATTTACGAAAACAATACAAAAAAGTTAGAATTTCCTATTCTGCATGTTACAAATCTCTTTGGGACTGTGTAGGGGAAGATCTTCATAAAATGTACTCAGAGACTTTTCATTCCAAATCTTTAGGCCATCTTATGAACAAAGGAAATATAAAATTCATACCTAAGGTTGGTGATCCCGAAGAGGCGGTCCATTACGCTCCTCAATGTCTCCTACAAAATCATAGCCAAAGCTTTTACCTTGAAGATTTGTCATCTTCTTCCTCAAATCATTCACCCAGAGCAAACCGGGTTTATTAAATCTAGATTTATTTTGGATAACATCATTGCGGTTCGGGAAGGTATGGAGTGGGTTAGACCTCTCACTAGAAAGCCATTTTAAAAAAAATGGACTTTGCTAAAGCCTATGATCGCATCGAGTGGCCCTTCATTTTTGCCATGCTTTCCGCTCTGGGATTTGGTCCCAATTTTATCCCATTTGTGAGCATGCTTTTTGCAAATGCCTCAATTTGTAACCATTAATGGCCACCAGTCCCAGTCTTTTGGTTTGTTTCATTCCATTGGCCAAGGTTGCCCACTAGCCCCTTTTTTGTATGTCCTTGTTGTTGAAGGATTTGGTTATCTTTGGCCCACTCCGTCTCCCGCAGTCATGTCTAGGGATCACCTTGCCTAATTCATCGACCCAACTTGTTAATGACCACTTTGCTACTAATTCTTTTTTGACTTTGTTGGAGGATGAAGATAACGTCAAAGCAACCCTTAAATGCTTGGATATCTTTTTCCTGGCTTCTGGGTCTGCTATTTAGTGGCACAAAACTCAATGCTATGGACAGTCTATTCTCCCCAGACCTCCCTAGATGCAATAATATGGATGGAAGTGGATCTCTCAAGGGAAATCTTCAAGTTCCTTGGCATTCCCTTTGCCTTTCAGGCCTCTCCCATAGACTTATGGAAAGCCGTCCTCAATAGAATTGAGCAAAAGTTCTCATTCTGGATCACCAGGCCGCTTTCTTTAGCTAGGAAGTTCTAGGTGTGCTCTAAAATTTTGGCTGCCACTCATGTTTACTATTCTTTGTGTTGGGCCCCTTCTAAGGCCTCTTATGTGAAGTTAGAGAAGTTGTTTAGAGAAGGCACAAAGGATTCCACTGCATTGCTTGAGAATTTTGTTGCCTTCCTAGAGATTCTGGCAGGCTTGGCCTCTTGGCCACACAAAGACAAGGGATTTCTCTCTATGCCCAATGGATTATCTGAGGTCCTCACTAGAAATGAAACTTGGAAGATTCTCCTCAAACATTGCATTTCCTCAAGATATCCCATGCACAGTCCTGCCTGGAAAGGGATTAGCCTTCAAACCCTTCTCATAATGAAAGATCCTATTCAAATAGAAGGCACCTTTGTTGCCAAAAGTATTTGGTGTGCCTGGGAAGCCATTAAACCTTGACTCAATTGGAATGGCAATTGATTCTGCGAAGGCTTATCTTTTAACCAACACAATATTTGGTGGTCTCCTTTGTTCCCCAATCTGGGGAATCCTTTGGCCAAGTTACCTTGGCTCATTTAAGCCCTCATATTTCACAAGAAATGCATTCAGACTCCAAAGAATTTGTTTTCTAGACCCACAATGAGCCTCATGTCATGGGGAATTTTCAAAGCCAAATTTGGCTTAAATTATTCTAACTGGGAGACCTTTGAAGGAGTCATCAATGCCATTCCACTTGATATGCTTCACAAAATTGGCATTCATACCACCAAACCTTGGTGGAATGATTAGATGCGGGGTCCAACTACCTCCTTTAGGAGCTACAAACCTCGGTTTGGTTACCAATGGCTTTCACCTCATCTCCTAATGGTTAGTAGCTTGAACCAGAGATGCCATCTGCAGTCGCCAATTTTTGTTTGGCACTGCAGATTGATTAATGTGGGCTGCTATTGTTGACCCCAAACTTGCCCATTTTGCTTGGTGTAAAATTATTTTCCAAGGCTTACCAGTGGGATTTTGGCTCATCGACCTAGGGGTTCCTAACCCACATTGTCCATTTTGTGGGAACCTGAGATTTTTAAGCACCTCTTTTGGTTTTGCTCCAAAGCTCAACAATTGTGGAATTGGATTCATGATTTCTTCTAGCCCTTCTGACTTGTCATGGGGAATTGGATTCATGTTTTCTAGACCCATGATGAGCCTCATGTCATGGGGAATTTTCAAAGCCAAATTTGGCTTAAATTATTCTAACCGGGAGACCTTTGAAGGAGTCATCAATGCCATTCTAGTTGATATGCTTCACAAAATTGGCATTCATTCCACCAAACCTTGGTGGAATTATTGGATGCGGGGTCCAAATACCTCCTTTAGGAGCTACAAACATTGGTTTGGTTACCAGTGGCTTTCACCTCATCTCCTGATGGTTAGTAGCTTGAACTAGAGATGGCATCCACAGTTGCCAATTTCTGTTTGACATCGCAGATTCATTAATGTGGGCTGCTATTGTTGAGCCCAAACTTGCCCACTTTGCTTGGTGTAAAATTATTTTCCAAGGCTTACCAGTGGGATCTTGGCTCATCCACCTAGGGGTTCCTGACCCGCGTTGTCCATTTTGTGTGCAACCCGAGATTTTTAAGCACCTCTTTTGGTTCTGCTCCAAAGCTCAACAGTTGTGGAATTGGATTCATGATTTCTTCCAGCCCTTCCGACCTGAACCTTTCTCTTGGCATATGATTTTGTTGGGATATTGGCCCTGCATTCCCCACAAGTATATCAAATTTGGCACGTTTTTAGGGTGGAAATGCTCTTCAATATTTGGAAAGATAGAAATTCTATTGTTTTTGCTCATAGCTAGAATGATAAGCATGTTTCGCTTTTTGCTAAAGCTACTATATGCTCTAATGTGTTGATGCCAATGTTACAAGATTCAGACTCGCTACGGACTTGGCAAGTGAAATATACCGAGCCAAAATTTTTCGATTTTCAATTGCAAGTTACAATTAACAAGCACCCGTTAAGGTTAGCTCTTAAACCAAAACGATGCTGAAAGCAACTCTAACCAGAATGGACACCAGGATCCCGATGTGGGCAAGGTGTGAGCATTGGTCAGAGGATCTTAAATAAATGCTGCTATAAAGAACTCTAACCAAGAATGCGCCAGATGACGGCGAGCATATGGTCAGAGGATCCCTATCTATTGCAATACTGAAAGTAAACTCAACACCAAGTATGTGCTAGTCAATCCATGATGGAAATGAGGCGACCATATGGCAGAGACTTAAGAAATTACAATGCAAATCAAGTAAATAGGCGGCAAGCCAGCCTCTTCCACTTATTCAATGGGCAGTTACAAGCATGAGATTAGCAAGAATAAGAAAGATGCTAACAATACTACTGTGCAACTTACAAAATGTTGAAGAATGCCTGCAAGATCAGGAATTAGTGATCCACAAAGAGCTGCAATAGTAAGGATGTCATCCACTAGATCAAATGTGAAGTTCTAACACTCACCCTTCACTCATACACTATTTTCCCAAGTCTGATATAACAGACCAGCAACATGAATATCAGACCAGCACTCTAATTCCTCAATGAAATGCTCATATCGCACCCAATACCCACCCAAAAGATGTGAAATCAAATGCTAAATACTCTAAGAAATTGGGCAACCAAGATAGGAGACCTCAAACACCTCAAATACCCCCTATTTATTTCCTGCACAAATCCCAAGGCTTCAAGAAGGGTACGGCCCAGCAAGAGGGGCGATTTCCTTTAATAAATTCAAGTTCTTCAATATAAAATCTGCAAATTGGTGCAAAGGGGCGCCCACCCTAGACAAGAAGAAATAAGCAACACCCAGAATGATATCTTTTGTATTTTTGAAATATGAATGAAAACTACAATCTGCTATGTTCTCAGCAACTCCAGAAAATAACATGAAAATGCAAATAACTGAACTACAAATGCATTAACTCACAACAAAGCAATCCTCACTACAAAATTCACTCAAAACAAGCAAACCTCTCCACTAGGTGCTGTCTCACAAGCACGAAGTTGAGCCAAGCTAGGAGGCATTCATTCCTCGAAGCAATCCACTCACCATTTCGGCAGCATAACTTTACTCAAGATGTCAGATGATGAAAAAGAAGACCAAGACCTCCTTTTATAAACTTGTGATGACTTTCCAGAAGCTTCTAGAAACCCTAACTTTCAAATTTGAATTTTCACCTTTCCCTCCAAAGATGGCGTCCCTTTTGTCTTGATGCAATTTTGACTTTTAATTTAAAATAATCTTTCACCAAAAATGGGTGTCCCTTTTCAAGCAATTGATTTTGAACCTTAAGGAAATATAAAAATACCTTCATGAGGCGCCACCCCTCAAAGTCCCTTTTTTAAGAACAACATAAGTTGTTTTCACTAGACCAAGGGGCACAATATTAAAATATAACTTTAAAATATAATATTTTAAATCAACTGGACAAATCTCACCAAAAATGCTTCCCAAGGTCAAGATTGATCAAACCAACTGAAATGATTGAAGATGAGAGCCAACCGTGCCGAAGCCAACAGGACCACTGCCAGAAATAGAATTTACTAAAAATAGTAAATTCGTGAAAGTGCTCAGAATGCCAAGAAGAACACATCACTGAAAAGCTCACGAAAAACCCAGAAGGAATCTGCAGTTCAATCACCAATCCGTGAGCACAAGAAACCACCAACCAAGAAACCCTGATTTCACCACCGAGAAGCCTACGGGTCTCCAGAATAGGCCAACGGTCAATCAGAAAAAGTCATGCTCGAGAAGGGGACATTACAGCAAGCTAATTTTTGACTCAGACTCGGACTCGGAGCCCAAACTTGGTGTAGACTCGACAAATTGAAAAACCCAAGAAATTCAAAGATTTTGAAAAACCCAATAACCTCATCAAATAGAAACTACTTTGATCCCATACACAAACATACATCAATCACATAAGTATAAATGCAAATTTTAGCTAAAAGAAATAATAGTAGTAAGACAGTTAGATGTATAAATGTTGTCAAATGTATACAATACTCGTGGAATATGAAATCTATAGCATCAAAAGTTCCAAACAAATATCAAAACAAAAACTACAAGTCTATGGCTCAGAGCAGCTTGCATCACTCCTTCCTCCTGCATAGGCATCTAAGATAGGTCCTAGATGATGATGCTGCTATCATCTTTGTTTGTGTCTCAGACTTAGTGACACCCAAACCAACATCCAAGGTGTTTGCTTATGCTCTATCCTCCTCCTCTACCATGGCTACTGCCTCTACCTCTCTATCCACCTGGTTGACCCAATCAAGGTCCTCATCGCTAAAGACAAGATCCTCAGCCTCAGTGATTCAATCTGATTATGGATCAACCTCCTCTAACTTGATACTATGGCAAAGGCGAAAGTTGTAATGAACATAAACCAAATTAGTCAACCTCTGCACTGACAATTTATTGCGCTTCTTGGAGTGTATGTGCTCAAACTTACTCCAATTGCACTCAAAACCTGAAGCTCTGCATGGTTGGCTCAACACTCGAACTACAATCCTCCAAAGATTTGGTACTTTAGCACCAAATATCTCCCACCATGCATCTGAGATGAGAAAAAGAAAAAAATCTCTCATTGTCCAGCTTTAAGTTTCAATATTTTACAGTAATATAAAAAAAGGAAGTGTCAATTTTTAAACTACTATTATGCCATTAATAAATTTTCACCTGGTTGCAATGTCGACAGAGTAGCCTTGCATATATCTCGTGCAAAGAGATCTCCTTGTGCAAGTTTGAAAGTCTCAATCTCGGTGACTATTTGTGCTCCAACACAAGAATCAGACATCCGCTCTATGTCTTTGTATAGCCCACTCAAAACCTCCTCATCTTCCTTGAGTTCAGGGCAGAATTGGAATGCTAGATTGAGAAAATATGTAGCTGTGTAGGGGCTTGTGAAGTTGGAGGTGCCATCGTCTATCAATGATCTCCCAATGGGGCGATACTTATCATCAACTTCCGTATAAATGAATCTAATGGCTTTTTTGGCCCTATCCATACCCTCATATATGTAGCCCATTGCGGGCTTCTCCCCATCAGTAACTCATAGTAGAACCACTAAAGGCTCTGTGAACTACAATTATTGTGAAACATTAGTATAAGAGTCAACAAAAATAAGCAAATAAAATAAAAATAAGAATGAAAATATAATGTAGAATTAGTAAACTAATTACTAATTACATTTATCTTTACGATCTCTGCAGTAGGTACCCAAAAGCCTTGCTCATCAAAAATCCAATTTGACACATCTTCCCCTGCATTTGTCTTAGCGCATGATGAGGAATTCCATTCTTCACTAACTAACATGCACCTCAAAGCTCCCTTTGATTGCAACAAGGATTGTAATATGATGAAATTGGTAGCAAACCGGGTTATCCCAAGGCGAGCCAACTCCTTCCTTTTGTTTTACTTCATTAGGTTGTGGATCCATGTGTGATTATACATGAATTTATAAATATTTTTTGTTGTCTCCACACATGCTTTGATCCATGCAATCTTGCTGTTGATGTGGTTTTCGTGACCGCACCAACGCAGAATAAAGTCGCCAACGGCTTCCCTATTCTCTCTTGATCAAAGTATTCCACACGCTAAGATTGCAAGAAAGTTCGTGCGTTCAACTCCAAGGTTCCTTTAATGCGAATAGGCTCAGTTGGCTCGATGTGATTTGCTGGTATTTCAAGGGGACTTACAGAATTGTTCGGCAGTAGAGAAAGGAATTCAAAGGCTCGAAAGATTTATCTATGAAGTGTGAGTTACCTATTCTAACCGGAAAGTGCTGAATTGAAATGAGTTGCAGGGTTTAGAGAGTCTAAATCTATTCTAAGGCGTGGGATATGGAGCTTGACTTCAGCAAACTTCAACCAAACTTCGCTTTGCCTCGCATCGGACAGCTTCCGCGGAGTCGGTGCAATCTTCAAGGGAGATGACTAAAGATGTTCAAACCACCACTTGACATGAAGATACCATCACAACGATGCATACCATCATTCAAACTGTGATTGAAGTTAGGCCCAAACGTTTCCAGTTGACCACACAAGGCGCATTCACCATCAGCAAATACACTAGTGGTATGGATAGACGAAGTTGCTTAGATCAAACACCACATTCCACAGTTAACATCTACTTGCATGGAATAAAAATTATACTACTTTGAGCTACCATTTGAATCCGAAGGACGAAGAAACCTTGCTAGCTACTCACAACAAAGACGAAATTCACCATCAATGAAAAACTCTTTTATTGAGAGAGTGTTCACAACAATTTCTTACAAAGTTTTCAAAGGGAAAACTTTCCCTCTTCTTCAAACTACACTATCAATCTATACTAAGCTACTTCTAAGTTGTCCCTCTACTCTATGTCTATTCTAATCTTCTCTACTGTCTACTAAGTTACAAATGAGGGGGACTCCCCCTTTATATAGCTAGCCAAGTCCCAAAAGACGGCTAGGGTTACAATCAATAGAGTGGCTAGAATCGTGCCACCTCAGCCCTAAACAAGGTTTGCCCTAAAAACCGCCACAAAGGAGAGGGGTAATAAATGAGCCATAATGTCCATTATTCCTTCTAGAAGATTCCAGCTTTGAAACGCGTTCACACTGCTCTTGATCTTCTTCTTGACATTGTTCTTCAATTTTGCTCGAGCTTCCATTTTTTTCTCCATCGTAAGCTTTGAAAACGTTTCTTCTTTGTTACTTGAGCCTCAACACTTAGCCATTTTCTCGCAACCTTTCTACCTTCGAAGTGGAAATACCGTCTTGGATCACTTAAATCATCAACGCTTGGCCTCGACGTTCCTTCTGCAAAACAAGCAAGGAGAAGGGTATCAGAACATTTCATAATATAAATCCAACTTACTTACCAAGATTCTCACGTTCATCGCCTCCACTAGCCAACTTCTGCTTTCTTCATGATTTTCCAACATCTTGACTTCAACTGTATTCCCCTTTACTTTTCCAGCTGAGGTGCTCGCAACTTTGATCTCATTCATCTCTGGCTCAGGAAAATTATCTTCACGAATAACTTGAGCAAATTCATCTAGGCAGTTCCTTTCAAATTCATCGTCTGGAGTATTTAACCTTGAAAACACATTTTCTTCACTTTGCCTTAGAAAATTTTCAAATTTTCCCTTAAGAAAACTCATCAATTTGGTGCCCATCAAAATCTTTATTCTGAAAGCTTTGGCGAAGTGTGAAAGGCTTTAAAATCAACTCCTCATCGATAATCTTCGATACCCAGAAGAAAATTTCCTCCAGAATGCGTCGAACTCATGGGTGCACAACGAACGGGTTCATTTGATTTTCTTGAATTTTGAACCTTAGAAAATTATTTCCCTGTGAAATTTAAATCCGTTATTCACATATGTGAAAATCTTGTTGCTCTGACTTGAAAATTTTAATTCATCTTGCAATGTTGGCACCTTCTGACTTCATCACTGGCAACTTCACTCGGACTGCAGGAAAAATTTCACCACCTTGGGTCTAGGCGTATTTTCCAAGGAAGAAAATATTTGTGCCTTAGAAAATTTTCAAATCATCTTGCACTTTGAAAATTTGCCTTAGAAAATTTTGGTCGTTTGCCAGCGAGAAGAACATCAACTTCACTTAGAAAATTTTATTCATAGAGGTGCCTGGCACATTTTATTTTTCTAGCCACCACTTCGCATTTTACTTCACACTTGAAAAATATTTTTGAAGCTCCAATGCCTTAGAAAAATTCTCATCACTCATCTCATATTTGAGGAAAATCACGCCTTAGCACTTCATTTCCACCCCTTGGGCGCATATTATACTTGTGGAAGAATAACATTTCTAACGCCTTCCCACTTTTTATTTCACCACCACACATGCCTTAGGAAATTCTCCAACACCCACCACCTTGGGCGCATTTTGGACTTGAAGGAGGATAAAAACTAGCATTTACCTTGTATTCACCACGCCTTGAGATATTTTCAACACTTTTCACCTCATTTACCAGCTCCATTCACCTTTTACACCTCAATGTGGGCGCATTTAGACATGCAAGAGGGATGACCTTTCAACTTCACTTTTTTGTCTTCACTTGAGCTTGTTTGGGCGCATTCCAGCCATGTAGGAGGATGAAAACGTTTTGACTTGTTGACTTTTTCTCTCCTTTTGGGCGCATTTCACCCCAGCTGTAGGATGGGCGCATTTGGAGGGGTGAGGAGGACAAGTTTAAGACTTAGAAAAATTTCCAGCTCTCATGCTTCAAGTTGGGTGCATTTTGGCCTGGCTACTGGATAAAAATCATTGACTTCTCTTTGACTTTTGTACCTTGGGCGCATTTTGGCCTAGGTGAAGGATGAGAGTTGATACTTAGAATTTTTTTTTTTTTTTTTAAACTTCTTCATCCCTTGAGGGCGCATTTTAGCATGAGAGGAGGACGAGTTTTATACTTAGAATATTTTTCATGCTCGAACATCTTGAGTTGGGCGCATTTTGCCATAGTTGCAGGATGAAGTTCCAGACTTAATCAATTTTTCCTCGTTTTCGCCAACTTATCCGTGCCTTGCTATTTATAGTAAGCCTCTTGATTTTCACACTTTGGAAGCTCAGATTACCATGAAATTTTAAACACTGGATCCTCGCGACCTCATTACCCTGTTGACACTGCTATTTCGGGTGGGCCTGCTATTTTTAGCCCATTTCTGAGGATGAGTTACTATAAATAGTAACCGCTCGTTTCTGATAGTTCCCCCTGCTCCGATTGACTTGAAATTTGAAAGAGGCGCTCCCCACCACGTGACCTTATTGTCGACACCAACGCATGCACCTGACTTGCTATTTTTAGCTAGTTTCCAAATTGACTTACTATAAATAGTAAGTGCTCCGTTTGACTTGAAATTTCACCAGCAGGTAGCCTGAAGGATGCTGATCGCGATGGTTTACACCGGTTTTCGAAAATTCTGACTTTTGACCCCTCTTTTCGGGTTGGAAACCCTAATTCTGCATGCGCATCAAATGGTCTCCGTTTGTTCTCGCGTGGCATTGCGATCATTCAATCCTGGAAGCGCGCTCGACACACCCGCCAGCAAGTTCCTTCTTGTGAGAATCTCCTTTGCATGTCACCATCGGAAGCTCTCGAAAAACCCATCAGGAAAAACCCCGACATGCAAACCCTAAAAATAGCCTCGGAAGGCTGAATTCTGAAAGTGGTCGTCTCGTCTTGCATGCTATATCATCGCGGTCTCAAAAACCCAGGGAATATGCACATGCAAAGAAAAACTCGCATCGCACTCGAAATTTGTCCCCGGACTCTAAAAATAGTAAGTTGTCTTTTGCTCAAATTTTGCACGCAAGCAGCCTGATACGCTCTGAATGCCGTGTGACTTTCGGAATCTCAAAATAGCTGACGGACTGCATGTAATTGTGCACTTACTAAAAATAGTAAGTACCTCAGAATCTGATGAAACTTTGCTGAGAGCTGCTGGAAGCACACTGACAACAATGTTAAGCTTGGTTTTCAATTTATTCACTTTACTCAACCCTGAACTGACCAAAAGACTCAAAACCCTAATTCCAGACTTGGCCAAATTTCATGTTAAAGCTCACAGACGAGAACGTCCCCGGAAAGACAGACAGAACGAGAGAGAGACAACAGCAAAAACAAACCAACACCAAACCAAAAGCAAAGCCAAAATTAGGGGGTCCCCATTTGCAATGGGGCGATGTGTGAAAAACGTCACAACACTTGCCAAGGTCCTCCAATATGAGGTCAAGGCAATGAGCAATACAAGGAATATATACTATAAAACAATGATGAGTGCCTATCCATCAATAGTCTACTTGCAACAACGTAATTTTCCACATTATCCGTAACTACTTGCACCACATTCTCCTCACCCACATCAGCCAAAACTCCCTCCAAAGCCTCACAAAGGAATTCAACATTTTTTGTGTTCCCAGATGCATCAATAGATTTGATGAACTTAGCACCATATTAAAATGAAACAAAATCAATGATTCAATAAAACATAAATTAACAATCTTGATTGTTAATCACTAAATCAATGCATTTTATGAAGTAAAATCGTCTGAGGAAGAAATAAGAAAATTGAGCAATGTTTTGTTTCTTCTATCAGTCCAACCATCGGTCATGAAGGTGCAACCCTTATTCCTCTATATGTGTCGCTGCTCCTCTATTGTGGTTTTCACATCAGCCACCTTTTGTGACAAAATGGGGCCCTTTATCTCCTCATCATTAGGGGCTTTGAATCCCGCCCCACAAATAGTAATGGAAAACAATGTTTTGCCAATAAGGAGACATAACACAAATAAATAAAATAAAATAAGTATTGTAAAATGGAGAATTTAAATTTGAATTCGACATAGCTCTAAAAATAAAAATTCAAGAGACAAAGAATCAACTATCAAGCTATATATTTTAAAACAAAACAAAAAGAAGAATTACCTAGCTGCATGGAACAGAATGTTGCAGTAGAACCAAAAGTCTCCAATTGCACTTTTGGTTGCATCATGTTTATCTTTATTCCAACCCATGCTCTCAAGTGAGGTTGGGAACCCGGAGTTGTGCATCGCAAAATATATGAACCCAACCTAGATGCACGAACTCTAGGCCCAATGCTAACACTACCACTGCCATTACCACTAGCACTAACAGCAACTGAAGATGGAGGAAATGAAGGCATGGAAGAAGAAGAATCTCCAAATCCACCAATCGCTGCCATCTCTTCTCTTTGCCTCTTTTTTAATTCTTTTTGCTGCTCAAAGGTTTCCAATTGAACTTGTACTTCATGGATAACCTCAGGAGGGACTTTTGGGCATGGATTAGCATCTCGACCTCGTTTGTGTGCAAGGTGGTATTTCAATCTATTGATGCCTCCCCAAAGCATAGTTATTTTGCAATGAAAACATGTTACCTCTCCTATCTTTTTCCGAGGGGTAATAAGGGCATGTTTCCAACAAGGGTCCTTTCTATTTGGAGTTTGAGACATTGTGATAGAGATCATTTATAAATATAAATAATGCTGCAATAACACATAAATAGAAAAAAATTACCATTCAAAGTTTATAATTAAACTAATATTAAAAAACCTAGGATTTGCAACTATAAAACTATTTTTTATTACAAAAACATCAGGGTTTGTTCAACAAAAAACTTAAACACACCTAGGATTTGTTCTTTGTTTCACTAAAACAAAAAACTAATTTTTATTACAAAAACACCAGGGTTTGTTCAACAAAAAACTTAAACACACCTAGGATTTGTTCTTTGTTTCACTAAAACAAAATACAAAAAAAGAAAGAAGAAATGTAAAAGAGATGAAATTTTGGTTAAAAAAAAGAAAAAAAAACTTTCAAAATTCAAACTTACCTCTTAAATATTTCTTGAAATCAATGGAGAGCTCTTTCCACTCCTTTGTAGACTCCTCTAGATGCACCAAGAGTACCTACAGACCTGCTCAAATGTGATTCAACAATCGGTTTTTGCTCAATCTCCTTGTTGGTTTTCCTTCAATGCAAATAAATTTTGGCTCAAACCTCCTTTTTTTCTTTCTTCCTTTGTGTGAAAATGAAATGAAGTGCCTTTTAGAGTGAAGGAGGAAAATATAAAACCAAAAAGTGTGACTTAAAATGGTTTTAAGTGTTTTGCTATTCACCCAGCCACGACCAAGTCTCTGGATTGGGTTGCTTTGGGGTGGTCTTTGGGGGGGGGAGGGGAGGGCTTCTGGTGGTGGTGCTTCTAGATGGCCTTTTGGTGGAGCTCTTGGTTGGCCTCCTATCGACTCCTCTAAGTGGCTCCCACATTTGGATCTGGCGATTTCTCCCACTCGACAAGAAGATAAAGACAAGGACGATGATGGTTGGGCTCCTCTTGATGTCACCTCGGACCTTACTGATGTATGGGGTTAACTAGATGACAAGTGCCCTCCTCCCACTATTGGCATTGCTCTCGCCGCTTAGTGACTTTGTCTTTGTTTATATTTCTCTATTTTTGGGCTAGGCCCATGTGACTCTCAGGGTGTACCTTCTTACCACCCACCTTTTTTTTCTGGATATGTGTAATATCAATCTTTAATCAATAGTGAAAGGCACTTATTCATCAAAAGAAAAAAATTGTACCATTGAGAAAAGCTCCATTATTAGATTTTATAGGGATCATCTTTTCAATTGTTGTTTCAATGCCAACCAAGTTGCAGAAAGTCTGACCAAATTATGGCACTATTTCTGCATTTGTTGTTTGCCATTCATCAATTGAAAAAAAAAAGTACCAGGTTTCAGCATTATTCATCAAATGAATAAAAGTAGAGAAACCAATCCCAACCAAATTTTGAATTGGTCATTTGATAATAGCAATCAAAAGCTTCAGCATGTTCCCAAATAAGGTATTCACTAGAGAATAGAACTTGACAAAATGGTCCACAAGAAGATGCAATGACAATGTCGTGTGAAATCCAACCATCTTTACTAAGATCACTATATTTACTTTCCAAATCATTTGATTGTAATTATAGTGGCTGTTATCACTTGAAATTGCACCCTGTTGAACCTGATGTTCAACACCTCAGTGTAACATGGGAAGACCTCTAAAGCTCTGGGTTACTTGTAGACAGAGGTCAACCTCCGAAGAAGGCCGGCTTCCTTTGGTATCACCACTTAACTACTAAACCTTTTAAGGGAAAGGGAGAAGGAGTGCATAAAAAATGAAAATTAAATCCTATGGTGATGCACCAAAATTGTTCAAACATGTACAGCTGCTTAACACATAGTTTTCAATCAACTAATAAAAGCTGATATGCACAACTCAATACTCATATGGTACTGCATAAACATTTCATAAGAAAGCTCTGATACATACAGTCCTAGAAGGATGATAAGTTCTCCTCACAACTAAACTATTTGCATCACTAGCATAACCTATAACCTGCAATATACATATCTCCTCTGCTTGAAAGTGTTATTAATGAGACGTATTAACAAGGAATAAGAAAAACTCACATGTAAATATATCAATCATCCAACACACTCAACGAAACAGATACTGAGAAGGAAGAAATTGCTTTTTTTTTTATTGATCTCCAAACGTGAAACTCTACCATACAATGTTTGTAAATGAGTTACAAAACTCAGTATTCTCCTCTAAGGACTTACAGAAGTCACAAAAGCAGAAAATATACAAGTAAGAACTGTTTTTCAAAAAAGGCAAAAATGCCATATATATGAAAACTAAAAGCGTCGCCTTCTTGTTTTTAGGGTTTACAAAATATCAGTTTCTTCAGAAGGGTCGACCCTCAGATCTTTTTAGAAATAAAGCTAATGCATTCAATGTGCATCCTCCGTGTCCATGTCGGCGAAAGATCGCTCCAGGGATGGCCCTTAAGATCTTTTGCGACCATGCATTTAATGTACTATCCTCTGGCCTCCGTGTCCACTCTCTAACTTCCTTGAAGAGCTGCCTTGAATGCCCCTGGAGCATTACCATTAATATCGATCTACTTTTTGCTAGCCGACCTCACAGCTGTCCCTGAGACTGACGGCTTCTTCTTTCTTTCGGCCTTCTTCCTGCTCAAGATCTTTCTGTAGGTTGACTTCCTATGCAAATAGCTTCAGACTTTCCCATTAGATCTCCACACCATTGCTCTCTGAGCTGCTCCATCGCCTTTGATCTCAGAAAAAATCCGTGTCGTTTATGCTCTGTTGATCTCGTTCACAGGGGTAGTCAAACAGTGAAACGGTTGATGGTTCGCCTTTAGTTCCCTCCGATTGGTTGAACATATGCCACGCAAGATCCCAGGCGGTCAAATGTCATTCAGCCAGAATCGCATGTCGGTGAGACACTGGCCGTGTCTCCCCGATGCGATTATGCTCTATAGCAGTGATCGGCATGGCTCACCACTGTCGTCAAGACTTCATAGCGAGTTCCCATTGGTCATACCGATATTCCTTTTTATTGGAAAATCCATCGCTATTGGCAAGACTTCCCTCAGTTGGCGAGAGGTTATACCGAAGGCATCCCCTCTCGGCGAGACCACCTGCTTTCGGCGAGCCCAAAACATTACGCTGAGGGTTCCATTTATCGGCCAAACACCATCGGGTCGGCAAGACCTTTCGCCGACCCCTTCTGTTTCGGCGAGACCCTACTTAGTCGGCAAGACCTTCCGCCGAGCTCAAACATTATACCGAAGGCATCCCTCTGTCAGCAGGACCTAATCCCATTCGGCCAGACTTTATGCCGAAGGAAAACTCTCTCAACGAGACCACCTTCGTTTGCCAAGACATCATGTCGAGCTCCTTTCTTTCGCCGAGGTCACTTCACCTCGGCAAGACCCTACATGGGTCGGCAAGACCTTATGCCGACCCCTTTATCTTTCGGCAAGCTCAAAACATTTCGGGGAGACCACCAGCGGTCAGCGAGATGTTACACCGAGGGCATTTCGTTTCGGCGAGACCTCGCGCTGTCGATGAGACCTTACGCCGATGATGCCTCCCTTCTCCGAGAACTCCATTCTTATGGTGAGACTGCAGTTGATCGGCAATACCTCACGCCGAACACAGATGTCTTGGCGACCTGAGGCAAAAGTCAATCATTTGGCCCCCCTGAATGCTTGAAAAATTAGACCCCTACCTGATTGAGCCCGTAGGTAAAAATCGGGCAACAGTAGCATCACTCAAATTCAAGAATTTGACTCAGCAAACCAAAAGCATAAATGAAAATAAGTTACTTAAGATTTAATCTGGTGCATGCCATTTTTTATTTTTTATTTTGCTTTCTAAAACCAGAGTTGGGGTTTTGGGGGAGCAACACTCCATGGGGTCCACGGGCAGCACCCTTGGCACACTCTTTCTTGCAATATAGAGCATGTTTATGAGGTGAAGCCTCTGTCACCAAGTCAAATTAAAACCTTTGAGGCCACAAGAACCTTCATGACATAGACTCTTTTTCTTCAAAAATTTTAATTTTAAATGACTATTATTTTAATAGTTTATAGGGGACTTCCTCTTCCCCATCCTCTCTTTTCGTGATTATAAATATTTTTTATAATTTTTAATGTAAAAGTAAAAAATGACAAGGCTGACTGTCCCATAGACTATCTTTTGCCTAGTGAAGGTGAAAAATTATTCATTCATTCATTCCAACCATCCTTAAGATGGTTGAGGGATGGTTGCATGTCCCCGTCTGTCCCTAGGAATGCATGGTGTTCCATTCCCGGACACCCCCTGGAAGGAAATGTTCATGGCAGGGGGAGGATTCATCCTCATCCCACAGTCCCCGGGAAGTCCCCATCCCCTAAAACAACAGTTTTTTTCTTGGGGTGCATCCTTGGAGAAAACTGGTTATAACATTAAAAAATAGGAAAATAAACTTTACACAGTTCTATGTAGATACACAATAGTATGATTACCTATGAAATTTGCAAATGTTTACTATCATAAATCTATGTTCCTTGATTAACAAAACAAAATTGTTTAAGTAAGATGAATAGATGAAAATAATTTCCAGTGTCCACATCATTTCATTCAAGACGTACAAGTGTCTCACATGTGTTGCAGCATGAAAGGCAATGGCTTCAACATAGTTGACATCAAGAATTTCAAAAGCATAAGTCTTCTTATAAGTACCAAGTGTCTATGGACCCAAATTGCATTTTTATAAATTAGATTCATTGATAGCATTATGCCCATATGAATGGACATGAAAAAAATTATTGTATGGAAGTAGATGTAGTATGGGTTATGAAGTGCATTGATAAGAACATGGTCAAAACTTGGTTCAGCAACATTGGCTTGACAAGCATTGCCATAAGTTTTGCTTTGAGCATGAAGAGGACTGCCTCACCTATTTAGCAGGGAGATCTTATTATTAATACTCATGCATTCGTCCTTATTAATAGGCAACCTCCATTGTCATAATTGACTTGATCACCAATATTACTCCAACGTTCCTTGATGCTAGCTGGAGCCAAAGCATATGATGATGCTGAATCCTTACCTTTAAGGGTATCACTACCACTAATTCTCAACTTTCCAATATTTAAAACGTCTCTTTGGATTCTCTTCCTTAAGCTGCAGTTGATAAGAACACTTGAGAGAGAAAAATAATACTTTCATAGAGCAACCAATGGGCTTCCTTTGCTTTATTTTAAAAGATGCTGTCATTTCTTTTTCTCTGAAATACTCTAATAGCTAAAGAATTTTTGTTAAAAACAACCAAGGTTGCTTATAAATAAGAAATGTTGGTGATGAAGCTGCCTAGTCCAAATATCTATCCTAGAAATTTCCCTCAATATGCCATAACCGCCAATTCAATAGAGTACATGCTTAACAGTTTCGGGGAGATGACACATTTTTGTCTAAGCCAGACTTAGCCAAAAGAAAGCCAACAACTAATCCATCCCAAAATAAAAAAATTCACCTGAACTTGGATATGTTTGGTTTTAGAAAGGAAGACCAGATAGGATGAAAAATTTTAGACCAAAGTTTCAATCATTTATATATGAATATAGTTAATTTTTTATATAAATAGATACATAAAAGGAAAAGTATTGTGTTAATAAGTGTCAAAATTTCTACAATATCAAAATCTAAACATCACCAACTTTATGTCAAGATATTACTTTGAGACGAGTTACAAATCAGATTAAACTTCTAATTTGAGAAAATCTAGAAAAGATGTCCGAGAGTGAAGAAACACTCAACTCACTAGATGTTCGAGTATATATATAGTTGTACAATCAGACTTTTTTAAATCATTCCATGCAACCAGATCCTCCTTGTGATAGTACATAACCAATTCAGGGTTACAAAAGGAAAAACCCATTGCTTTCAGAATAAAGGAAAATGTGGGTCTCTTTGTATGATCTAATTCAAATCTGGCTTGTAACTCAATCCAAGAGGCCCAACCAATACAACCTCCGGTCTAATATTACAATACCCTTTCTCTCCACTAGAGTGCAGAACCCTCTCTAATCCTTGTAAGGGGATGCCATCAATAGACATAAATCAACATGTGGAACAAAAAGCTAAGGACCTTAATAGTTTCTTAAATACATAATATTTCCAAATAGAGACAAAATACTAAGATCCTTGAACTTTAACAAGGATATTTCTGCAGACTAAGTAAACAAGTAAAAGGTTTGCCCTCATGAGGGAAGTCTATTTACTAATGTTTGATTAATTTTAGAATCCACTTGGAAACCAAGCGTAGATAATCAAATTTTCCAAACCAAGGCCTTCTTGTTACGTGGCAAAGTAGAGAGGGCTATTTTATAACATGTAGATTTTATTATTTATGTTATTTGATTAATGTAAATTTCTAGGATTTTCATTGAAATAGGCATATTATCCAATACTTTTTTTTTTGAATAAAGGGGGTAAAAATTTATTTAATCAAAATTCAACCATACAAACAACAACCAAATACAACCATCAAGGGCTAACCAAGCACACCTTCCAAAAGGAGCAAAACAGACCAAGAGCCCAAAGAAACAAACGCTCGCTAACACCCTTAAGACCCATGAATTTTGTCCTGTAACATGATTCTCAACTTTTGGGAAAAATTCAAAGGAAACTACTCTGACTGCTGTGTTCCAATTCATCCTATATAAAATCCCATTTAGCCAAGCAAATCCCAAGATTGTTCACTCCCTAGGATGTGGACAAAAGGTAAAGATCAGAATGGTAGGTTGGTTGAATTTATTTGAGATAGCGAGTCCAGCTGTCAATTCTCCATATCAAGCATCTATGCCTTGTTAACACCTGTGGAGATTTGAGAATCCACACTCACAAATGAGCTTGTGCCAGCCCCAAAGGCACCCTTTTTCAGTATGGCAGGATGACTTGATTCTATGGGTCAGCTATCTTTTGGAAATACAAAGATGGAGAAGAAAAATTAGACAACCCTTGAACTATCTTACGATACACCAACTCGGCTATAAGGCCATTGCTGCCTTGGAGAGGAGCCATCATTAATTATCTTGAAGAACCTGGCGGAGGCTGGTAGTAAGCCATACCATCATGTTGGTTTTCTATTTTTTGAGGCCTCCCTTCCTCCTGAAACACATTTCTTTATCAGTCTATCTTGCAACAAATCTCATGCATGGACTCAGAGTGTTCAAGTGTCTGGTAACTCAGGATAATTTCCTAATTATGTCAAAAGATCTCACAAATGGCAGCTGTCTCCCTCACCCAGAAAAATCTTTTGGTTCCACTTCCAGCCAGATTTTTCAAAGGATACAAGGAGCCTTCCTCTCCAAAAAGCCACCTAAGACAAAATAGTAGGAGGCCTCCCCAAAGATCTCCAAAAATCAACAAGGGACAAAGTATGCACACAAGTCTTCTTCCAAACATCCCACCAAAAATGCCAAATGGCTTTAGCAAAGGTGCATTGGAATAGTAAGTGAGAAGAAGATTCATCGCTACTGCCACATAGAACACAAATAGATGGATCCTAAAAGACCCTCTTTTGAAGATTATCCAAGGTCAGACACTGGTTACGAGCAACCAATCAAAGGAAGAAGTTGCATTTAGGCCATGCATACTTATTCCACACATGCTTCCACCAATGAACTTCCTCCCCCCCATATTTTTACGTATCCAGCTCTTGATACCCAATGGCCATCGAGTACACCCCCTAGGATCAGGACTCCAAGCCAAAATTCCTCGTCAAAGAGCTGCAGGCCCTATTGGCTAAAATTTGAGCTAACTCTTCACGATCCACCACTGAACCTCTAGGAGGCCATGCTTAAGAATTCTTCCACTAACACATCTCCACCTGCCCAAAACACTTAGTCTCTTTTAAGTCTTCGACATGGGTCCAACTAGCCTCTAGAAAAGAAAGACTAAGGTTCAAAAGGTGAGGAAACCTAGACAAGATTAGGAAATGGCCATCCCATTAGGTGAGCCAAAAAAGTGCCTTCAAACCACTATTACAAATCTAGAATAAACCCTGCTTGATTAAGGAAGCACCCCTTTCAAGAGTTTCCCAAATCATAGAACCTTTACCTAATAAGGAGATTGTAAAATCCCCTTTGATATTGAACGATGTTTTTTGATTTTCTCAATTTGACATATGTGACATTTTGTCAAAATGTTGTTATGCCTTTGTGTTTGGAAGTTTTCAGACTTTTCCCATAAGACAATATTTCAATAGACTTTGCACATAAAATGGGATTTATATTCTATTCAATGCAATGTGAATACTGGAACATTAAATGCAAAGATGGCAATTATATTCAGATTGTAACAACAAAATATTTTATACATTCACTTTAGATATTCAATGATATTCATATTTCATAATCTGACTTGGAAAAAGCATTACACACAGGTCTAACTGTTAGCAGACTCTCCTATTTGCATTTACTGAAGTATAACAACAATATTACAATAAAAAATCTCCTGTGAGAGGGTCGACTTGGCCTCACGTCACCCCTACACATATTTTCTAGATGCCACCAATGGATTGACAAACGCACGAATTCCTATCTATTGTTCCATGTAGCTCGTATGATGACAGTGAACATGTAAATAGCCCATGATACACCCTGTAGTGTTGGCATCTGAGTATAGGGTTCACGACTAGGAAGGGATGAGTACTCCCAACAAGGTGTCAATCATTCCCTAGGCCCACGATTCTCTTGGCTTGGCGTGGCCTGTAGTAACTATGTTGGCTAATAGCATCACCTTCAAATTGCCATTAGAATGTAGCATAGGCAGAATAACATGTGCAACAAAATAACTTGACCCCTTAGAAAAATATTAAATATCAACTCCAAATCGATATACTCTGCCAATATCAAGTGTAGCTTCAATTCCAAAAATCTGTAACCTCCAATTGAAAATTGCCTCCAAACTGTGTAAGAGATTTTTATCACTATGCCCCAAATTTGTCTCCGAAGGAGACCCACAAATTTGACAATATCGCACACTTGTAAAAGATTGTATGATCTTTCCAACCTGACCAACTAGGGTGGATTAGTCTCACCACCAAACCCAGCCTCCTTAGGTTTTTTGTCCCCAAAGCCAAAAACTTCAAAAAGCTCCTCAAAGTATCAATTAGAGAAAATAAGCAAGCATAATGCAAATAATCTCTAATTTCCCTTTATATATGCCTTGCACCTTTTCCCGCTCATAAAATAAAGTGACTTTATAAAGTACCTTTTAAAATATTTCCCCAAAGTCACTTTATAACACCTTTTAATTTAATTATTCAATATCACCTTATAAATGTACTTTTCGCCAGGAAACATTAAATGATTAAATAATCCAATTATAACCTATTGGAATTAAATAGGCTAATAAGTCCTCCTGGAGTGATCACTGGGAAAGGGACATTACAATCCTCCCTTCCCGAGATTGCTTTCCCTCAAGCAACTGCAAATTAGGGTGTTGCAAAATCTTATCTCCTTGTTGTGACCTTTTCACACATCACCCCATTCAAAATATGGACCCCTAATTTTTACTCCGTTCGGGTCCTTTGGCTTTGTTTTTCTCTTTGTTTCTCTCTTTCTGCTGTCTGCTATCAACTGCCGAACAATTGTGTAAGTCCCCTTGAAATACCAACAAAAATACATCGAGCCAACTGAGGGTATTCTATTGCACTGAAGGAACCTTGGAGTTGAATGCACGAACTCTCTCGCAATCTTAGCATGCTGGATACTTTGATCAAGAGAGAATAGGGTAGCCGTTGGCGACTTTATTCTGTGTTGGTGAGGTCACGAAAATCACATCAACACTTCCCACGTAGCATCCTCCATGGGCAAGTCTCTCCACATGATAAGATACTATCTGATCACTCTACTCCTCAATCTCCTCTCCCTAATATCGAGAATCTCATCAGAAACCAATACCAACTGCTCCCTCCTCATCCAGTGGGGGTAACTATGCTGAAGAAGTGACTGCTGCCCTAGTGCCTCCTTGAGGCAGGATACATGAAAAACATTATGAATCTTACTTCCCTCAGGAAGATCAAGCTCGTAAGCTACTTCCCCAACATGTCAAATAATCTTGTAGGGACCATAAAAAAGTGGTTTCAACTTTTCTACACCACTTTTCTTCAATGAAGATTGTCTATAGGGCTACAACCTCAAGAATACCAAGTCATCAACCTCAAAACTGCGCTCAACCCTATGTCTATATGCATAAGTCTTTTGCTTATTTTGGGCCACTTGTAAATTATCCTTAAGAGCCTTAGAATATCTTGGTTCTCCTATATCCAATCTTTAGCTTTGGGAGCCTTGCTATCCCCAAACACCAAATGCACAAATGAAGGAATATCATATCCATACAATGCTTGGAACGGTGTCATACCAATGGACATATGGTAAGTGGTATTGTAACAGTGTTCTCCTAGATGTTAACCACTTAATCCATACCTTTTATTGACCCAAGACATAGTTACGTAGGTACCCCTCAACCCATTTGTTCACAATCTCTGTCTGACCATCCATCTGAGGGTGGTAACGAGTACTAGTTGTCAACTCTATGCCTGCTAGCCTGAACAACTCCTACCAAAAAACAGTGAGAAATTTGTTGTCTTGGTCATTGACAATGTACTTAGGCAACCCATGGAGTTTAAACACCTCCTAGAAATTTGGTGGATGAGTGTTCTCTGACTTGTTCTATTGAAAAGTCATGCATTCCCTCACATGTCACAACACATTGTCCTTGAGGCCCTTCCAAGAAAACTTCTCCTTGATCTTCCTATAGGTTTTGAAGTATCCAGGATGCCCTGCCAATGGTGTATCATGAATAGCCCTCACAATATTCTCCTTAAGTTTTGACTTAGGGACTAAATATATCATGTCCTTGTAGTAGATAATGTCACCTACCATCCTGTACCTATCATCTTGAATGTGACCATCCATCAACTCACAAGAAAACTTGTTCTTGGAATATTCTCTTAGCTGAAACTATCTTAGGAATACCATTGACCATACCCCTCAAAACCACCTTCTTACCATCTATTGCCCTGAATTTCAGTTCCATAGTTTGGAAGTTTTGAGAATATTTCCCCAAGGAATGAAGCCACTGAATCCCCAAGATAGCATTAGTATCTCCCAGGTCAACTACATAGAAGTCTTCTATTACTGTGTAGTCTCCCAACGTCACATCCAATCAAGGGACCTTTTGTGTGCATGTCATACTAAACCCATCAGCTACCATCACATTAAATCCCTCAAAGTTTTCTATAGGGGTGCCTCTCTTAACCACCAAATCTAAGTCTATGAAATTGTGGGATGCACCACTATTAATCAAAACTGTGACTCATTGCCCTTGTAATACTCCCCTAACTTTCAAAGAGTTAAATCTAGGAGTACCTGATAGAGTGGCAATAGCCCCACTCTTAACCCCCTCCTATGGCTGCTCATCATTTGAACTACTATGTTCACTACCCTGAATCTATTCTGCTTCCTCTTCACCATCACTGTCAGAAAATACCTTGATGTAATGCACCTTACCCTTACCCATACACCTGTGATCAGGTTCCCAAGGCTCTTTATAGCTGAAACATAACTTCTTTCTTCTCAATTCTTTACGAGCCTCATCATCCAAATTATCTCTCCTAGGCCACTCCTTCTAAAAGGGTTTTTGATCTTCTTTTTTTTCTGAGGAAGGAAAGGTTTTGAAGGGAGTTTACTCTTTGGGATTGAATTCTCCATGTCACATGCTCTAAGGATAGCATCCTATAGAGACTCTTGTTTGAAGGCTTTAATCCAACCACAGAGTGGCTCGGGTAATCCCTCAATAAATAGGATGATCTGCCTATGCTCTGACACATCCGTCACCATGACCGAGAGCCTCTGAAACTTTGAAATGTACACATCCACCATTCCAACTTGCTTAAGTTGTGCCAACTCCCTAAAATGCAACTCTGGGTCCTTCTTGTCAAATTGGTCAAACAAATTTTGTGTGAAGTCTAGTTATGAAGTAATGCCGACATGCCCCAAAGTAACCATCTCGTGGTACCACCACTTGTGGGCCCCTCCATCCAAATGCAATGTAGCATATTTGATTGCTTCTGCCTCCAACATAGGGTTGAGTTGGAAATACATATCCAACTTCTGAACCCAAGCCCTAGCAGTGCATTTGTTAGAGCCATCAAATGAAGGAATAGACAACTTCCCAACCTTTCATTGAAGATCTTGATTCTGTGGGCCCCTGTTGTGATTCCTTGGTCTATTCCTTTACTTAATAGTGCAAAAATCCTGTAAAGACAATTGCATGAAACTCATCCCCAAGGGCTTGATACACTCTCAAATAATCAGTAAATCCTTCACCTTGTTCTTGCTGTCCTTGGTTTCCAGCTTGCTATCCCTAAAAGAATTGAAGCAAAAGAGGTCTAAGAGTCACTCTAGTAGCTGTCCTAATGTGACTTTGAGCAGAAATGTGAGTGTTTCTCCCTTCACCATGATTCCCATTATTGCCATTGTTACGATTGTCCTTGTTTGTACCTCCATAACCATTATTGCCATTAGTGTTATGATTTCCCTAGCTATTCGTAATGAATTGAGTAAGAAGCTGAATCAACTACTGTTGACCTCTTGCAAGGTCATTCAAAATCTGCATGGTGCTACCCTCATGTGGTTCATTCTTGTCCCCATGTTTTCCTCTTCCTTTGATTTTGAGTTAAATATGTTATCAGTTGCTCTATGCCTTCTACTCTCGTAGGTTATATATTCCCATCCTCCGGATTCATAAATGATCATGCAAACTGATGAAAAACCCAACACTGCTTAGAAATTTCTACAACCAAAGTGTGCACCCAAAACTCACAGGCTTGCAGGAATTCCAAATTTGATACCACTGTAAAATCCCTTTGATATTGAACTATATTTTTCGATTTTCTTTGTTTGACATATGTGACATTTTGTCAAACTGTTGTTATGCCTTTGTGTTTGGAAGTTTTTAGACTTTTCTCACAAGACAATATTTCAATAGAGTTTGCACATAAAATGGGATTTGTATTTTATTCAATGCAATGTAAATATTGGAACATTAAATGCAAAGATGGCAGTTATATTCAGACTATAACAACAAAATATTTTTATACATTCACTATCAGATATTCAATGATATTCATATTTAATAATTTGACTTGGAAAAAGCATTCCACATAGTTTGAACTATCAGTAGACCCTCCTATTCACATTTATTGAAGTATAACAACAATATTCCAATCAGAAATCTCTTGTGAGAGGGTCAAACTGGCCTCACGTCACCCTACACATATTTTGGATGCCGCCAATGGAATGACGAACCCACAAACTCCTATCTGATGTTCCATGCAACTCCTATGATGACAATGAACATGTAAATAGCCCATGATACACCCTGTAGTGTTGGTGTTTGAGTATAGGGTTCACGGATGGAAAGGGATGGGTATTCCCAACAAAGCGTCAATCATTCCCTAGGCCCATGACTCTCTTGCCTTGGCACATCCCGCAATAACTATGTTGGGCAATAACATCACCTTCAAACCACCATTATAATGTAGCATAGACAGAATAACATGTGTATCAGAATAACTCGACCCCTTAGACAAATATTAAATATCAACTCCAAACTGATATACTCTGCCAATACCAAGCATAGCTTTAATCCCAAAAATCTGTAACCTCCAATTGAAAAATTACCTCTAAACTGCGTAAGAGATTTTCATTGCTATACCCCAAATTTGTTTTCGAAGGAGACCCACGAATTTGACAATATCACACACCTGTGAAAGACCTGTATGATCTTTCCAACTTGACCAGCTAGGGTGGACTAGTATCACCACCAAACCCAATTGCCCTAGGGTTTCCGTTCCCAAAGCCAAGAACTTCAAAAAGCTCCTCAAAGTATCAATTAGAGAAAATAAGCAAGCATAATGCAAATGAGCTCTAATTTCCCTTTATATATGCCTTGCACCTTTTCCCACTCATAAAATAAAGTGACTTTATAAAGTACCTTTTAAAATATTTCCCCAAAGTCACTTTATAACACCTTTTAATTTAATTATTCAATATGACCTTATAAATGTAGTTTTTTTCCAGACAATATTAAATGATTAAATAATCCAATTCCCTTTATCCGACTATAGCTTATAGGAATTAAATAGGCTAATAAGTCCTCCTGGAGTGATCTTTGGGAAAGGGACATTACAAAGATCCCAGGCACATCATCTCTAGCTGCACCCCTCAAATATTTAATAAAAAGGATCTTAGCCCATGCTTGATCCAAATTAGTGCACCACCTCTAATACAACATGGTAGCCAAATCCTAGCCAGTGAGAACTACCTGCCACAATCCTAGGCCCCATCTATTTCGGTCTACATATAACATCCCACTTGATCAGACTCCACTTTGAGGAGACTAAACTGCCAACCCATAAGAATTGTCTAGAAAAAAGCATTAAGATCCTTTATGAAAGAAGGAGCTACTTGCACCATACACTTGTAAATAGGGAGATCTTGAGCCACAAAATTTAATAGAAAAACTCTGCCTGCAAAAGACAACCACCTAAAAGTCCAGTGGCTTAGTTGATTTTAGAACTTGTCCAACATGTTTTGCCAAGTTCCCCTTGGCAGAGGGCCTACAAAGAGGAAATCATGCCCCTGAAATGGCAAAGTATGAAACATTGATAAATACAAATAAACAAATAAAATAAATAAAACACATTATATATATATAAAGATTTAATATTATTATAATTATAATCATCAAAATATTATTATTATTACAATCATCCTATCTTAAATATACATATATATATAATAATATAAGACTGATATAAAAATAATAATAAATATATTTTAAAGAAACATATAAATATAAAATATAAAATATACACAACAGCAATAAAAGGACTGAAGGCAGCGATTTTATCAAAGAAAATGATCTCATAAAGCAGCGATTAGAAGAGATAGCAAAAAGAAAACAATCAAAAGGCATCACTATTGTTGACAGCTATTACATTAGACCAAGATAGCAATTAGTTAAAAGCTATTAACAAAAGCGACTTCTTTTAAATAGTTAATGAGATATGCATCCCTTCATCTCAATAGAAGGATATAAAAGTTAACAAGGAGGGAACAAAAAGATATAGGCAGCGATTATTGAAAAGCACATAAATTATAAGGAAGTAGCGATCCCTAAATCAAGGGGCATGGCATTTTGAAGAAGACAGCAATTAAAAAGATGTTAATAAAAAGGCATAACTCTCCAAAGTGATCACACCCCTTCTCCAAAGTAGGAGAAGATATTAGATCAGGTTTATAGAAGAGAAAAGAATAAGGAATCTGAATATATCTGTGAACAACAGATAACTTAATACGATATGATCGATTTAGGAAATAAAAGTAAGAGATCTGCTGGCAACAAAGACTCGATTTGATTTAAGAAGGGAGATTACAAGAGGGGGAAACAATGGGGTACTCTCCTAGGTATGCCACCTCTATAATGGAGAACCTATGTGCTCTATAATGGAGGACTGAGTGTCCTATAATGGAGAACCTATGTGTTCTGTAATGGAGGACTGAGTGTCCTATAAAGGAGAGCCTATGTGTTTTGTAATGGAGGACTGAGTGTCCTAAAATGGAGAACCTATGTGTTCTATAATAGATGATTGAGTGTCCTATAATGGAGAACCTATGTGTTCTATAATGGAGGACCAAGTGTCCTATAATGGAGGACCTAGTGTCCCATAATGGGGGACCAAGTAGTCCCAAAGAGGCCTAAGGGCTACTTACCTTTGTCTCAAAGGGTACTGCCTTTGGGCCTAGGGGAGTCGAGCCAGTAGGACACCCTATTGTAACCTCACTCCCCTATCTTGATTAACAATATAAGGATATTTTCCAAAGGAGTACAACGAGCAGGCCTCTTCTAGGTATGCCACCCAAGGGGGGACAAGATGAGCCCACAAAGGGCCAAGGGGGTACTGCCTTGGTACAAAAGGGTATTGCCCTTGGGCCTAGGAGAGTTGGCTACCAGGACACCTTTCACAATCTCACTCCCCTATCATGGTGTAACAACATAAGGAGATCAATCATGAGGGAATGGAAAAGGATGGGAAGATGAAGATTGGGATCCTTGCTAAGTGGGCCACCCCATATGAATGGCATGTGCCACATGAGGCTAAGGAGGCTAAAGCACCCCATCGAATCACTCTCTCTTCCATTCTCCTCCATGGTTGAGTAGCCTAAGGTAGGATAATAATTAGACTAGCAAATTTACTATGGATGTACTAATGTTAAATCGTGATATCCTATTTATTAAGTTATTATTGTAATTGATTTCTAACTTTTTTGTAGGGATTAAATCAAACCAAGGTGCCCTCTAAATCCATTGTTTGCCTGAGAAAAATTGACAAATTAGGTTTGTTGGCGTTTAAATTAGCACCTCTGGAGTGCTGATTGTAAACGTTCAACTATTTCAAATGTTTTGCAACACTTCTTCGTTATTTAAAGAGGAGAAGTCCCTCTCTGCTGGGAGCAATGCGTAGGGAAGGGAAATGTTAACTGAAGTTCCTATCTTTTTATGCTTCAGCGGCAGGACACAAGGGTGCACAAACACAATGCGCCGTAGCTAAGCTTTTTCTTTGGTTTCTGCAGATCTCTACTACGACTAATCTAGCTTTTATCTATCCAATACCTTCAAGGTAAACAGAGCATGAGGGTAAAGGAAGCGGGAATGGGTTGGTTGGATCACAGATGCGCCGTCTCGAGGAGGAGTAGGCCGAGCTCACGAACTCTCGAGCTTATTTTGTGACCTTTTCACACATAGCCCCCATTCAAGATGGGGACCCTAGTATACATTATGGTCTTTTTGGCTTTGGTTTTTGTGTCTCTCTCTCCGTTTGTCTCTTTTCTATGGTCTACTTTCCGGGGACGTTCCCGTCTTTGAACTTAAACGAGTGAAATTTGGCTAAGTCTTAAAATTAGGGTTTGAGTCTTCCTGGTCAGTTTGAGGTCGAGTAAGGTGAATAATTGAAAGTTGAGACTAACAGTGTTGTCAGTATGCTTCCAGCACGCTCCCAGCAAGTTTTCATCAGATTCTGAGGTACTTACTATTTTTAGTAAGTGTGAAATTACAGGCAGTTCGTCAGCATTTTTGGGATTCCGACAGTCACATTAAGTTCAGAGCACATTAAACTACTCGCGTGCAAAATTTGGCCTTGAACAACTTTTCTATTTTAGCGATCACCGGCACAAATTCGGTCTAAATCGCGGAGATTTTCTTTGCATGCGGATATTCATACGGGTTTTCGAGACCTTGGCGATGGCGTAACATGCAAGTCAAGATGACCACTTTCAGAATTCAGCCTTCTGAGGCTATTTTTAGGGTTTGCATGTCGAGGTTTCTTTTGCATGTCAGGTGATTCCTGATGGGTTTTTCGAGAGCTTCGCGATGGTGTGACATGCAAATGAAGATTCTCCGCCATTAAGGGAACTGCTATTTTAGCGGTGTGTCGGCGCTCCGGCAGGTTCAAAATCACGCGGTGATCGCGGTGCCCGCGAAGCGAAAGGAAAGCGAGATCTTTTGATGCATGCAATGCAAATTAGGGTTTCGGCTTGAGCCACAAAATGGGCATCCAAAGTGGGGCTACTGAAAACCGGTGTAAACCACCGCGTCCCGGCATTCTTCGGGCTATCTGGCTGGTGAAATTTGAGTCAAGCGAAGCACTTACTGTTATAGTAGAGTCAAATTGAAACATGCTAAAATAGTAAATCATTTGCATCTCCTGCGTGATTCGATAGCGAGTCGCGTGGTGAGGCCCATTCAGAATTTCAGCTTCGATCCGGAGCTTGGGAGCTGCTCCGAAACATGAGAGCTTACTGGTATAGTAAGCCACCTTAATGAGCTATAAATAGCAGGGTGGCTGGTGGCGATTGTCGGCAAGTTGTTGGGTTATGAGGATTACTCGTTCAAAATTTCAGGCCATTCTGAGCTTCAGAAGTGCAGATTCAGAAAACTTACTATAAATAGCAGGGCACATAAGCTGGCGAAGATGATGAAAATTTGTCTAAGTCTGGAACTTCATCCAGTTGCTATGGCAAAATGCGCCCATCCCAGCTGGAGGCATAAAAAATTCAAAGTGATGCAAGTTCGTCCTGCTCAGGGGTCAAAATGCGCCCAAGTTGCAAAAAGGTCAAAGTGGTCAATGAATCTCATCCACCAGCAAGGCCAAAATGCACCCTCCTCTCAAGACTGAGCATTCAAAAATTAACTAAGGCATGAAGTTTCATCCTCCTCAAGGAAAGAAATGCGCCTAAGATAGAAATGGTCAAAGGAAGTCAATGTTTTCATCCTGCAGGAGGTGCAAAATGCGCCCAAATGGAGGCATGTGAAGACAAAATCTAGGAAGCTGAAGAGTCACTTGTTGAAGGCGTTGAATGTTTTCATCCTCCTCCACATAAGAAATGCGCCCAAAGCATGGCAAGTAAAGACAAAATAAGGAAGGCAAGGTGGCATTGCATGTGCTTCATAACCTCCAAAATGTGCCCATGCAGCCAAGGAGTCAAAAGGGTCAAAGATGCTCATCCTTCACACATAGTAAAATGCGCCCACTTCAAGCATAACATGCATGAGAATTTTCCAAGTAAGAAATTCGTCCTCCATCTAGGTTGAAATGCGCCCAAGTTGGGGTGTAAAAAGTAAATGAAGCTAGTGAATGAGGTGAAATGTGATTGAGGCGTGGTAAATACAAGGATAAATGATAGGCGTTATTCTCCAAAGTGGTAGGCGCCAGGGGTGATGGGAGTTATAAGGTGTTAGAAATTTTTTCTAAGACGTGTGAAGTATGAAGATAATTTCCTAAGGCGTGTGGGGTGAAAACAAAATACTAGGAGTGATTTCAAGTTTTCTTCAAGTATCCTATGCGCCAAGTAAAGAGTAAGTGTGGTGGTGAGCCTTAGAGAATTTTTGCTAGGCGTGTGTGTTGGTGAAGATGAGTATTGGGCGTGGTGATATTTTTCTCCAAGTGCTATGCGCCTAAGATGTTAAGTGTCGGAAAATTTTCCTAGGCGTTGGAATATTTTCAAATGTGAAGAAAATGCAAAATGGTGAGTGAAGGGGGTAAAATATGCTAGGCGCCTTCATAAAAATTTTCTGAGTGAAGTTGGTATTTTTCACAGGCAAAGTGGATCGAGCTGGATTTAAAATTTTTTCTAAGGCAAGTTTTTAAGGATGATTTAAAAATTTTCTAAGGCACAAAATATTTTCTCCCTTAGAAAAACGCCTAAGTCTGGAGAGGTGATGGAATTTTCCTGAGGCACGAGCAAATTTGCCAGTGGCGAAGTCAGTGAATGCCAGCTCCGCAGGGTCGATAAAAGTTTTCAAGTCAGAGTAAAGAAATACGCTCCAGGGTGAAGAAATGAAATAAATTTGATGAAAGAATATTTTCTAAAGTTCCAAAATTCAAGAAAATTAAATGAACCCGTTCGTTTGGGGACCCATGGGTTCGATGCGTTCTGGAGAAAATTTTCTTCTGGGTATTGAAGTTTATCGATGAGGAGTTTATTTTAAGGTCTTCCACAGCTTGTCGAGGATTCTAGGATGAAGATTTTAACTGGGCACCAGGTTGATGAATTTCCTAAGGGAAATTTTAAAATTTTCTAAGGCAAAAATGAAGAAAATGCATTTTCAAGGTAAGATCCTCCAGACGATGAATTTGAAAGAAACTGCCTAGGTGAATTTGCTCAAATCCTTCGTGAAGATAGTTTTCTTGAGCCAGAGATGAATAAAACCAAGGTTGTCAGAGCTCCAGCAGGTGAAATGAGTTTCTTGAAGATGCAGTTGAAGATGACACGCCCTTGAAGAGGATGGATTGAAAAATTGGCTAAGGCGTGAAGAATTTGAACACGAAGTTGGCGATGAACGCTTGGAGATCAAGGCATGAAAATCAGGTGAGTAAGTTGAATTTATGAAATGATCTGATACCCTTCTCCTTGCTTGTTTTGCAGGAGGAACGTCGGGGCCAAACGATGATGGCTTAGTGTGATGACTTGAAGTGAGGAAGCACGATGATATCACAACCTTCGGAGGAAGATAAAATTACAAGTCTCAGTCTTGAAAGAAGAAAAGGTTGCAAGAAATTGGCTAAGTGTTAGCTCAAATGACCCTCAAGTGGAAGAATTCAAAGAACAACGCCAAGAGAGAAGATCGAGAACAGTGTGAACGCGTCTACAAACGGAATCTTCTAGAAGGATGATGGTGGACATTATGGCGCATTTATTACCCCACTCTCCTTTGTGGCGGTTTTTAGGGCAATATTGTTTAGGGCTGAGGTGGGACGATTCTGGCCACTCTATTAATTGTAACCCTAGCCGTCTTTTGGGACTTGGCTAGCTATAAAAGGGGGAGTCCCCCTCATTTGTAATTCATTAGAATTAGATTAGACATTGGAATAGTAGACATTGAGAGAGCATTAGCATTAGAGCTAGATAGTGTAGCATTGCAGAGCATTTTTGCATAATTTGGAGAAGAAAGAAAGTTTTCCCTTTGAAAACTTTTGAGGAGTTGTTGTGTAACACATTTTATGATAATAGATCTTTTCATTGATGATGGAATTCGTCTTGTCATGAAATGCTAGCAAGGTCTTCTTCTTCCTTTCGTATCCAAGTAGCTTAATTTCATGCAAGTAGCTTACTTTGATGTGTGGTGTTTTATTGAGATAGCTTCGCTTTATTCCATACCACTAGCGGCTTGTTGATGATAAGTCCGCCTTGCGTGGTCAACTGGACATTACCTTGAGTTTAACTTCGGTTGTGGTTTACATACTTATATGCGTCGTTCTGATGGTGTATGTATGTTAAGTCATAATTTGAACATCTTTTGCTATTTCCCTTGAAGATTGCACCGATTTTACTGAAGCTGTCCGACGGAGGCTAGGTGAAATCCGGTTGAAGTCTATTGAAACAAAGCTCCACATATCCTGCATTTAGAATAGAATATAAACTTCTTAGACCCTACACTCTTTTAAATTCAGTTCATTTCTGGTTAGAATTAGGAAACTTGCGCTCACCTGCCAAATCATTTGAATTACTCGAAAGCCCTTAGTCTGCTGTTTGTTGTTAGCCGTCGAACAATTGTGTAAGTCCCCTTGAAATACCAGCAATATCACATCGAGCCAAACTGAGCCTATTCGCACTTAAGGAACCTTGGAGTTGGAAGCATGATCTTACTCGCAATCTTAGCATGCTGAATACTTTGTTCAAGAGAGGATAGAGCGTCCGTTGGGAAACTTTATTCTGTGTTGGTGCGGTCTCAAAAACCACGTCAACAGGTATACACCAAGATAAGGTTGGTACAAGCAAACACTCTATACGGTAAACTAGATCTGAGACCTGCCAAGGAGGAGGGACTCCTATCCGAGGTATGGGCTAGGAAATAGTTCACGAGAAACAACAATTTTACGATGCCTTGGCCAACGAGCTTGCTAAGGAGGAGGGACTCCTATCCGAAGTATAGCTTGGATGTCAACACATTAAACAAAAACAAACGATAACTTTCCAATAACAAATGTCCAAGGAGGAGGGACTCCTATCCGAGGGAAATGAAACAACGAGCTATTAAACACAAGACGTGGACACAACTCAAAAAGATTGACCAAAATGCAAGCGCCTTCTGATATTCTCCTTCAAAGCTTCATCAACGAATTACAAAGGTTGGGAAAGCAAAGGCACGAAATCATGCACAATTACAATCGACCAACAAACTCTCATCCAAGAGTGAACAAATATCCGCTTTCAAAGCTGTTGGCAACAATGGTAGCAGCAATTTTGCATAGCAAGTAAAAGTTAAACAAATAATGAGCCCAAGGCTCTTATTTATAGAACTCAAAGGGTGGGGCAACCCCAAAATCTCCTTGAGTTAACAATGAGTTCTTGCCAATCAATTAGCAAGATTTATTCCTAAAGGGGAACAAGCGGAGTTAACTGGAAAACTACTTCAGTTAACTGAAAGTCAACAAAGAGTCAACTGGAAACTACTTCAGTTGACTGAAAGTAAACTAAAGGTAAACTTTAATGAAAGTATCCCTCCAAAATAGACATCCACATTTAGTGGAGATCTAAGATCCACAAATCATGGAAGTCAAATAGACATCCTTAATCAGTGGGATCTGACAATGCATGATTTAAGGAAAGTGGAGTTAAACTTGGAAAGAAGTATCAAGTTAACTCCAACTACATTTACTATCATCTTGAGTTGACTTGGAAAGAAGCATCAAGTCAAACTCAAGTCTCATAAATGCCACTTGGAGGGTGTATGGCATCCTTTTTGGGTGCATTTATAATTCGCCATTAATCAGCAGTGTCTCTATCCATTGATTGACTTCATCAGCTTCTGGGGAGTTAATGCTCTGTAGGATGATTACGTGGCGTCGTAGCATGATCTCACCCGTTGTGAGCTGATTTCCGAAGTCAATACACTGAGATGCTGCCTCTTCAAACTTGGTTGATAAAGCTGCTACCTTAGCCAGCTTGCAACCATCTGGATCGTCAAGAAAGGTACTGCGGATGACATCCCTGAACTGGTTCTGTACAGTAACCATCTCGACGTATTCTCCTCCCTCGCGCTGATATTCCATGCAAGGGAAAGATATCACCAACATTCTTGCGAAGTTGATAATAGTGGCAACCACCCGTCTGTAATCAATCAACTCTACTGAATGAGCATCGTAGGCTTTCACCTTGTACGCCAATTGTTCCTTCCAAGCAAAAAGATGTTGCTTGTTTTCCTTAGAGTATACTGATTGATATGCCAATTGCAAATCTGCAATTGCGCTTTCGTCTTCAAGCCTCTTTTCTGCAATCCTTTGTTCCATCACTGGATCTCCCACGAAAAGTCCATGTGCTCTATCCCGTAACTGGTATAGGTTTGCCGATATACACCTACCCTTGAGAACAAACTCTTCCACTTGATCTCTCAAGTTTTTTCCGAATGTTATCAATTGCCGATGATTTTGTTCAGCGGGGAGATCTAGTAGTCCTGCTGGTAGGGCTGAGACGTTTGGTGTGCCATGTATCAAGCTGGTTATGTAAGACCTCAGTTTCTGATTTTCAGCCTTTAAGGCTGCTTTTTCTTTACCATCCTTAGCCATTCTTTCTTGTGCGCTCACCGAGCTATTCCAAGAAGGTCTGCCTCCACCTGTCGTGTAGTCTTCCCGAGGTTAAGTTGAGACAAAGTGTAGTCTTCTACTTGAACCTTGTGTATGCTTTTCTCTACTGGTGGAGCGGCAGTCTCTATGATGATCTCACACTCTGCATTCCTTTCTATGTGAACTTGTTTCTTCAACCTTTTCGCCGATGTGTCTTGTGGGACGTGGTCGAATTCGGTAAAGTCAAGTTCATACGAGGGTTTTTCCCTCTTTCTTCCTAGGAAGCCTTCAAGCCAAATAGAATCTCGGCGAACTTCGCTAGGAGGGACGTGAGGCCCTTGAATACTAGATGTGTGAGACTGTGCTGGAGCAATGTCTCTCGGTGGCGAATCCAAGTCGATGAGGACTATGTGTGGCTTTCTCCACTGGTGTTCTCTGTGTTCTAGGCTTTGACATCCTCATCCCTCGGGGAGGATTGCACCATTGCTTCTGCCTAGGTTTCCTTCTTGAAGTGGAAGGTGGTGTAGATTGAACCTGTGGCGGCTCTGTTCTGTGGGGTATCACCTTCCTTGATTTCTTGCTGTCGAGATAGAGTTGGCTATTTCTAACCACTCTACTCGTTCTTTCTTCTATAGACGTGTCTTCTTTGGCATACCAATCCACTCTCGGGAGCGGTTGGGAGTCAACTGAATCTGCGAAGAATGAGGGGAGAGTGACTTCCCCTTCATCATCGGACAGGCCCTCGATGTCTGAACCTGTTGTAGTTCCTTCTTCGCACTTCATACTCGTCTTTGCAATTTACCCAATAATCTTCCATAGAAGACTTATGTGACGAGTGTTGCTCGAGGTGTGCTGCATAGAGTCCTCTGGGATCATAGGATCTTCTATCAATGAGATACTTGAGGTTAAACCTCGTTGTTTCCTGACTCATCATATTAGCATCTGCCGCGAATCCACACCTATATAGTCCCATCTCAACGGGAAAGTTAACAGTTGTCTTCCTCTTCAAGCGCAAGTAGATATGGACCTCGGACAATGGTCTCAGGAATTCCATGAAGACTACCCTATCTAAAGGGTATCTTGGTAGCATGGCGGGGTGGCCAATGTAGCCATACACGCGTATGTAAGAGAACGTAGGGAATTGAATGAACCAATCCGCCCAATCCGCCATTGCCTCTCTGGCTGTCTGTGAAATACGCACGTGCATCTCATGGTTAAGCTCACGTACTGTGTGCATAATGAAGTTATCACTCGTTCTCTTGAAGTGTCGCTCCGCTTGAGTAAACTCAAGACGTGCGAAATGTTCGTGAACCTTCTGCACACCTAAGGTTCCCACATTGTTCAATAACCTGAATTCACCTTGGAAGGCTATCAAGTATACCAGGTAAGAGCACATGTGGAACCTATGAGCTTCCAGATACCCAGTGATTTGTCGGTGGAGTGTGTCACTAATCAAAGTGGCCCAGTCATAATATTCCCTCTTGCCAATGATTTTAGCAATGATATAGTACATCCATGGCTGGAATTGACGACCATCTTCTTCTCCAGTGATTCTATTGAGTAGAGTGATTAACACTGCGTACTCATCTTTACATTCTCCTCGTCCCAACAACTTAGGCAAGCTTGCCTTTGTCACTTTTAGCCATTTTTCAGCCATAACCCTTTGACATTTGTCCTTAGCTGTCTCAAATGCCTTCTCACATTCCGTCACTGATATGACTTTGCTGTTAGGACATGATGGAATATCAAAACACCTTTCGATATCCTGAGGCTTCAGACTGCAAACAATTCTTCCATCTGCTGCTCTGATTTCTCTGGTGGTAGGATTGTAATGCTTGATACAAGTGATTACAAGCTCTATGCTTTGAAGTGTGATGGGAATTGATGCGGCCTGCAGCAACCTGGATTCTTCAATATTTTGCAATGTGATTTGATTCATGCCTTCTAGCTGCTCCAAATCAACCACTGGATTTACTTGGTGTAAATTTGTGTCAACTGTTTTCAAGTAATCATGGAGTAAGACCGTCTTGGTCTCGTATTGTACCTGGGAGTACTGCATCTTGAAAAACTTAAAGATTGACTGTAATCTTGACCTTGTTCAGATGATTTTCGGAAACCCTTGAAAATAGCGTCTCGCCGAGAAGTATTTTTCCGGAAAAAATCTGGCACATGGGTTTTGTTTGTGCTTCAATGCTGAACAAACCCAGTTCCTCAGAATTTGGATTCTGAAACTTTTTCGGAAAAACCCCCAAAAATAGGGGCAGCAAGTTTGTTGATTTTGGAAAATTTGTCAAGATGGGTTTCTCTGAAAAATAATGCTGAATCTACCTAGTTGATCTGATCTGATGTAGCCTGCTGCTTTTTCTGTCAAATGCAAGAAAACCTAAGACCAGAAGAGAGGAAATAGATAGAAGGTGGATTGGAAGTTTTATCTGATTCCCTGAAAAAATCTATCTCTGGATCCAATCCTCAAAATAGCAATCCTCTTCTGCTTCAGATCTGCAAGAAAAATTGAAGAACGGATAAAAACCTTGTTCAGATCTATCAATGGTGTCCTTGAGAGCTTGTGGCTGATCTTGATCTCTTAACCTGCAATGAAATAATGAAATGGGACGCCTTCACCTTGAATATATATGTTTAAGCTTCAGATCCACAAGTTTTTGGGGACCTAACTCAAGCTCAAAAGGTGATTTTGGCTTGATCTAAAGTTGAAAAGGTGATTTCCACCAATCGTGGAGTGTTTTAGCCAACTTTAACTCAAAAATTCTTGACTTTAGTCAACAAATTGACCCTTGACTTCTTTTAGGCGTCCCTTTTGGTTTCTTGCAAGCTTTTAAATATTTTCTCTCCTGAAAGCCCTCTGTTTGATCTTGAATCTAGCGTTATCTGTTGATCCTGAGATGTTGTGAACACATTCACTACGGAGCTGGATCCAAACTGGAAAGAAGTGCCTGGGAGATATGATGATGAAAAAGCTGAGTTTAGGGCTTCAAAAGAATGGGCGCCTCTTCCAAGGAAAGGCGCTTTTGCTAATGCCTTAGTGAATTTTCAAACCTTGTTCTTCAGCCTTTTGAAATGACCTCGTGCTTTGATCTGGATTTCTCGTTGATCGGAGAGTCAGATGATTTCACTTGGTGTCTCATCAGGTACCCAGCTCTATTCTGCCAAGAATGACTGACTTCAGAAAACCTGGATCTTATTTTAGGGTTCCTTTATTCAAGGGCGCCCCTTCTTGAAAAGGGCGCTTTTACCTTTTGGCCTGATCATCTTCATCTGAAAAGTTGCCTACTTTGATCTGGATTATCCGTTGAATGCTCTTTCAGATGTTGGTGCTTGCAGTTGCGTTTCCGAGATCTACTTGGGCTGAGAAGGTTATCCTGGGAAGCCTTTTGTCATTTATCAGCATCTGGAGGTCAAGAAAGAAGGGCGCCTTTCTTTTGGAAAGGCTCTTTTTCTTAGAACTTCATTGTTAACTGTGGTTTCCTGATATTTCTTCAACTGCCTCTTTTTGCTTTGTCAGCAGCTGCTTGTGATCTATTCATCGGATGATCTAGATGTTTGTTTCACTGTCGAGCCAGCAATCAAACATCAAGAATGACTGCTTTGGATGATCTTACTGACTGCATTTGACCCTCAAAGATCATGGGCGCCCCTGCTTGAAAAAGGCTCTTTTCAGCATTTTGAGTTTTCTCCTTCGTAACATTTCCAGAGTTAGTCAAATTTTGACCTTTTTCACTTTCAGGAATCTCCTTCATCAAACAGCATCATTTTTGACCTTTTCCGCCATGGTTGTGTCGTTGAAGCTTTTGAAGCTTAGCTTTCAGCACCTGGTACTGGCCAATCTGCCATTAATGACTGCAGAGGTTCTAATTTTGTTCTGAAAAATAGAAATAGACCCACCAGAGTAAAACATGTCTTTTGATGATTCCGACTTGACCAATGTGATCGTGAAGGCTTTTAATCCTATCAAAATCATTTTCAATCATTTTGGGAAGGTCCTATTTTCGGGGGTTTCCCTGAAAATAGGGGCGAAAAACCCTAATTTTCAAATTTTCAGAATTTTGCACGTGTGTTCTTTGACAGAAACCCACCAAGATTCTATGATTGGTTTGACCTAAAACTGACTTAACATGGCATTTTAACAAGATTTAGCTCAATTTATACAGAATGCCAAAAATTTATTTTGGGTACAACAAGGTTAAAATTAGTATAATCCCTATTAGGGACATTACAGAGGAGGATACTCAAATACACAAAAGATAGAGCACCAATTTGAAATCGAAGAATTCAAGCAATTTTGGACTGAATAAGGCGAGGGGTATTGAAAAAGAAGATAGAGGACTTAGCTTCATTGATTTTTTATCCTGAGGCAGCAAGATAGATATTCAAAGCATGTTTGAAGTTACTAGCTTCTCCAATCCTGGCAACTCCCATTAAAGCAGTATCATCCACAAACTATAAGTGGGTTTGAGAAAGCATGTCATCTCCCCTGTTCCACCCTTGAATAATGTTACACCCCGATTGTATAGTTACTACTGCATAGGAAGTACATTGTAAATGTTTGAATCTTTCTGGTAAATAAAACAAATTGTTCTTGTGATCAAATTGAATGTGTCCTAATGATTGTCTCATTATCTGATACTTCTATTGATGTAATTCTTGAATGAAAGTAGCATATTAAGTTATGGAATAATGTTGTTCTAACTTTCTACGATGTTTTATGTATATAGCCTTGTTTTGAGCAAATGACTTCTGTTGTCATGTCATGATGTGCATGGAACAGGTTCGTACCTCTAGGCAGAGGAGAGATATCACTCGGGGAGGAACTTGGTCGGGTAAACAGTAACGAGTACCAATTGGACATACACACACATACTATAGACTGAGTAAGCTAAGTCTTTGTTGAAGATTAAGGGTAAGTCATCCATAGGCTTGTTTAGTATCATTAGGAGTCGTATCTACTTCTAAGTGTGTAAATAAGTGATGCTTTCCAGTATAATCCTATGTGGTATAATGTTTCTTGTTAGAGGTGAGCATGTATATATGTAGGTATACATATAAATACGGTATGTACAAGTGTCCATAAGTACATTCATATCAATACAACGTATTAGAGCAGATGGATATGCCATACGTGTGCGTCAATATAAGTGTATTTATGAATACTTATACATAAAGTAAATATACAAGTATATATACATGTATACGTGTCCACAACTAATCTGTTGTTTACATATTCTATGATGATATATTACCTCGGAATTTACATATACACATATATATACATATACATGAGTACGTATAGTGAAAGTATGCTGACTGGCTCGCAGTATACGTACGTATAATCTAAAATGTAAATGTATACACATGTATAGGTGTAAAGGTAAATATATTTATATATTTAATATTATATTAAAATACGTATATAATATAGTCTTTACAAAATATAAATATGTATACGAAATTATTAAAATTATTAATTTAAATAATTATACATAAATATATAATGTAAACTAAAACTATATTGTATAAATATTTTAATATAATAAGATATATATATATAGATATATTTATTAAAATAGAATGGAAAATTAAATGAAGATTAATTGAGCTTTTTATTGAATATTCATTAGAGAAATGAAACTAAATCACAAAATTGGAAACATGACGTTTTTCTCTAAAAAAATGTGTATTTCTTTTGAAAGTCGAAATCAAATTGTTTTGACTTCTATATTGAATCCAATATCTTTGTTAATTTGCCAAATTCAAATATTTCTTTAGAACTATATCAAAATGGTGGAAAAGAAATTAAAATACAAAAATAGGAGTTCATGCCCGTTAAAATGGCGGAAGAAGTGAAAACGCGCAGGAAGAATCGCGCGACCTGGCCAAGCAACTGAAAACGGCCGAGTAAATTCGTGCATAGCTTAAATGAGGATGTGGACGCCGTTCAACCTGGGAAATAATCTTGTTTTAATTCGTCACTTATCCCTACCTGTTGAATCACGCCGATATCAAAAGGTGTCACAATTTTGTGAACTGAGCATGTGCGAATTGAAAATACATCATCGCTGTCAGCTGGTAGAAGTCGAAATACTCTCCATAGGGTGACACATTTCTTCTTTGAAACTTTCCAAACCCCATTGGCAGCACAAACGCCTTGGAAAGGGGAATTGGTTAAGTTTGCCAACACTATATAAGCCTGCGAATGTTCATTCATAACTCACAAAAATAGAACTTAGGAATTCGTTCTGTTCATTCAAAGAGTTTAAGAGCTGTTTTCTGTTGAGAAGGAAAATACTAATTTGAGAGCATTGTTCGAGTATTCATCATTTGTTAAGAAATTCTTTAAGTTTGTTAAGGGAGATATTCTGTTTGTGTTGAAAGAAGCACTGTCAGAATCACAGTAGCTTGGAACTGTCAAATAGCTGAGTTGGGAATTCACAATAGAGCCAGCTGGAAGCCCTGTTGGTGGTAGACTAGAGAAGAAGCATTCACTTATTTCAACCAACTAAGGGAAGCTCGTATCAGGCATGTTAATTCTTTTCTAATTTATGCTTACTGTTGTTCCTGTATTCAGAAGTAAGTTAGTTTCATATCTGGGGATTATAAAGAATAGGGAGTAAAGATTGGTGTTCTTGGAAATAAATATCTAAGGGATAATTGTTTATCAGCAAAAGATAATTTGCAAATTTAAATGAATTCTGTATGTTCTTTTCTATCAGTTTTGCATTCAATAGTGTACAGTTTACACTAGGCATCAAAAAGAAAGTTGCATCTATTGTATTGACTCCATATATGGAGTATATGCTTGTATATAGTTATTATATACTAGGAATGAATCGAGAGCATTTATTAAGCTACAAGTTACAACTGGATACTAGTTAACCTAGTCAAGTTAATGAATCTTCTAGGATGAGAGTATCCTGAAAAGGGGAGTTAGTTGTAGGTTCTTATTAAAATGATCTCCATTCTAGTAGATAGATTGTTGTAGGAAGTCTAGGGTACGGACTACCCCGATAGACCAACCTACGCATAGAATAAGATAGCCTCAAGTCAAGTTGAACCTGGCTAGTGTAAGTGACAAATGACCTACATTCTTCATTGAATGTAAACACTTTGGCCAAAGTAGTGTAAGGAACCATTTAGTTGTAGTACTACACTGTCAGTTCACCGTGGTCCCGAAATACATCCTAGATCGAGAGTTGCCGGTTGCATAGAATCTAGTTTTGTAGGATCACATCACTATGTCCAGTTGGTAGTCGTTAAAGGATACCCAACCAATCTATTCTTCGAAGGGAGGGCTGTTCATTGCAAAATGATCGTGCGGGGGACCGCATTATAAGTTCGTGGTTGGCGGAAAAGCGCCCGAGTGATGTTTCTCCTCCTCAATATCCGACTGATGATCCAAGACTTGACAGGACGAACTCCTGGACCTTCTTACTTCTATTGGTGCCAAAAGCCTTCGGGCTATGTATGTATATTATTCTTCTTTACTTTGTAATTTCATTTGGAATGAAATAGTTAAAAGTTGCAAAAGATGTATCATGTATATGTATTTGAAAAGAAAATTTTATCTTTATGGCATTGTTCTTACTTATTGAGATTGAAATCTAAAGTTTTAAATTTGACGTACAAGTGTGGTCGTTACAAATAAGGTCTCTCCTTTGATGAGCTTTTAAGATCCTTCCTAGTTGCTCAACCATAATGATAAAGAGGTAAGGTGACAAGGGGTCACCTTGCTTGAGACCCCTTGATGCATCAAAAATATTAGTCGGCTCACTATGAATCAACATAGAATATGACGTAGACATAACACAACTCATCACCAATCAACCCATCCATCTCCAAACCCAAAAGCAATGAGAAATTTTCGAAGAAAAGTCAATTTCACATAATCATATGCTTTGGCCATGTCTAGCTTGATAAACATGGCTTTCTCCTTGGACAACTCCATGAAATGAATGGCCTCAGCTGCAATGATCACACCATCCAGGACTTTCCAGCCTACTACATAACCTCCTTGCTCTTCTGAAATAACTTTTCTCAGCTACAACTTGAGTCTCTCCACAATTAATTTGGATATGGTCTTATAGACCACATTACATAGGGCCATTTGCCTGAACTGATTCAGAGAGTTAGCCCCTTCTCTCTTGGGGATAAGAACTAGGAAGGTAGAATTTGTTGCCCTCAACATCTACTTGTTTCTCTGTGATTCTTTCACAACTCCCAACAAATCATATTTGATGATATCCCAAAATTCCTAAAATAATTCTATTGGGAAACCATTAGGGCTAGGGGCTTTCCCTTTCATCTTAAAAACAACCTCCTCAACTTCCTCCAAGAGGATGGGGCTAATAAGCAACTCATTCACTTCATTAGATACAATGGAAGGAATACATTCCAAGATAAGATTTTCTTCTACCTTTGTAGCCGGTGAATCCTCAAAGTACAACGAAGAGTAAAAATGAATAATTTCCTATGAGGTATATGTGAACGAAGTGAGTTTCTCTCGAGAAGACACCAATGAAGAATTGGAATTCTCATGTCTTCTATCTTTAACAAAATTGAAGAAGAAATCCGTATTCCCATTTCCCTCCTAAAGCTATTCAATCCTATACTTTTGTTTCCAAAAAATATCCTCCTATAGCTTCCATTCTGCCAATACCTTCATAGCTTCCACTTCTTCTTTGAAAAAGTCCTTGGTAAGCCCTTGATCCCTATTTTTCATGGTGATAGTATCCAAACAGTGTTGAGCCTTAGTTTTTTCAGAAAAATATTCCCAAAACTCTGCCTATTCCACTTCTTACGCTAATACTTCACAAATTGGAGCTTCTTGACAAAAGAGTACATGGTTGTACCATGATTAGGCTTGCCTTTTCTCCACCAATCTCTCATAAGGTCCTGCATGGATGGCTCCTGCATCCACATAAGTTGGAATTTGAATGAAGGGTTCTTAGAGACACCCCTTTCTCTCGCAGAAAACTTGATAGGCTAGTGATCTGGTCATCTCTAGTCTAGAATTTTCGAGCTGGAAAGCTAGTTGCTGCCAATCCAAAAACTAGAGACTAAAAACTTGTCTAATCTCTCAAAGATGTAACCCTCACCACATCTTTTGTTGCTCCAAGTGAACATACCATTCCTTGGTTTTATATCTATGAAATTTAGCAAAGTAATATTATCTCTAAAAATCAAAGAGGAAGAGTCAAGCTTATCCGCATCCCCCTTTTTTTCTCTCCAAACTGATGATAGCATTAAAATTTCCAGCTGAAATCCAAGAGAATAAGGGAGCTAGTGATCACACAAACCCTATATGAGCCCAGAGATGACTTTTACTAGGAAGATCTATCGAAGCGTAAACATTGGTTAATAGGAAGACTTCCCCAGAATCAAAACTAGAGGTAACCATGGAGAAGGATTGTTTGCTGGAAATCCACCACAGAGGTGAGATCTTACATGGGCCACAAAGATAGACAAATCCTCCAACACTGCCCTGAGTGCCAATGCACTAAATTTGACCTCTCCACCACAACTTGGAAGCTACACTAAACATGCCTTCCACTAACAACTTAGATTCCTGAATGAAGACAACATCAGGAGAATGCACTTTAATCAGATCTCAAATAGCCTTTTGTCTAGGGATGATGTTCAAACCCCTTGCATTCCAAGAAAGTACTATCATTTGTGAGAGTCGGAGAAATGAGAGTCAATAGTCTTGACTAAGCCTAAATCCACCAAATTCTCCCCCATCAATTTAATTTTTATCTTGATCTTTCTTCCTTCCCAACTTGGAAGGTTTCTTTGAGCTTCCCTTTTTGAAGTTCTTTTGTTGTAGCCCAAACTTAGGCACCTCTTTATTGCCTTTACTAGGATTCTTAGCTTCAACCTTCAATACTGTTATCCTGAATTTTTAACTCGTTTTAAAAATTTGGATAACCAATCAAAATTTTCATAAAATTGAGACTTTTCTTCTCTAAGGCACACATTACGAGGTGCAAAGAGTGACAAATCTCAGTTTTAAGTTTATTAACCTTTGGGCTACTCTTTTTCCTTCTTTCGTTTCCGTTTTCGTCAATTTCTGAGTCGTTTTTGGTGTCTTTTTGACCAATTTCGGGTTTTTGGAGCAACTCAGCAAAAGGGAAATTTTGACTTAAAAGCAAAATTGTTAAAGCTCTTCAAAAACCCAAATTTGCTTAAGTGAGTCAAAAACCCGAATTTGCTTAAGAGTCTTTATTTTTGACAAAATGCAAAATTGCTATGTCATCTTGAAAGTCCGAATTGCTTTATGCAAAATTGTTGTTTGATTAAAAAGGTCCGACTTTATTTTAAACATTTGTAAAAACTTTAAAAAAGTGCGAATTTGTTTAAAATGAAATTGTGTTGGTTCCTAAAAACCCCGATTTTAGTTTTTATTGACATTTTGCATTGCAAAAGACTTCAAAAAGTCCGACGCCATTCTGGTTTGAACTATTTGAATCCTTTTTGGCTTTGACTTCCCTGTTTCAAGGAGATTTCGTCAACCTCAATGCTTGAAATTCGGACTTTCATCAGTAAATAGTCATTACTCTTTTATTTTCTGGGCGCGCCTAGGGTTTATTTCGTCATTGTTTCCAGTTCCAACTTGCTTCAGGTATGTTATATGTTTCTTCATCTCTTTTTCAATGTTTTTCTATTATTTATTTCTTCATTTTAACGTCATTGTCTTTTGCATATTTCGTTTTAGATTTTAATGTCATTTACTAGAACACGTTTTTTTTTTATTATTGTTACGCATTTTTCTACTGTTATCTGCCTTTATCAATGGTCGTTTATACATATTTGATTGGTATTCGTCTTTATGTTGCAAAATGCGTTTTTCTTTGTCATTTTCTGCTTTTCCAAAATGCGTTTTCACTTGTATTTAACTCGCCTACGCTTAATACGCATTTCTTATATTCCCTTCAATACGTCCTTTATCTTCTTTCATTTTCTGTCCACTTCCATACAAAATGCGTTTTTATCTTTTGTCTTTCATATCACGCGTCCTCCATTTCCCTTCATCCCATTGAATTTATTATCTAACTCGCCTTTCATATCCTCCATACTTCCATCCTTAAAATCTCATACAGATTTTCCACTCCTAAAAATGCCTTATAATGAGAACGCGTTTGTCACTGTCATTCCAGCAATAAACTTTTCCTTCATTACGCTTTCATCCATCTTTTCAAACAATAAGGCTTCCATATACCATTTCATTTTCATCCATCCTCCATTGTCATTTTTCCACCAAAGTTATAAGATTCTCCTTAATTCACATTTTCGGGTTTTTAGCTCAAAATTACAAGTCGGGATTTGCAGTTGGAATTGCAATTTTAAAAATTGCAAAACAATAAAATTGTTAAATGCTCTAAAAATCCCGACTGCCTTTTATAAAAATTGCTATAGGCATAGAAAAACCCGAAATGCTTTTAAAAGGTTCAAAAGTCAAACTTTTTGATATAACTTCAAAATCCAAGCCAAAAATCTCTTTGTCTTCTTGTTTCAAAAAGACAAGACGTTTTTGGCTGCCATCATTCCATCAAATTCCGAATTTGTCTTCATCCGCCTTCCATCATTTTTCTAAGTCCGTTTCATTGTCCTAGGGTTTGAGTTTCACCATGTCCACTCACGTTGATGCTGATGATGTTCTGACCTTATGGGGTTTTCACCGTAGTCTTGCAGATTCATGTTCAATGACAGACGAACCTACTTCTCCTAAAAGCAAAAAGATGAAATACAAGTTTGATAAGTATCAGAATGAGATTTCTCCATCTCACGTTGTTTCAAATATCGATGAGATCAAAGACACAGAAATTGGGCATATTGATATGTCTGAGTTTCTTGGAAGAGCTGAGAAATCTACTTCTGATATGTAGAAATTGTTGAGGAGTCATATTCATCTGGTGTCTTCTTTTCCTGTTGCTGCCCTTGAACCTGAATTCATCCTCGCGTGTGCAGCACACTTTGATAGAGAATCCAAAACTATCAAGGATGATGATGGCAACGTGGTTATCAGACTTGATGCTGAAACAATCAACAGAGTTTTCAGAGTCCCTGATGCTACTACATATTCAGAGATCTCATTGAAGAGTGCTCATAGACATTTCGAGCAGAAAAAGAGTGATTGTATTAGACATATCAATTCTAAGTGGCTTCTCAAACCACGATCTTGTGTGACCCGGATACCTAAGTTGTACCGATCTGATTTTAAAGAAGAAATTAATGATATGATCACTCTTCTGAGCAGAATAGCAGGGTTGAAGGTTTCTAATGTGTTTGAAAACTGGATGTATAAGTTCATGGTGGTTATTAGAAAAGCACAGCATCCAATTTTCTGGGGTGAAATAATCAGTGACAGTTTGTGTGATCAGCTTGCACAAGTCCCTATGTAATGTCCCCAATTTAGCCCTACACTCTTCATTTGGGTTTAGCCTATTTCTGGAAGCTCGTAGGCTAAGCAGAAGCTCGAAATTAGGGTTTCCAAACTTCTTGGAGGACATTTTCGTCTTTTTGCGGAGCTTGCACTTGGAAATGTTGAACTTGGATTGCAGATTCCTTCTGGGTTTTCTGAGAGCTTCGCGTTGGTGGTTTCGGTTCGGCATTCTGAGCACTTTCGAGAATTTACTATTTTTAGTAAATTCTATTTCTGGCAGTGGTCCTGTTGACTTCGGCTTGGTTGGCTCTCATCTTCAGTATGTTCAATTGGTTTGATCAATCTTGACCTTGGGAAGCATTTTTGGTGAGATATCCAGTTGATTTTAAAATGTTATACTTTAATGTTATATTTTATTATTGAGACCCCTTGGCCTAGTGAAGCAACTTTAAGTTGTTCATAAAAGGGGGATTTTGAGGGGTGGCGCCTCATGGAGTTATTTTATTATATTCTAAGGTCCAAAAATCAATGTTTGAAAAGGGACGCCCATCTTGAGGAGAAGATTAATTCAAATTAAAAGTTAATTTTCCTTGAGAAAAGAGACGCCATCTTTGGAGGGAAAAGGAGTTACTTCAAATTTGAAAATTAGGGTTTCTAGAAGCTTCTGGAGAGTTTTCACAAAGTTATAAAAGGAGAGCTTGGGTCTTCATTTGGGCATCTGATATCTTGAGTATTGTTATGCTGCCGAAATGGTTGCTGGATTGCTTCGAGGAATGAATGCCTCCTAGCCTTGGCTCGACTTCGTGCTTGAGAGATAGCACCTAGTGGAGAGGTTTGCTTGTTTGAGTGACATTTTGTAGTGAGGTTTGCATTTGTAGTTTGGGTTTACTTGTGTAGTTCAGTTTATTGCATTTTATGTCATTTTCTGGAGTTGCTGATAACAGGGCTGAATCTATAGTTTCACTCATAAATCAAAAAATACAAAAAGAGTTGTTCTGGGTATTGTCTCATTGGTTTTCTTTGTTGGAAGAGACCCTTCATGAATATTTGCAGATTTTAATACGAAGTTTATGATTTTATAAAGCAAATTCGTCATTCCTTGTAGGGCGCCCTTTCTGGAGTGCTTTGGGATCCGTGCCATTAATTAATAGCCACTTTTAGCTGTCCTTTCTCATAACTAAACTAGGCGCCATCATTTTAAGAGTATTTTGCATCAGTTTTCATGTAATTTGAGTGAGAAATGAGTGAGTTGTGAGCTTTTCATTGAGTTTATGTATTGCTGGTTCTGTAATTCATGTTGCTGGTCTGTCAGATCAGACTTGAGAAAATTGCATATTAGCGAAGGACGGGTGTTAGGAATTCATTATTGACCTAGTGGATGACATCTTTACTATTGCAGCAACTTGTAGAGCTTAAATCCTTGATCTTGCAGGCATTCTACTTCTCATTGTAAGCTGAACAGTAGTACTGTCAGCATTTCTCTCAGTTTTGCTTATCATGTTTGTAATTGCCCACTGAATAAGTGGAAGAGGCTGGCTTGCCGCCTATTTACTTTGATTTGCATTGTAATATCATACATCTCCGCCCTATGGTAGCTCCATTCCCACTCCGGGTTTGAAAGCACATTCTGGGTGTTGAGTTTATTTCGAAGTTGCATTTGTATTTCTTTAAATCTCCACCATATGGTCGCCTCATTCCATTCTTTTGGGTAGCACATACTTGGTGTTGAGTTACTTTCAGTTGCAGTTCTGATTTATTGTACTGACGATCCTCTTGCCATATGACAGCCTCTCTCTTGTTGAGATTGAGTGCGCATTCTTGGCAAAGAGTTATATTGTAACTGCTGGTTTGATTTATCTAACCCTAACGGGTGCCTTCTGCATTGTTGTGTAATTTGGCAAAAATCGGAAAAATTGGTTCCGGTTTATTACACCCTACCACTCTTACCTTCTATATGAACTCGTATTTGGTTTATATAGCAGCTTTGTTGAGGCATTTTCCAGGCCTATCTCCTAAAGGTGACAGATCATTGGTGCCTGTATGGGAGTATTATGATCAGCTGACTTTTATTCCAAGTCGAGCGCATTATAGAAGGGTTCAAGATGCTTTCTTTGGTTATTTTATGTGTTTGTTTGACAAAGCATTAGCAAACAACAGGGTATCTGAGGCGGCTTGGAATAAAGTAAATGAGTATGGCTGCTTGTTTCTTCAATTCCCTACTTTCACTTATATGAGAGTCAGTTGCTTTGAAGATCAACCTTATATGCTTCCAAGGTATCCGACTGATAAGATTATTTTGATGGAGCTGGGAAGGCAATTGATGACGGTGCATTCACGTCAAGCTACACAACACAAGACTGGAGTCAGTATTTCATCACATAATCCATTGATAATTGGGAGGTATTCTTTGACAACTTCTTCAAGAGCCAAGGCAATGGAAACTGAACTTCAGGAAATAACATGAAAAGATTCCAGGAAAGAGTGGATTTTGATTATAGAAGGGTGAAAGACAAAATTAAAAGAGCCTTTACTCATGTTCATCGTATTGAAGACATTTGGGCAGACCTCCGGACAGAAAAGGATATATACAAAATGGATTATTGCAGGCTTACATTGGAGCAAATTATCGATCTAAATCTGACCTTAATTCCAGAGGGAGTAATTGATGATAGGCAGATTTTAGATCCTGAATATGAAGAACAAGGAGTTGCTAATGCTCCCATCCCTGCAATTCAGTGGTCCCAAAAGGAATCTGTCTCAATCTTTGATAGGTTTCAATCAGTCTTGGCGAACACCAACTCTTGGCTTAAAAGCATAGGTGTTAAAACTATCAAAATCAAAGTTAGAGCTGAAGATGATCCAGCTGGTCCTAGAGGTTTGAAGTCAGAAATTAGAGAGTAGTCAAAAGAAGGAGCTTCCTCTTCAGGTACCAGAATTAAGTTGAAGGTAAGCCGAGCTGCAGGACAACCGTTGGAAAGGGAAACACTAAAGGGAAAAGAAGTCAATGAAATGCAGATTCAAGTTTTGGATCAGCAAGAAGAAGACGAGGTTCTTGAAACTTCTACCATTCTAAGTGAGATAACTCCTCACATTGAAGCTCCAATACCAGAATCAGCTATATCTCCTATGTCCCATATCGACAGTGATGTTGATTCTTTCTCCACGGTATTTGTTCCCTCTATTCCACCTCAAGAGACTAGTCATCAATCTTCATCAATAGTGAATACTCCCATGAGAAGCTTGCCCAATAACTTCAAGAGTATTTTTGATATAAATCCAATCTTTCCTGCCATGTCAGAAATAACTCTTCCAGAGATTGATACATCAGTAACAAGCTTTGATTGTTTCATGGCTAATCCTAGTTGTAATTTGTCTTCTGCACAAGACATAGTTGCTGTACAAACTGAGGCACCATCTAGAATTTCAGTTGTAACACAAACTGAATCTATTTCTGCGGAGACTACAGTTGCTATTTCAGATGTGACAACCTTGGATCTTCCTCCATGGTTGAATTCAGTTGCTCCCAAAAGAAAGAAACAAGCAGTGTCTCCTGATATTTTTGATTTCCAAAAATTGAAGAAATCAAAACCAATGGTTGCAAAGAAAGCAAAAATAGTCTCACAAGTGTTTGTTGACAGCAATAGAATGAAATATGCTGAGATTGCAGAGCCTCTTGTTGATAAACCACATGAAGAGATGCAAGTGTCTGATTACAGGTTTACTAGAGTGGAATTGGGCAAGCAGACTCATGCTAATATGATGCAAGATGCTCAGAGTTCAGTGACGATTTTGACACAAAGCTATAATGAACTTCTAGCTAAAAAGGAAAAGCTCAAAGAAGACAATGCTCAGCTGGTTTCAGTTATTCAAAGGATTACAGGATCATCAGAAGCAGTTGATTCTCTATCTACAGCTCCTCCTAATGAATCAGTTAGGCAATTAGAAAGAATTGCACAAAAGGCCAAAGCAGTTGATTCATGGATAACTCAGCTGATTGATCAAAGCATTCCAATGATTGAGAAGACCTTGCAAGTTCTCAAAAATGTCAAAATAGCCAAAATAAAGCTAAATCAGACTTTGGAAGCCTTCAAGCAAAGTTTGGAATCGCTTGAAAAAGATTTAAAAATCTGGCATGAGATAGATCAAGTCAAGTTACAAATTCTATGCAGCAACTCGATCTTGCCAAACAGAGAGAAGTACATAGAATTTGAAGAACTTATGACAAACAAGTCATTGGTCATTCAAGATCTTATCAAAGATATCCAAGCCACTTTAGAAATGAATGATGAAGTTCAGCAGGATATTCTTTCAAGTTTTGAGAAGATCTCTTGTACAGTTTTGAATCAAGAAGATGAATTACTTGCAGCTGATTTAGTTACTACAGAAATGGCAGCCAATCTTCGTCAACAAATGGAATCAGAGCAGTTTTCTATGGATTCAATTCATAAGCTTGTTAATCATCAGACAATCCTTGAGAAAATGCAAACTTCTTATGAAGAACATAGACTGGCGGCAATCAGATATTTTGATGTAATCTTGAAGACAGTTGCAGTAGCCAAGAACACACTGGGTCTTGATCCGAATGAATTGCAGACCATCATTAGCAAATTCTTATCTTTCAAAGATAGGAATGAAGCAAATTAAAATTTTAGGTTGTTTTATTTATTTTACTTTCGACAAAATATATGTAAAAACAAATTTTGCAATTGCAAGTGTTCTTTCCTTGCAGTTTTGAAAAAAGTAATTACATGTAAAATCTTACAAAACAAATCACAATTTGGATTGTAATTTTGAATAAGTCAATTGCAGTTAGTTATCGGTTGAGAGATTTTCTCAAGTTTGTTGAGATCCTCCCACCTTTTTCTCCAGACCTCCCTCCTATAAATACTTGAGGGGTCTATTGTAATAGATATCTTTTGAGCAAGCAAGAAAACTCTGCAGAATTTTATACTCATAAAGTCTTTGAGCTTTATAGTTGAATATTGTGAATTTTCAAGTAATATCAAGAAGCTAGAATTTTAGACTTTAAGCTGAATTTTCATTTTGCATCCTATATGTTCTTATGTCATTTTGGATCATCATTTTGTGACTACTTGAGAATTGTCGAATATTGTTGAAAAGAGATTCGATTCAAATATCTGCAGTCTTTGTGCTGTAAATGTGAAGATTGAATTCATAGTTAGTATTAGAAATTGAGAACAATTACAAGTCTTTGTGCTAGTATTAATTCTCATCTAGAATAGTTAATAGATACTTCATAGTTACAGACTTTGCGCTGTTTTATGTTGTATATTTTCATAAAGTAATCGTTCTGAAAAGGGTTGATAGGATTTCATTCTTCAAGACTTTGTGCTTATTGAATTGTTTTCCCGTCCCGGAGGAAATAACGGAAGTCTTTGCGCTTTCAGGAAACTTTATCTCCTCTTTCTTTATTCCACTGCATAGCTATTGTATTAAGTTTTATCAACCTATACTGTTTCTTTTCTTTAAAGAGAAGAGAATATAATCTTTCCTGAAATAAGAGGAACGATTGCTGTCCTATCCATTTAGTTTTATTTAGTTAAAGGGGGAGCCTTCCCTTAATTAGGAGAGTTTAATCTCATGTGCTGTGGTTGAAATCACCATTTTGTATACTTTCACAAGAATACAAAATTTCCAACCAACAAATACCTGCCCAGTCAAGGACAAGCCTAAAACTTCATCCATTGCATCATTCCCAAGAATAGCTGCCTCTCCAGGGAACTCTTGAATTTGGTCTGTATTGATTTGTGGCTCGATCTGCTTAGTCATCAAATTGTTATGCCTGACACTCTCTTTGGAGGTCAACTAATCTATCTCCAAATGATCTGGTTTAGGGAGCAACCTTCTTGAATTTTCCTCATTTTGAACAATGTCCTCCAAAGCCTCAAACCGGTTATAAGTCTCATCACCCTTTCTATCCTTGAGAGTTCTCTTCAAACCTCTTCCCTTATTGCAGGGTTTAATAGGGATAAAACCTTCCTTATCAATTTCCTCCTCTGACATAGGGGATTTTCCTTTATTCTTTGGAGGTGATGGTTGCAAAGACAACTTGGTTGAAGTTCCATTAGAAGAATCCCTTGATGAGCTTAGTTTAGAACATTTCCTTTGCAAATGCCCATACTCATGATAGACCCGACAACAAAAAGGGAGAGCTTCATAATCTAGTTGTTGAATCAATGAAGTAGATCCAATCTAGTTGCCATCGAATCTAGCAAAGGGTTATTTAAATAAACTTCAATACAAACATGGGCATATGAGATTACCTTCTTATCCAGTTTCTGCTAAGATGGACCAACTGGTTTGCCTAGTAGCAAAGTAATCATGTGTAAAATATCATTTCTCCAAAAATCTAGTGGCAGCCAAGGAAGCCTCACCCAAACTAGGAATCTTGATGGAAGCTCCTCCGTGGGATTGAATCCTATATGCCAAGGTTTGATGAAAAATCCTAGTTGATTATAATAGGACCCCCTTCATAAGCCTTATTTTGATCCGCTATGCAGGAGAACACCACCAAAAAATAGTTATTGGCTGCTTGCATAACCTCCATATCTCCTGCTGGGTTCCAAGTCTGAGCCCGCAATTACAAAAAAGGGAGACCTGAATCCCCATGAACTTGTAAATTAGAGCATGGTTGCACAAATAATTAACATCATTAGCCATCGAATCCAGTTGAATAACCAAAACTGAGTGAGAAAGACTCCTTTCCAGACAACCATTAACCTTCGGAGCTCAAGGACCCCCGATTTTCGAAGTGCCTCCCTCATTTAAAGCATTATTTATAAAATTTATTGCCTTGAACTGGATCGACGGGGATGGGTCTACCCTTGTCAAAGTATCAGAGAATGACATTTTCTTAAACCCCTCGGAGTTTTCAACCAGCATAAAAAGGATGGAAAAGGACTAAATATAAGACACCAAAATCATAGCCACAAACCACAAACACTGCACCAAAGAGAACCTCCCTTACACCACACAATTTCTTCTTGGACACGTCCCCAACACATGCAACTACAAACGAACCCAAATCCTGCAAACCCCTCCTCCCACAGCCAGCAAAGACACCCTCCAAAGCATTCACACAGGCTACAAAATGAACAGCAAAAAGGAAGCCTAAAGAAGGGCAATGAGTTGAGGGTCGAAGTGCCCTAGCTCATGCCAGCAAGGAAAAAGCCCTTGGCCACAGACCACTTGCATCCACCGCGAGCCATCCTTTAGTAGTAACTCATCTCTCATATTGTCCAATACTAGAAATCAAATAGGAAAATAATATACTTACAAAAAAAAAGGACTTTTTAATAGGCTTGAAACTTACCAGCAACAAAGAGTAGTTGAGTTTTGTAGTTTCACCTTCAATTACTCAATTGTTAACTATTTAGAAGGTTGATCATCTCAATCAATGCCATGCAATTTATGAGACTCAATTTAAGAACCCGACACCCAACCTGATGCAGAAGAATCAAAACCAAGTCAATTCTTCCCATTTTCTATTTTTCCTGTTCTAAATTGGAAAATATAAAATGTTGCATTCTCATCAGAAAACTGTATCCTAATAAAATCATACCATTTGGTAGGGAAAGACCCTTGAAGGGGAAGTGCTTAGTGTAACCACTACATAGAATAACATGAGATATAATTAATTTTGTTCATTGCTTTTCACCTAGACACTATTCTAGATATTTACTATGACAATACGTATGAGTAGAATTACAGTCTCATTCTAAATTATATATGTTTGACAGGTACAGGATTTCCATATTGGAAAGACACAAGATATTGGATACTATGCAGGCTACATTGGTCAGTCTCTATGACCTAACTTGTTTTTGTTCATAAAAATGGATCTATATTGCATTGATCAATTTTTTCTGAATATCACTAATGGACTTTAATCATTGGACTTTTTGGGATCCAATTGATGCAGGATCATCCTACATGTTTGGGCGATTCTTGACTTCTGCTCTTTGGGGGATGGCTGCAGACAAATATGGACGCAAACCTGTTATGCTTATTGGTGTTGCTTCAGTGTTAGTGAAACTCTTTACTATTTCACATAGTTGCATGATCTTATAATCTATTTTTCTTAGATTTCCTTTGGCTTAATTCAAGAAAACTCTCTTAGTACTAGGCAATAACCTTGTCTTAAGATAAATTTTTCTTCCAGATGGACCTGTTTTGAGTTTCCTTTTATTGTGCATGATTAATTTTGTAGAATTATATTCAATACACTATTTGGAATGAGCGTTAATTTTTGGATGGCTATTTCAATGCGATTTCTTCTGGGAAGCTTCAATGGAATGATTGGCCCTGTAAAGGTAGGATTGTTTTTTGATTTCTGAGCTTGTCAAAAGATAAGTTTTAAATTTTTGGAATGAAATCAAATAAATCTCTTTTTCATCTAAGAAATCCCTGCACGAAAAAGTAAACAAATCTCTGTAAGAAAGAATAAAGATTGATGGACAAATCCATTGTTTTCTGTTTTCCACAGTTATGTATGATGTTAGCATGTATGAAATTTTCTTTAGTTCCCATCTTCTTAGCAACTCAGTGATTTTTACTTTATTTCCCAAAATTTTCTCTTTCATATTGTTGGGTGACATGCTACTGCTTTTGTGTGCAGGCATATGCATCAGAAGTTTGTAGAGAAGAACATCAAGCTTTTGGGCTATCTATTGTATTGTTCTTTTCCAACTTAATTGTTTCATTATCCCTAAGAAGAGAGACTTCTAGTGGATGTTTATTTTCATCATGTTGTTCATTTGGCATAAAAGGTTTAAAATGATTTCAGATGCTATGTTTTTAGGACTTCTGTATGAGTTCAAAGAAACCTAATATGTTCACTTAATTTTCAGGTTGGTACAATGTTGGGGATAGGTTTGATCATTGGTCCAGCATTAGGAGGTTTTTTTGCTCAGGTATCTCTTAATTACTGCTTCTAAGGGAATTTTGAATATATCAATGATTTAAATAATTGAGGCCATGCTTTGGAAATGCGCATAGCACCCTACATAATTGGGTTTGTTTGTGACTACACGAGAAAATGATATTGCTCGTGGATGGAGCCAACAACTTGAATTGTACCACTAGGTCAAAATCTTTCTACATCTTCTTTTAATCAGGCTTTGTGCCCCTTTCTTGTGAGTAAACCTCCATTCTATCACAACATAACAGGGGATGTAAAGGTTGTAGTTAAGCCCAGCCAATCTTGGAAGATGCCTCTACACCACAAACACGCCCTTTAAGGATTTGAACCTGAGTTGTTTGCAAAATGAGTGTACTAACCTAGCACTAGATCACATCTTGATGGAAAAATTTAGCATTACATACTCAAGGCTTGCACCTTCTTGATTATAATTTTGTGCAATTATACATTATTTATTTGGAGGAGGTTTCTTGAATTTATGAGATCTTGGTGGAAGATTTACTTTATGCTATTTACATTATAGCATGATCTCTTCGTTTAGGGCTGTGTTCATGCTAGTGTGCTTAAAATGCATTAGTAATGGTAAATGCTTTTATATTTTTAATAAGTTAAATATACCCTAAATGACTATTAAAACCTTTTCTTTTTTTATTTGAATATATGTTTTTCTTCTTACAAAGATGCTTAACATTCTTGTAAATGTCACATCCCATGAAGTCAAAGTATATTGAATGGTAGTCCAAGGGAGTAATGGCACATGTATGGGTGCCATGCTAGGAAAAATAATATGATGTTATCAAACAGAAAAAGGTGCTAAGGATGAACTAAATGAGAAGCATGGGCCTCGTGGAAAAATGATTGAAAGGGAGCATGAAATAACCATCCATCAATGCATTCAATCACAAGTATGGGCATGTAGGCGCTATGAACAGATAATTCTTATTGTGCCATTAAAGGATCTAGCATCCCAATCCCTTGACTATCCAAAAATGTCAAGTAACATGGATAAAAATGGTGCTTGGAGTCCATAAATCCCCACGACCCCTTATTCTATGGATTCAAGCTCCGCCTCTGGGAGAAAATGTGAGGGAAGGCAACAATTGGTGTGTAGGGAAGAGGGAGGTCGTGACCTTTTTAAAACATGTTTTTGGATAGAGTTGGAGGAAAGAAAAGTGTTGAGGGAAGGGGGAATAGAGGTGATTGGGGTGGAGGCGTGGTGTAGAGGCATTTTGGTAGAGAGAGGAGAATAGACAAAGGGACTTTGTAAGGGATGATTTGTAGAGGTGATTTCAAACTATTTGGGCATTTCCCTTAGGTATATGATTAGTTTTGGCACTCAAATTGAAGATTTGAGTGCCAGATTTGATATTAAATTTCTGAATTAGCATGTTTGGAATTTTGTGGAGTCAAATTTTGGCACTCAAGAGGAATTCTAGGTGGGATTTGGGGACTTTTTGGTAGCTTTGGAGAGTTGTGTGGAGTAAGAAAAAATAGAGTAGAGGAGGTGAGCGATGAGGGAAATCTTGGTTGGGTGAAATTCCTCAAAGAACTGTGGTCTCATGGATTGCAAGGGTTGCAGAAAATACATGAAATGGATTTGTTGAAAATACAGTAGAAACTTTCAAGCAGACATGACTAGTGAGTGTAAAGCAAGCTAGATTCCACAACCTTTGCCAGCATCCTCCCATCTTGTGATGAAATGAGAGATTTTGAATAGGATAATAATGCATTTCAAGCATAAAGGATGGAAGAATTTCATCAAATGTGGGAAGACTTAGAGAGGAGGGATGGTTGGAGCAGGTGAACGGGAAGCTTGTGGCCCTTTTTGGGGCCAATTTCTTCTATTTGAAGGGCACAATTTTAGTGTGGGATGTGGAGAAAGATGAGTAGAGGGGCGTGCAAATAAAAGTTTCTTGTCATTGATAGACACATTTTATATTCCATTGAGCCCCAATCTAGATGCCTTTTGCTCAAAAAGAAAACTTTGCCTTATGGAGCTTCTCAATGCTTACATCAAAGATATATTCAATACCATTTGGAGAGCGAATTAGACCCCTCCATAATTACTCTCCTAACATAATATTGATTTTTAAGTTATCCTCTCTCGAGTTCACTAAAGTTCTATTATCTCACATTTTATTGTCTCAAAATTTGTCTATGGGACCTTTCTTAATACATCTGATTAGGAGATTATGCACTATGTTACTTGGCATGTGTTTATTGATATTTCATCATATCATTAGTGGATGCATCTCTATATGTTTCATGCTTATATAGAGAAAGAAAGGGCGGATATATTGTGTAATTATGCTTCACTTTGGTCTTAATTATATAAGAAGATATATTTGGTTTTAATATAATTTGGAGTGGAAATTAAATGATTCTTATTAGAAAAATGGATGGGGTTGAAATGTTATGGAATGGAAAGTATGAGATTATTTGTTTTTAGTGTGTTATATGTAATTGTATCTTTTAAGTTGTGGGTATCTTGCTCTACACCCAAATAAATAAAAACTCTTAGTGACAATGTGAATAGTGAGATTTTGGTCAAAAGCATGATAATCAATATGGTAGTTGTAAAATCGAGAGACTCTTAACTTTATTAAGAAATACCATGAACATTGTAAATTGTGTTAATTCATAATGTGCCAATTAAAAAACTAATGTACTTATGTCTACTTGAGACCTATTTTAGATTCTATAGAAATGCATTGAGTGCTAATATATTGTGTTTATTCCTTGCTGGTTTCCAAGTTAATTTGTACAAAAACTAATATTTTGGGTGACTCTTCTGTCAAGAAGACCCTTGTAAACTGGTGATGGTCAATGTTGAAAAGTGCAATGATGGTTGTTAATGATGTACAAGTCTTTATTAATAATAAAGGTGCGGGTTAGGATGAAGTTAGATCAACCATTTCATTATGGAATTGGGCTCGTAGCAGAATTGGTTGTGAATGGTGAGGCCAGATGTGGGCTATGGAAACCCTCCCTAACCCCATACATTTTTAATAATACATTATACTTTAATAATCAAAATTGTGTTTAATAACAACACTTGGGATTGGTCTTGAATAGAATCTTGGTAGCATAAGCAAGTTTCAACTTCACATTCTTTACACAGAGGAACTTAACAATTTAATTGAACTCTAACTTGACTGACAATCACTTCAACATAAATTTGGCATCAACTCTCATTACATTGTAGATGTAAATGACATATTTATAGCCTTCTAGCTAGAGCCTCTTAAAGCTTTAAAAAAAAAAAAAATCTTCGAAAGCAATTCTATATTTATCCTTTGAAAATAATATAAAATATTACTTTATTTCCATTTTTTCTTGTCATTTTGAGCATCCATCTGAATCAAGGGCTCTGATCTTATGATTTTATTTTTAATTTGATCTAATTGATCCTCAATCTTAGCTTGGGTGTCACTTTAAATGAAAGACTCAGATTCACGATTTTTCTCCTTTCTTTCTTTTTATTTGATGTCCATCTTTCACTTGGGCCCATATATTAACATGGGTGTTGCTTTGGTATGAAAAACATGCTGTTTTTGGTGCTTTATTGATTTTAGGTACCCATTTTCTCTTTGGAGGTTGTCTCATTAATTCTGTTTTTTGAATGATAAACTCACAAATTTGAACTTATTTTAAATTCATTCCATTTTTCCATTTTCAAACATTAATTTAATAAAAAAAATCATTTCTCATTGCTTTTTATCTTTCTAAATTCCATTTTTACATGACAATCTTGAATTTTTTTGGTAACTTTCTACCTTTGTCATTCACTAATTTTCATTGGAAAAGAAAAAAAAACAACTTTATAAAAATATAAATTTGTGATTTTCATGCTCATCTCTTCAATCTAAGACCCAAAGAAAAAGAAAAAAGCAGCTTTTACAAAAAATAGAAAGTTTGATAGTTGGATTTCATTGAAACCGTCTATATTGAATATTGGACCCTCCAAAGTGACAAATTTATTCTTATATGATGATCCTCATATGATTCTATCTCGATGTGCCATAGAAGATTTGTCTTAGCCTCAATCCTTCTTGATCGTGCCCAATATCTTCCATCATAGTATTTGTTTGAACTTCACCTTTTCTTTCCTCTATTGGCATTGAAGCAAAAGCCTCCTTTAGGATTCATAGCTTGGAAATCTTTGTGATGAGGAACTTGCATAAATTGTTAGTAGGGCAAGACAAATCTAGACCTAAGGACTTAACCACTTAGACTAAAAGATAACATAGTTGACATTGATTTGACAAGAGTGTTGGAATATGGTTATAGATAATAGATATGATTAAGCACAAAGTTTTTTAAGGGTAGCAAATCTGGTTACCAACATGCTCTAGATTTTGAAAATGAAAAAATAGGTTTTTATTTAGTTTGTACTGCATACTCAAAATCATTCTAAAATACATTGTAAAGATTGTGAATAGAATTTACATATTGTTCATAGTAGGTTAGTGTTTGTTAAACAGGAAGCTTTTAGTGGTTCTGCATATTTGTTCCTTTTTTGGCAACTTTGTTGAGGAAACAATATAATACTATCATCTTATTCATTGTGACATTCATGTATAGTACAATGGTTCCAAAGTTCATAGATATCTTTCGGTTTCAAAAGAAGAATCGTGACAATCAATAGCTGATTAGGAGGGTATTTTCATCCACAACAATCACCCACCTCCATTGTTTCCATGGGGAAATCAGATTGGTCCATTGGCATTCACAAATAATCATGAGATTTCTTGTGGATCAAGGAAGGATTATCTCAAGTTTTATGGTGATGGCAAGAAGCATTTTGATGAGCATATTTTAGCCTTCGCTACTACATGTGGAATTTTGATTATAGCACACAAGGATGTTGTAGTTCGCTTGTTTGTGGAAAGTTGGAAACGTTATGCAACTGATTTGTTTCACCATCTCATTTCCAATTTGATCACTAGTTGGGAATTAATGAATAATAAAGTTCTTGCATGCTTCAAACCACCTGAAGGTAGTCATATCTTGTTTGCATATCTCTAAAATTCCAAGAAAGATAATAGTTAATGGATGTGGGATTTTGTTGCAAGATTCAATCATCTAGTTACCAGGATTGCTGACAATTTTATTTCTTCTCTAAGATTATTTTGAGTTTTTCATAAATTCCTTATATTGAGAAGTTTCTTTCTTTCTCAAATCAAGAAATACTACCAAATTGAAGGGTGCTCAAGAACAAGCCATTTAGTTGGAGGACCATATGATTACTTCATGAAAGATACTAAAATATTCAATCAGGTTATTGGTTCCTTTGAGCATCCCACTAGTTCAGCAATGTTCACCTCCTCTAAGTAGAAAAGATTCTTTCATCAATTATGTTAGTGATAGTTCTCATGTGCCTACTTCACCAACAAGATAGGTAGCATAAATTTCTTTTTCAAAATGTGCATTCTTCATGTTTCATGAAACTGGTCAACATGATGGAAGAAATTGCATCAAGATGCAAAGGTTCACACAAATATTAATAACTTCACATAAAAATAAGGGTCTCTGGGTGATATTCAACATCTATAAGAAAAATATGATGGTGGCTATGCTATGGGATATACCCAATACAAAATTGAAAAGGTAAGAAATGATTCTCATAATCATACATGGAATGAAGTCATGTGTACACATAGATGGAACACGAATATCTAATAGAAGCAAAAATCTTGCCCACTTTGCTCAACTTCTTTGAAGCTTAGGAGGGTTTGTTCATGGAAGAACCAAATGTTCTGCAAGCATGCCATATTTTCTCTCAAGAAGATGAAGGCACACAAACATCTAAGGAGCAAAGTAGTGAACAAGGAGAAGTCAAATCAATTAGAGAAGATGATGAATCTAGGAGCTTCTTTTGTTTATTTGAAGGGTTGTTTGAAAAGCTTTCAATAGATGTAATAAAAAGAGAGCAAGATGTTTTTCAAGGGTTTTCAGCTTCAAGTTCAATAGCTTCTATAAGTTCTAATGATGAAACATCTCAATTTATATCATTTGAAGAGAAAAAGTCTTGGTTATTAGGGGTTGGTATTTATATTTAGGACTTTGAAGAAACATTACAATTTGATCAAGAAATTTTTCTTCTTGAAGATAATTCATCTTTAGATGCACTTGTCAAATTAGTTCATGAGAAGGATTTTGTGCCAGAGCTTGATAGTTTTCTACAAATCCTTTAGAGTGAGCTTTCACTAGAGGATGTGATGAACGTTCTTTTGAGTTCTGACTCATCATCATCCTCAATAGATTCCAAACATGTTAGTGAAGAAGTAGATCTTTTTCTTCAATAAATCAATGAATTAGAAGGATGGCTGATCAAAGAAAAAGAAATATTGCCAAAGATTCTGTGATAACCCACTTCAAATTATATATTATGAAAGTCTATGTATGTTTCTAAAGATAATAGCAGATGTTCATATTGTTGTAGTCTCTCATCATCAATGTTTGAAGGTATGTCAAAGTACATTCTGGATGAGTATTATTAACTTTGTATATCGGTTAAGGCTTTTCCACCTTCATTATTGAAGTTGTCGATAATAAAAATGGGATTATCACCACCGAAACTCAAGGAAGATAGATTGTAGTTGCTTCTTAATCTGAAGCTTATCAAGTGAATAACGAATAACGTGTGTTGGCATTAGAATTCGCACCTCTGGAGTGCATATTGGCAATGGACAGCTATGCATAGTATTAATTGCTCTTCAAATTAGGAGGGGAAGCTCCCTCTTTTGCTGATATGCGTAAAAAGTAAAGTATTCTAAATTTCTATCTTTTTGACTTAGCTGGTTGTAATGTCCCCGTTTTTAGCACTTCACTTTTCAGTGATTGGTAGCCTATTCCCAGTGTGCTGTCGGTAAGTCAGTGGTAGAATTAGGGTTTCCAGCTGTTTGATGGGTTCTCTTGAAGATTCAGGGTGCTACTTGTTGGAGTTTGGATGTTTGAATTCTGGATTCCTTTTGGGTTTTCAGAGAGCTTCGCAGAGGTATGACTTGCAACTGCTTCGGCCAACCTTTCCGAACTTACTATTTTTAGTAAGTTATGACGGCTACATCTCTGAGTTTGGGATTTTGGATTGCAGACTCTTTCTGGGTTTTCAGAAAGCTTCGCAATGGTGTCGCATGCATTGCATTCTGAGCGACTTCTTGAATTTACTATTTTTAGTAAATTCTATTTTTAGTAGTGATCCAGTCAGCACCAGCTCCGTCAACTTTCCTCTTTTGGCAGTTCATTGGGTAATTCTGATTTTTGGCTTAAGGGGTTCATTTTGGAGAAATAAGTCATTTAAAGTTAATAATGTTTTATTTTATAAAATAACCCCTTGTCCTAGTTATATAACTTTAAGTTGTTTTAAAGAAGGGGACCTTGAGGGTTATTTTCTCATAAAGAACATATTGCGAATTTCTCTAAAGGCTAAATGCTCAAGTGAAGTTGGATGCCTTTTTTATGAAGAGTTGATTTTAAATAAAATCAAATTTAGCCTTGGAAAAGGGGGTCGCCCAAACTTGAAGGGAAAAGAAGTCAAATTCAAATATGGAATTAGGGTGCATCTTCTAGAAGTTTCTGGAGAGCCTTCTCAAGTCTATATAAGGAGGCAGTTGCTCTTCATTTTGGTATCTTTGGTCTATGCTATTGTTATGCTGCCGAATTGGTTGCTGGATTGCTTCGAGGAATGAATGCCTCCTAGCCTTGGCTCGACTTCGTGCTTGAGAGATAGCACCTAGTGGAGAAGTTTGCTTATTTTGAGTGATTTTGTAGTGAGGTTTGCATTGTAGTGTTGTTTTGCCATTAGAAGTTCAGTTTATTGCATTTTATGTCATTTTCTGGAGTTGCTGATAACAGGGCTGAATCTGTAGTTTCACTCATAAATCAGAAAACAAAAATAATCTCATTCTGGGTATTGTGTCATTGCATCTTATTGGTAAGGGCCCCCCTTCATGAATATTTGTAGATTTTAATATGAAGTTTTTGATTTTATAAAGCAAATTCGTCATTCCTTGAAGGCCGTACTTTCTAGAGTGCCTAGGGATTCGTGCCAGTAATTAATAGCCACTTTTAGTTGCCTTTTCTTATTACTAAACTAGGCGTCATCTTTGTGAGGGTCCATTGCATCAAATTTGAGATCATTTGGGTGGGAAATGAGGGAGTTATGAGCATTTTGACAAGGATTTGTGTTGCTGGTTATATATTTTAAAGTGCAGGTCTGTCATAATCTGATTTGAGAAATCTGCATTCTCCTTCTTGGATTGGTGTTAGGAAATCATTAAAGGCTTTGTAAATGATTCCTTGTTGTTGCAGCAATTTGAAGAGCTCTAATACTTGATCTTGCAGGCATTTAAATATTCATTGTAAGCTGAACAGTAGTACTGTCAGCATTTCTCTCAGTCTTACTTTACATTCTGTATACGCAATTGTATTTCTTTATATCTCCATCATATGGTAGCTCCCATTCCGTCTTGGGTTGGAAAGCACATTCTTGACGTCGAGTACTGCAACATTCTTGCTTATTTCCCTTAATTGCATTGTAATTCTTAGCACTCCACCATATGGTCGCCTCCTTTCCATATTGGATTGGGTAGCACATGCTTGGTGTTGAGTTTGTTTTCAGTACTTGTAGCGTAGAAGATCCTCTGACCATATGTTCGTCCTTCGCGGACACATTCTTGGTTAGAGTTACCTTCAGTTGCATTTTGTTTAAGGCACTGACGATCCTCTTGCCATATGACAGCTTCTCTCTTGTTGAGATTGAGTGCGCATTCTGGGCAACGAGTTATTTGTAATCTGCTGATTTGAATTATCTAACCCTAACGGGTGCTCTCTGCATTGTTGTATACTTGGTGAAAATTAAAAAAAAATTGGCTTGGAATATTTCAGTGGTATCAGAGCCAAGATCCTGCGATCCTGTGCCCAACAAAGTCAATTGACAGATGAGTGACAGAGATACCAGACATTACGTATAGAGAGGGATGACTACAGAGAAGCCTCTACTTGAGTTAATGCATGAACTGTTTACTCTAATGAAGGATCCTGACATAAGGTGGGGAATCAGAAAGATTTATGCTAGGTCTGAAAGCCGGGATAGCAAGGTGCACATGGCACCTCATATTGATCATGAGCTTGATGAAGAAACTGTGACAGTTGAAAAGTGTGTGGAAGAACCCCAAAATACTTCCTTAGATTTGCATGTGATAGGAAGTGATGAAGAACAGTTCAGTGAAAAGAACATAACAGCAGTCTTGAGTTCTAATGAAAATACATCCAATGAAGGTTTTGAGGCTAAGGGCTTCACAAAAAATGTTGGTATGACGGTTGCGTGGGATGAGTTCGTTGAAGAAGAACAAGATGGTGTCCTTGAACCAGCTTATGATCATTACCAAGGTAATGTTGTTAATGGTGATTCTGATGTGTTTATACCTCTTCCAATTGAGGATTTTCTCAAGGATTATTCACCTCTTGCTGCCGTTCAAATCTCTCAAGAATTTTCACTAGACAAATGTATGACAAGTAGCCAAGAAGACCTCCTTGGTATTCATTGGACTGCTAATGAAGATAATGACAGTGATGTTTTCAAAACAACAGGCAATGGAGATTCTTCATTCCATTATGATGGTGACATTGGGTTTGAGCATCAAACTAAGCCCTTGGAGAGAAGGAATTTTGAAGAAATCAGTTCAAGGGAGTTACTGGGTGACCTATTCAAAGACTCAATGCTCCAAGAGAAGCATGAAGAGTACTTTTCTCTTGATCAAAACAGTCAGCCTTTTTCCACTTGGGATCCCGGTTGGTTGACACCAAGGTATGATAAAGAACCTTTGTGGGATGAATTTCCCTTTGATCTAGATGAAGATCAAAAATCAGTTTGCATGGAAAACTATGAGGTGGCCATTGAAGGGGAAGTTGTCTTCGAAGAAGAAGAGGGTTCAAAGAAGCTCCATGATGATGTCTTTGAAGTGGTTGCAGCCGCTAAAGAAGAAAATGTTTCTACGGAAACTTTCCGAACAGCGGATGACTATGATCCATTGAGCAAGTTGGGTGCTGCTATAATGTTTGATCAAGAAGACAGTGACGAAGAAGAAGAGCTTGAAGACCATATGGCTATTGAAGATGGAGAGTTTGAAGGTGTTACTAAACACAAATCTGATTTATCAATGCACGAAGCTGATTGCAAGCAATGGGTTGAAGATTTTGTGGAGTATGATGCCTTTCATGACAATGAGCATTCTCCTCTAGTTGATGGTGAAAGACACGGAAGCTGGAACAGCTATGATGGCACAAAGACACAAAACAAAGTTTTGATTTTGACAATCAGCCAACCAGCAATCCGCCATCTTTGCATAATCTTGAGTGGGAAGATCAAGACAAAGAGTCCTTTAAGAGGGAAGTGCGAATTCTATCCCAATTTGATCGCATTCACAGTTTGATTGAAGATCTCCACTGGAAGGCTCAGCTTGAAGAGAGAAAAAGAGGAGTTAAGGATGAAGTTGCTCTTTTCAATCTGCAACTTCATCAGAGACTCTTTGGAGGCGTTGAAATCAGATTGCATACACTTGATGGAGGATCGGGATCATGCTATTGAACTTGCAAAGAAGTCCTTCAGTGTTGTCCAAGAAAAGGAGAGTTTGGTTGATGAGCTCACTCTGGAGCTTAAATCAACAAAGGACAAGTTAAAAGAAACTCAGTTGGCTCTAACAGAGGTTGAAGACCGGTTTGCTGATTTCAAACTTTTTAGCAAGCAAAAGAATGAGCAAAGAGTTGAAGAAATCAAGCAAGTAATTGACGAGCTTGATAGTCTTCGAGAGGAGTTTGATCTTGAAGGTTTCACAAGGAAATCAGAAGTTGCGTATGCAGATTTGGATCAGCAAGATGGAAAAGGGGACTTCCAAGTCTTTGACAATCCTTTCTTTGAAGTGGGTACTGAAGCAACTTATGACAATCCTCTTTTTGATTCAAAAATGAGTCATGTGGTGAAACGACCAAGCCTGAGGAAGAGTATGAACCCCAGTCAAAGGGCGTTTTGATATCATTACACGAGGAGTTACCACCTTTGGTGATTAGTAATCTTCCAAGGCCTTTCGATAATGAGTGCACAAGTGGGTTTGAGGATGGAGTCTCCACATGGGGAGTGTTGGTTCGAGGAGATTTCAACATCTTCGACACCAAGGAGTTAACAAAGCAAGACTTGGTAGCTGCTGGTAACTTCATTACAGCAGCAAGGAGCAAAGATTTCAGTTTTGTTACTCATGGAGTAGGGAAGAAAGATGGACTAGAACTTGGTGTTTGTATGCTTGTCAATCCATCCCTTTGGTTGAATGATGCTTTGGAATTTATTAGTCCATTTTTGGAGTTGAATTTGAGGTCATTTAATGTTTCATGCTCCAATGTTGTTGAAACTTTCATGGATAGGCTTCAAGGGTTTAATAGAGGAGGCATCAATCTCTTCAGTATACACTTGATCCTTACTAGCTCTTGGGAATGCATTGAGATTACCTTGCATTGTGTTGAAAATCATTTTCAGTTGGGTATCCGTGCTTGGGATCCTCAACTTGGCTTGATAAAGTTTATTACATTTGGAAAGGGCTATTGGAGGAATAAGGATCAAATTTCCAAATTTGTTGATGTTGTTACTTCCTTTGTCCGCCACTTGATGGGGTTATTGGTTCATCAACAAATGGGTTGGAGAGGAATTTTGAGTATGGGTTGGAGAAATGAACGATTGGTTGCTCTTGAGAGTGATTCTCGGCTAAGATCAGTACAGATTTTGAGACTCGAGCTTGCTGGTTTGAGGCAGACCAGCCACTTTACATGTTGCGTTTCTCGCATTCAGGAGAGTTGGTTCATCACTCCTGATCAAAGAAGTGGTAGTTTTCTCATGGAGATGGATCTAGCGTGTTTTCCAACCACTTTGGAGGTGTCACCTTGCAGCCCGATGGTCATCTCACATGCTCACGCTTGGGAATTTGAGTGGTGTTGTTGTTTTCCTTTGTGTAGGACTCTAGAATCAGATTGCACTACGTTGATCCCAGCCTTGATCAACAGCAATTATTTGTTCCTTCACACCTTTCCTACTATCCAAATTCATCTTATGATGGTTTGTGATGTAAACTTTGACAGTTTACTCTCAGTGTTGATTCAGGACAGCAGTCTCTCACATGCTTTGGTTCACCATTCTGAGACTCATGGGGTTGGAACTATGAGTGTTTTCTGTAGTCTTCATAGTTGTGTCAGTATAATTCAGATGAGGCATAGTAGCTTCATGCGGAGACATGAGTATGAGTTCGTTGAGCTCTTGCAAAGGATTGCTTTCCTCCTTGCAAGAAGATTTGTAGATGTCACATTTGCAGTCATGGTTTCGTTTGTTACCATGTGGAGGTATGCTGAGGAGTTCGATTTTGATTTGAGTAGACTATCTTTCCTATTGCTTAGAATTGTGATTGACAGTAGTATGGTTGATATTGTTAATTCGGGGCATTGTGGACATGAGATGTTGCATGATTTTGATCCCCCTCCTTTAAGATCTTTCGGTTTGAGGATCATGGATGGTAACACTTTGGGGTTACAAGGAAGGTTAGTGCAGCATAGGCATGATGATTTCACGGATGTGATCAGAGTGGTGCAGCATCGGCATGGTGGGTCCTTCCTGCGATGGGTTTGGGAACCTGGGATCATACTTGTTTCGGTATGGATCAGTCTTAAGTTTTCTGAAGTTATGGAGGAATTGCTTGAGGACAAGCAATTTTGGGAAGGGCGGACTGTAATGTCCCCGTTTTTAGCACTTCATTTTCAGTGATTGGTAGCCTATTCCCAGTGTGCTGTCGGAAAGTCAGTGGCAGAATTAGGGTTTCTAGTTGTTTGATGGGTTCTCTTGAAGATTCAGGGTGCTGCTTGTTGGAGTTTGGATGTTTGAATTCTGGATTCCTTATGGGTTTTCAGAGAGCTTAGCAGAGGTATGACTTGCAACTGCTTCGGGCAACCTTTCCGAACTTACTATTTTTAGTAAGTTATGACAGCTACATCTCTGAGTTTGAGATTTTGGATTGCGGACTCTTTCTGGGTTTTCAGAAAGCTTCGCAATGGTGTCGCATGCATTGCATTCTAAGCGACTTCTTGAATTTACTATTTTTAGTAAATTCTATTTTTAGCAGTGATCCAGTTAGCACCAGCTATGTCAACTTTCCTCTTTTGGCAGTTCATTGGGTAATTCTGATTTTTGGCTTAAGGGGTTCATTTTGGAGAAATATGTCGTTTAAAGTTAATAATATTTTATTTTATAAAATATAAAAATAACCCCTTGTCCTAGTTATATAACTTTAAGTTGTTTTAAAGAAGGGGACCTTGAGGGTTATTTTCTCATAAAGAACATATTGCGAATTTCTCTAAAGTCTAAATGCTCAAGTGAAGTTGGATGCCTTTTTTATGAAGAGTTGATTTTAAAAAAAATCAAATTTAGCCTTGGAAAAGGGGGTCGCCCAAACTTGAAGGGAAAAGATGTCAAATTCAAATATGGAATTAGGGCGCATCTTCTAGAAGTTTCTGGAGAGCCTTCTCAAGTCTATATAAGGAGGCAGTTGCTCTTCATTTTGGTATCTTTGGTCTATGCTATTGTTATGCTGCCGAATTGGTTGCTGGATTGCTTCGAGGAATGAATGCCTCCTAGCCTTGGCTCGACTTCGTGCTTGAGAGATAGCACCTAGTGGAGAAGTTTGCTTATTTTGAGTGATTTTGTAGTGAGGTTTGCATTGTAGTGTTGTTTTGCTATTAGAAGTTCAGTTTATTGCATTTTATGTCATTTTCTGGAGTTGCTGATAACAGGGCTGAATCTGTAGTTTCACTCATAAATCAGAAAACAAAAATAATCTCATTCTGGGTATTGTGTCATTGCATCTTATTGGTAAGGGCGCCCCTTCATGAATATTTGCAGATTTTAATATGAATTTTTGATTTTATAAAGCAAATTCATCATTCCTTGAAGGCCGTACTTTCTAGAGTGCCTAGGGATTCGTGCCAGTAATTAATAACCACTTTTAGTTGCCTTTTCTTATTACTAAACTAGGCGCCATCTTTGTGAGGGTCCATTGCATCAAATTTGAGATCATTTGGGTGGGAAATGAGGGAGTTATGAGCATTTTGAGAAGGATCTGTGTTGCTGGTTATATATTTTAAAGTGCAGGTCTGTCATAATCTGTTTTGAGAAATCTGCATTCTCCTTCTTGGATTGGTGTTAGGAAATCATTAAAGGCTTTGTAAATGATTCCTTGTTGTTACAGCAATTTGAAGAGCTCTAATACTTGATCTTGCAGGCATTTAAATATTCATTGTAAGCTGAACAGTAGTGCTTTCAGCATTTCTCTCAATCTTACTTTACATTCTGTGTACGCAATTGTATTTCTTTATATCTCCATCATATGGTAGCTCCCATTCCGTCTTGGGTTGGAAAGCACATTCTTGACGTCGAGTACTTCAACATTCTTGCTTATTTCCCTTAATTGCATTGTAATTCTTAGCACTCCACTATATGGTCGCCTCCTTTCCATACTGGATTGGGTAGCACATGCTTGGTGTTGAGTTTGTTTTCAGTACTTGTAGCGTAGAAGATCCTCTGACCATATGTTCGTCCTTCGCAGACACATTCTTGGTTAGAGTTACCTTCAGTTGCATTTTGTTTAAGGCACTGACGATCCTCTTGCCATATGACAGCATCCCCCTTGTTGAGATTGAGTGCGCATTCTTTGCAACGAGTTATTTGTAATCTGCTGGTTTGAATTATCTAACCCTAACGGGTGCTCTCTGCATTGTTGTATACTTGGTGAAAATTAAAAAAAAATTGGCTCGGAGTATTTCACTGGTAGAGTGTAATGTCCCCGTCTCAAGCCTGATCTCTTCAGTGACCGTTGGCCTATCCCGGAGACCCGTAGGCTAATCGGAAGGTAAAATTAGGGTTTCCTTTTTTGAAGGATGTTCTAGCTCGGAGTTGTTTGTTTCAATTGCAGATTCTTTCTGGGTTTTTCAGAGAGCTTCGCAATGGTATGTTCGTCTTGGCATTCTGAGCATTTTCAAGAATTTACTATTTTTAGTAAATTCTATTTCTGGCAGTTTTACAGTTGGGTTCAGCGTGGTTGACTTCCTACTTCAGTTTGGTCAGTTGACTTGCTCATTAATGGCTTCAGGGCTCATTTGGAGAGATAAGTTGAGTCATTTAATTAAAAGTCACGTTTTAATATTATATTTTAACGTTGACCCCTTGGCCTAGTCTATTGACTTCATGTTGTTTTGAAAAGTGGTCTTTTGAGGGTGGCGCCTTCATTAAAGATTATTTTATTATTTACCAAAGTCAAATCAAGCTTAAAGTGGGCGCATTTATCAAAGTATTGAATTTATTTAAAATGTCAATATTGAGCATTGAAGGAAAAGGACGCCATCTTTGAAAAGGATTAGGGTTTTGACCTTGAAGAGGATTTTAGGGTTTCGAGAAGTCAATAGGAAATTATAAAAGGAAGACTTTGAGCCTCATTTCAGATCTTTTGGTCTACAGTATTGTTATGCTGCCGGTTTGGCTCTAGAATTGCTTCGGGGAATGAAGGCCTCCTAACTCGGGCATCGCTTCTTGCTTGCAATACAGCGACTAGTGGTGATTTAGTCTAGTTTGTGAGTTTGCTTTGAGATTAGTGCATTGTAATCAGCTTGTAGCTTCCTTGTTTCAGTTTTGCATATTAGAGTTTTTCATGAAATTGCATTATTTGTTACAATAGATTGTAGTTTTCCTTCATAAATCAAAAAAGACAAAAATATTGCTTCTGGGTATTGTCTTATCCTTTCTGTTTGTAGAGGCCGACCCTATTCCCAAGGTTATAGAATTTTAAGTGAAGGCTGTAATTTTTAAAAGAAAATCGCCTCTTTCAGCTGGGCCGTACTTTTCAGTTGTCTTGGGAATTGTGCATTGAGTGATAGTTGCATTTTAAGTCTGCTTTTGGTTGCTAGCTTGAGCGCCATCATACTAGGAATATTATGCATCAGAGTTCATGCTTTTTGAGTGAGTTATAAGTGAGATATGAGCATATGGGTAATTTCATAGGTTGCTAGTTTTAAATTTAAAGTGCAGATTTGAGAAAATCAGAAGTATTATTTCAGTCCTTGTGAGAGTTATTGATTTGGCATCTTGAATCAAGCCAAGGGGAATCCTTAATATGTTGTAATGCTAATCTTTCCAGATTCTATGCTGTTGATAGGCGAATGATTCTCATTTTGTAAACTGACAGTAGTACTGGCAGTGATTATCAAGCTTATCCAATTCTGACTTGTAATGCTCACTTTCATTTGAAGTTATATTGTAATAGTTACATCTCCGCCCTATGGTAGCTACTTTCCCACTCTGGGTTAGCAAGCACATTCTAGGTGTTGAGTATTTTCAGCTTTTCAGTGTTTCTTTCAAGCATTGTACTTTGTAACACTCCACCATATGGTCGCCCCTCACTCCATACTGGATTGGGTAGCACATACTTGGTGTCGAGTTCCCTTTCAGCATTTAGTATAGAAGATCCTCTGACCATATGCTCGCCATCATCGGCGCCATTCTTGGTTAGAGTTCCTGCATAAGCAATTTGTTTTAGATCCTCTGACCAATGCTCACACCTTGCCCACATCAGGATCCTAGTGTACATTCTGGTTAGAGTTGCTTCAGCACGTTTTGGTTTATCTTCTAACCTTAACGGGTGCATTGATTGTAATTTGTAATTTGAAAAAATCAAAAAAATTGGCTCGGAATATTTCAGTGGTATCAGAGCCAAGATCTTGCCATCCTGTGAACAATCTGTCTATGAGTGACAGAGAAAAGAGGTACATTGCAAGGGAAGAGAAAAAGGTTGGAAAACAGTTCCAGCCCTATCAGGTTCCAGAAGGTCAGACAGCTTCAGAGGTTTTGAGGGCTCATTGGGAGTCTTCTCAGGAAACTGACATGGCAGAAGGTGAGAGATCAGTTGGGGGTAACGAGAGGTTTACCAACAACAGAGATGACAGTGGGAAGGGAAGAGAAAGATCGATAAGTCCCGGAAAGAGGTTTGAAAAGAAGATGGATGCCTTGATGGACATGGTATCTCTCATGATGGGGAAAGTGGGCCAGAACACAACTCCACAGAATAATTCAGGGCATAGAGGAGAGCATAGTGACTCCAACCAGCATGATGGACATGCAGCTCCACATGTTTCAAACAACACTTACATCTCAACCAGGCCTTTCAAACCCACCTTCTTGGCACCAGTAAACACCCAGCCAGATCCTGAAGAGAATGCTTCATTCGTGGAGCAATTGAGACTTGGCCGTGCGGAGTATGATTCTCTCCTTGTTGACATCAAGATGGACATGTCCTATAATGACTTCATGGATCATAAAAGGAAGAATAAAGGACAAGGGAGACATTATGATCAAAGAAGACCATCAACTCAAGGAGACTTGTACCAAGCTGTCAACAAGGTTACACTTCCACACTTTGACGGGAGTGATACCAGTTCAGCTCGAGCTTGGATACAGAAGCTGGATAACTATCTAGCTCTCAGACCCATGGCAGAAGAAGAGGCGATCAAGTTCGCTACGCTACACCTTGATGGGGTGACGCACGAGTGGTGGTACCATGGCCTAGTTACTTTGGGTCATCGGTCAATCACAACTTATGATGAGTCCACCACTAGGCTCATCGAGAGGTTTGAGAAAAAGGACCCTGAAATACATTTCAGAGAACTTGCACAGTTGAGGCAGTATGGCACAGTTGATGCCTACATAGCTGAGTTTCAGAGACTCTCAGTCATGGTTACTGGAATCACGGAGAGGAGATTGGTGATCCTTTTCAGTGAAGGTTTGACAGAACCACTCAAAGGTTGGATTAAAGCCTTTGATCCACCGACCCTGCAGGAGGCCATGAAGAAGGCAAGAAACATGGAGTGGGCTGCTCCTAAGGCGAAGTTTCAATCCAATTCCCCCTTTCAGAAAAGGGATAAAGGGAAAAGACCTCAGCATAGACCTCCTTTGAGACCTCAGCATAAGGAGTTCAAACATCATAATCCCCATGTCACAAGATTGGATCCGGAGACCCTGAATGAACTCAGAAGAAAGGGGTTGTGTTTCCGGTGTAGGGAAAAATGGTCTCAAGATCATGTTTGCCCGAAGGGAGTTAAATTCAATCAGATTGAGTACTATTCTGCTGGTGAAAGTAGTTCTGATTTTTCAGACCAGCAATCTGATTTTGAAGAAAGTGAAGTAGAAAAAGCTCCAGAAGAGTCCGAAAATGAGAAGGAAAGTGGAGGAGTCTTGGCTCAACTTTTGAGCTTTCAAAGAAACAAATCCTTCAAGGTTCGAGGGATGGTCAAAGGGCAGCGAATCGTTGCTTTGATCGACACTGGAGCAACACATAACTTCATTGATGAAGTTGTGGTGGCAAAGAAGGGGCTGCAAACAGAGGAGTTTGAAGGCTTCAAGGTCATGGTTGCTGATGGATTCCATATTTCATGCACCAAGAAAATCTCGAACATGACCATGCAATTGGGAAACTATGAAGTCAAGGATGACTTCTATGTAGTTCACATTGGGGATACTGATGCCGTTCTAGGCATTCAATGGCTGCGTTCACTTGGGGAGATCTCCTTGAATCTGCAAACTATGGAGCTCAAGTTTCAATCCGATGGGAAGAAGATAGTACTAAGAGGAATGTCCAATGGGGCCCCTCGGGTTGTGTCATTCAAAAGAATGGCAAGGCTGATCTGTCACGATCAAGCTGAATGGGTTGCAGAGTGCATGATCCTTCCTGCTAGTCCAGTTGAGACTAAAAGAGACCATCCTCCTGATGTTCAGTCTCTACTCACGAAGAAGAGCAAAGTCTTTGCAGATTTGCCTCCTGGACCACCACCTAAACGGGGTTCAAAACATATCATAGAGCTCAAGGAAGGAGCTAAACCGGTAATTACAACTCCATATCGGTACCCGAAGAGGCAAAAGGATGAGATTGAGAAGAATATTCAAGAACTCTTCGAGATGGGTTTCATTCGCCCAAGCAAGAGCCCCTTTGCATCTGCAGTGGTTCTTGTGAAGAAGGATGGTACCATGCGCATGTGTGTGGACTATCAGGCTTTGAATCAAAGCACCATCAAAAACAGATACCCCATTCCCAGGATAGATGAGCTCATTGATGAGCTTCATGGGGCCAAGTTTTTCTCGAAGATCGATTTGCGATCGGGTTACCATCAGATTTGGATGAGAGGATCTGATGTGGAGAAGACAGCTTTCAGATGTCATTATGGCCATTTCGAATTTTTAGTCATGCCATTTGGGTTGACTAACGCTCCTGCTACCTTCCAGTCTTGCATGAACAGAGTTTTCCAGAATCAGTTAAGGAGGTGCGTGTTGATATTTTTCAATGATATCTTGATTTACAGCAAGACTTGGGAAGATCATCTCAAGCATTTTGAGGAAGTGCTTAGTATCCTGGAATCTGAGAGTTTGTTCGCAAAAGCATCCAAATGTGAATTTGGAATGGAGGAGTTACTGTACCTTGGCCACATAATCAGTGCTGAGGGAGTGAAGGTGGATCCTGAAAAGATCAAAGCTGTAGTTGATTGGCCACCTCCTGAGAACTTGACTCAGTTGAAAGGTTTTCTGGGTCTTTGTGGATTTTATCGGAGATTTGTAAAAGGATATTCACAGAATGCTGCTCCTCTTACGGATCTCACCAAAAAGGGAGCTTTCTGTTGGTCAGAAAAGGCTCAAATGGTTTTTGACAAGTTCAAGAAGATCATGAGCTCGTGTCCGGTTCTGGCTATTCCGGATTTCTCCAAGCCATTCGAACTGCAATGTGATGCATCCGGTGAAGGAGTTGGGGCTGTCCTAATGCAAGACAAACATCCTATTGTGTTTGAAAGCAGAAAACTGAGGGGTGTTGAAAGAACATACTCAATCTATGATAAGGAAATGCTTGCCATTATGCATGCATTAGCCAAGTTCAGGCAGTACTTGGTGGGAAACAAGTTCGTGGTCAAGTCTGATCACAATAGCCTCAAACATTTTATGCATTAGAAGGACCTGAACGAGAGGCAACATAAGTGGGTGAGTAAGCTTCAAGCTTACGACTTTGACATTGAATATGTCAAAGGGAAAAATAATATTGTGGCGGATGCTCTATCCAGGAGACCCCATCTTAGTTCATTGTGTGAGCTTACTGCAGATTGGAGGGACATGTTGCTTGCTGATTATGCCAAAAATCAGTTTGCAACCAGCATTATTGAGGGTACTTTTCAGGATGAAAGGTACAAGGTGATTGAGGGATTGATACACTATAAGGGGAGAATCTTTCTGGTGGCTGATTCTAAGCTTAAGAAGAAGATTCTTTTGACATTTCATGATATTCTGGTTGCTGGTCACCAAGGATTTTTCAAGACATATAGGCAGATCCGAGAAAGGTTTTCTTGGAAAGGATTGAAAGGAGAAGTACAACGCTACATTCAGGAGTGTGCTGTTTGTCAAGTGAATAAGAATGAGCATACATTACCAGCCGGTTTGCTGCAACCACTTCCGATTCCCAATCAAAAATGGGAAAGCATCTCGATGGATTTCATCACAGGGTTGCCCAAGGCCCAAGGGAAGGATTGTATTTATGTGGTAGTGGATAGGCTAACCAAATTTGCTCATTTCTTCACCATTACCAGCTCTTTTTCAGCAGCCCAAGTTGCAGATCTGTTTTTTCATGAGGTGTTTAGGCTGCATGGGTTGCCAAAAAACATTGTGAGTGATAGGGACAGCAAGTTGCTAAGCACTTTTTGGCAAGAGGTCTTCAAAATGAGTGGTACTGTGCTCACTCCAAGCACTAGTTACCATCCCCAAACAGATGGACAAACGGAAGTTGTGAACAAGTGGTTGGAAGGCTACTCGAGAAACTATGTATCAGAACAGCAAAGAGCTTGGGTTAAGTGGCTGCACATAGGCGAGTACTGTTACAATTCTTCCTTTCATATGTCGATTAAGATGTCTCCTTTCTTGGCTCTCTATGGGTATGAAGCACCTAGCTTTGCCGATTTGGTGTTTGGTGATAGCAAAACACCTAAAGCCAAGGACCTGTTGCAACAAAGTCAAGACATTATGAAATTATTGAAGGATAATCTGCAGATTGCACAGAATCAGCAGAAGATGTATGCTGATCAGAGGCGTGTTGAGCGTTCATTTGAGGTTGGGGATATGGTTTATCTCCGATTACAGTCTTACAGACAGTCTACTCTCAAAAAGAGTGGGGCTGAAAAGCTCAAACCTCGCTTCTATGGGCCATTCACGGTCATTAGAAAAGTTGGGGCAGTAGCTTATGAGTTGGAGCTACCTTCTGACAGCAGAGTACATAATTTCTTCCACGTGTCTCGCCTCAAGAAGGAACTTGGACATAATGTGGTTGCTTCATCACAGTTGCCACCTTTGGATGAAGAAGGACAGTTGGTTCTAATTCCAGAGGAGATACTTGATTTCAGAGAACGTTCTTTGAGGAAAAGAACAATCAGAGAATACTTGGTGAAGTGGAAAAATTTGCCTTTGGAGAATGCAACTTGGGAGAATGAGGAGGTCCTGGAGCATGCAGGTTTGCAATTGCTTGAGGACAAGCAATCTTGGGGAGGGCGGACTGTAATGTCCCCGTCTCAAGCCTGATCTCTTCAGTGACCGTTGGCCTATCCCAGAGACCCGTAGGCTAGTCGGAAGGTAAAATTAGGGTTTCCTTTTTTGAAGGATGTTCTGGCTCGGAGTTGTTTGTTTCAATTGCGGATTCTTTCTGGGTTTTCAGAGAGCTTCGCAATGGTATGTTCGTCTTGGCATTCTGAGCATTTTCAAGAATTTACTATTTTTAGTAAATTCTATTTTTGGCAGTTTTACAGTTGGGTTTAGCGTGGTTGACTTCCTACTTCAGTTTGGTCAGTTGACTTGCTCATTAATGGCTTCAGGGCTCATTTGGAGAGATAAGTTGAGTCATTTAATTAAAAGTCACGTTTTAATATTATATTTTAGTGTTGACCCCTTGGCCTAGTCTATTGACTTCATGTTGTTTTGAAAAGTGGTCTTTTGAGGGTGGTGCCTTCATTAAAGATTATTTTATTATTTACCAAAGTCAAATCAAGCTTAAAGTGGGCGCATTTATCAAAGTATTGAATTTATTTAAAATGTCAATATTGAGCATTGAAGGAAAAGGACGCCATCTTTGAAAAGGATTAGGGTTTTGACCTTGAAGAGGATTTTAGGGTTTCGAGAAGTCAATAGGAAATTATAAAAGGAAGACTTTGAGCCTCATTTCAGATCTTTTGGTCTACAGTATTGTTATGCTGCCGGTTTGGCTCTGGAATTGCTTCGGAGAATGAAGGCCTCGTAGCTCGGGCATCGCTTCTTGCTTGCAATACAGCGACTAGTGGTGATTTAGTCTAGTTTGTGAGTTTGCTTTGAGATTAGTGCATTGTAATCAGCTTGTAGCTTCCTTGTTTCAGTTTTGCATATTAGAGTTTTTCATGAAATTGCATTATTTGTTACAGCAGATTGTAGTTTTCCTTCATAAATCAAAAAAGACAAAAATATTGCTTCTGGGTATTGTCTTATCCTTTCTGTTTGTAGAGGCCGACCCTATTCCCAAGGTTATAGAATTTTAAGTGAAGGCTGTAATTTTTAAAAGAAAATCGCCTCTTTCAGCTGGGCCGTACTTTTCAGTTGTCTTGGGAATTGTGAATTGAGTGATAGTTGCATTTTAAGTCTGCTTTTGGTTGCTAGCTTGAGCACCATCATACTAGGAATATTATGCATCAGAGTTCATGCTTTTTGAGTGAGTTATAAGTGAGATATGAGCATATGGGTAATTTCATAGGTTGCTGGTTTTAAATTTAAAGTGCAGATTTGAGAAAATCAGAAGTATTATTTCAGTCCTTGTGAGAGTTATTGATTTGGCATCTTGAATCAAGCCAAGGGGAATCCTTAATATGTTGTAATGCTAATCTTTCCAGATTCTATGCTCTTGACAGGCGAATGATTCTCATTTTGTAAACTGACAATAGTACTGGCAGTGATTATCAAGCTTATCCAATTCTGACTTGTAATGCTCACTTTCATTTGAAGTTATATTGTAATAGTTACATCTCCGCCCTATGGTAGCTACTTTCCCACTCTGGGTTAGCAAGCACATTCTGGGTGTTGAGTACTTTCAGCTTTTCAGTATTTCTTTCAAGCATTGTACTTTGTAACACTCCACCATATGGTCGCCCCTCACTCCATACTGGATTGGGTAGCACATACTTGGTGTCGAGTTCCCTTTCAGCATTTAGTATAGAAGATCCTCTGACCATATGCTCGCCATCATCGGCGCCATTCTTGGTTAGAGTTTTTGCATAAGCAATTTGTTTTAGATCCTCTGACCAATGCTCCCACCTTGCCCACATCGGGATCCTGGTGTACATTCTGGTTAGAGTTGCTTCAGCACGTTTTGGTTTATCTTCTAACCTTAACGGGTGCATTGATTGTAATTTGTAATTTGAAAAAATCAAAAAAATTGGCTCGGAATATTTCATAGAGGCACAAGGTTATAAGACGAAGAACATTGCAGCTAAGGTTTTCTCTGGTTTCCGCAGATCTTAACTACAACTAGGCTAATGCTAAAACTATGCTATCTCCTCTAGAAAAACAGAGCAAGAGGAATTAGGAGCAAGTGGGAATGGTTGACGATAAACTTTATCCCAGGATTCCCAAGGAGGTGGAACACCTATCCGAGGTGTAGGCTGAAAATAGATTGCTTGGAAACAAACACTAAATGACAATCTTTATTTCTAAACTGCCAAGGAGGTGGAACACCTATCCGAGATGTAGATATGAAAGAAAGACTATTAAAAACAATATAAAACGATAATCTCTATTTCTAAATTCCCAAGGAGGTGGAACACCTATCCGAGGTGTAGATATGAAAGAAAGATTATTAGAAACAAATAAATATGGGACAACACATTACGTAATGAGACACACACACAATGAATGATCAAACCAGCTTTATATTAACAAAGTGAACCAATATAGAATAGCAATATTGCACGACAAGGTGGGCACAACAATTTTTTATCACAACAAAAGTTGAAATATAATGAGCAGGGTGCTCTTATTTATAGAACCTCAAAGGAGTAGGGAACCCTAAAATCTCTTTGAGTTAACATCAGTCTTGCAAGCATGCAAGAGATTATTATTATGTCTAAAAGTATGCAACCTAACAGTTAATTGGAAAAACTACCTCAGTTAACTGATTCTAAACTAAACTGATTGGACTTTGCAACACGCAAGTCTTATTTGATATGAGAGTCAATTGATAAATATCATTAGTTAACTAAATCCTAACTGAAAGTTCCACCTCCACGAAAGATATCCCCAAGGATGAGATTAACATGCATGAAATCAGCAATCTAAACTCAAGAGTGATGTTGAGTTGACTGCTGACTTTGATTCTATCCTTAGGAAAACTATGGGATCCAATTGTTTGTCTACTCCAAGTCGTCATGAGCAATCATCTCCTCTAGGAAATCATTAACTGCATCATTTTCACGAACTTTGAAACTGTCCAAGATAATGGACTGTTTGTTCAACGTCTTCTCTCCATCTGCGATCAACTTTAGATACTCTTTGAACTCTTCAGTTGTCTTGTCGAAAGTTGCTGACATCATGGAAAAATGATTCAGCTTGGTTTCCATAGGTTCACCATTGAGACCATCGTGAAACAAACTTTGGAACTCCTCTTGCATGATATCGAGATCAATGTAGGTACCATCCTCATGAAAATAATGGCATGGGATCTGTGTGATGAACTTGATTATGAGCTTGTGAGCACTGGCGATAATTTCTTTGATATCAACCATCTTTGCAAACACTCTTTCATAAGTTTCTACTTTGAAGAGGTTGTTCTCTCCAAGCAAAAAGCTTCCTTTTGTCTTCATCTGCTACATCTAAGAAATGATGATCAGATCTCTTGGTTTTCTCTCTGCGATGTTCAACTCAAGTTGTTGAATTCCCTGACGAAGGTCATGGGCGTTATACCTCAACTGGTACAATTTTGCAAGAAGGTATCTGCCATCGATAACAAAGTCTTCGGTCCAATTCTCTAAAAGTATTCCATGATTGACTAACTGACCTAGCTTTTCTTGATCTGTAGATGTTTCTTGAAGTTGTGGAAGAAGAGGAGCCATGTTTGAAAGTTCCATGAAGAAGGCCTGAGATGTATCTTCGCAATTGCTTATTTTCAGCCTTGAGGGCTGCTTTTTCTTCTTTGTCCTTCATCACCTGTTCCTGAAGATTGCCTCTAGCTACCTTGAAGAGGCTCATATCCACATGCTGAGAGCTCCTACCAAGGTTGGATTTGACAAAGGTGAAATCACCGACCTCAACCTCGTCCATTCTCTTGTTCCCTGGTGTGTAGCAACCTCAACGACAATCTCTACTTCAGGATTCTGCTTTGTGTACTTGCTTCTTGATCTTCTTGTTTGACGTGTCCTGATAGGCATTGCCAAACTTTGAAAGATCAAGCTAATAGGAAGGATTTCACCTCCTACCCAAAGTCTTCTCAAGCTAAGATGAATGGTCTACGTTGACTTCTTTGGGAGAAATGACTGTAGCTGTGTCAACTCTTGGTGAATGAATTGACATTGAGACTTCACGAACTGGTGATTCTACTTCTAAATCTATCTGAATGGGAGGAGGCTCAGGAGATAATGGCGGACCAGGAGATGAAGACTCGGCTTCAGCTTGTACCATTGGCTCCACTGGAATCTTTGGCACCTTCTCTATCTGTTCTCGTTGACTAGCGCTTCTCTTCGTCTTTCTGCTAACCTTGACACCTTTAGGAGGATGCATTATGGCCTTGAATCAAGGTCTTGATCTTGACGTGGAAGGAAATGAAGAAAATACAACTAGTAGCTTTGCAACTGGAACTACCTTCCACCTTCTCTTGTTGTCCAAGAAAAGCATGTTGGTCTTGACAACTCAACTTGATAGATCGTCAACTGAAGTGCTCTCTCTGGCATACCATTTTGGTTGTCAAAGCAGCTGGCGAGCAATTTGATCCTTGACGAATGAAGTCAGCAAAACCTCTCCATCATCATCCGACAAACCTTCAACATCTTCTAATAAGAAATTAGCAAGTTGAGGAAGAGTGAGTCTACAATAATGGCGCCTGCGTACCTCAAATTCATCCTCACAATTGACCCAAGTGTTGGCTTGTGTGAATGATTTCGCTCCAAACGAGCTGCATAGAGGCCCAAAGGATCATACGAGCGCTTTTCGTTGAGGTTCTTGAGATGAAACTTAGAAAATTTGTTGCTCATTAACTTGCAATCGGCTATTGTTTTTCATTTGTATATTCCTAATCCACATGGAAAAGTGAATGCTGTCTTGTGGTGATTGTGAAGAAAAGAATGAACCTCACGAACCTGTTTCAAGAACTCTATGAACAAGACTTTATTAGACGGGTATCGCAGTAGCATCAAAGGCTCTCTTGAGAAACCATATACTCAAATGTAGGTGAATGTAGGAAATTGAATAATCCAATCCACCCAATTCTCCATTGCTGATTTGGCATCTGTTGAAACCCTTATGTGCATCTCGTTATCAAGATTTCTTACTGTCTTCATCAGAAATTGATCATTGACCTGCTTGAAATCTTGTTCAGCTCGTGAAAATTCCAACTGTAGGAAGTATTCATTCACATGCTGAACACCAAGAGTTCCAACGGTTTTCAGCACTCTAAAATTGCCTTGAAATGTAGCTAAATAGACTAGATGAGAAACCATATGAAACTCATGGATCTTGAGAAATCCTGTGATTTGTTGGTGAAGAACCTTACTAATCAACATAGCCCAGTTGAAATGTTCTTTGTTATTGATAATTTGGGAGATGACATAGAACATCCATGGTCGAAAGACATGAGCTTCTTCTTGACCTGTGACCTGGTTGAGCAAGATAATCAGCATAGCAATCTCATCTTTGAATTCTCCACGCCCAAGCTTCTTCGGCAAGTTGGTTTTCTGTTCTTTCAGCCACCTTTGAGTGACCTTCCTCTGAGATCTTTCCTTTTCTGCCTGCCATATCTTATCACATCCCTCTAGGATCATGACACAATTATTTGAATAGGGTGGAATGGCGAAGCACTTTTCAACATCTCTTGGCTTGAGGTTGCAAACAACTCGTCCATCTGCTGATTGAATTTGTCGCGTAGATGAGTCATAATGCTTGATGCATGCAATAACAAACTCAAGATCTGACACTATGATGGGAATAGAGGCTGCCTCGAACAATCCAGAGCAATCAAGATGCTTGATTGTAGTGTTGTCAATGCCTTCCAATGTGCTCAATTTGATCATTGGATGAACATGGCACAAGTCAGTGTCAAAGGTTTTCAAAAAGTCATGAATTAAGACCGATTTGGTCTTATATTCAATTGGGTTGAATTGCATTTTGAAAAACTAGATTTTTTGACTATGAAGTCAGATATGTTTGGCTGAAATTCTGAAAAGGCTAAAAATAGCTTTTGAAGGGGCTAAAAATAGCCTGCCGAGGGGAAATTTTTAGGAAATTTTCTGAGATATGGGTTTTGTAGAGAAAATGATTCTAAGTCAACTCGGATTATCAAAAATTCGAAAAAAACAAACTTTACTTAGGCATGCAAGAGCTTTTTAGTAATAGAAGCTGGAAGGGCAGTAGGGGCACCAGGGGCAATTTTTCCCAAGAAAAACTGGCATATGGGTTTTGTAGGTGCCAATGTGTTGATCAAACCCAGATTCTTCGTTCTTCAAAAAGTTGACTTTTTCATGGACATGCAAAAGAATCTTCGGAAAAGAGCACTGTACTTCAAAAAGAGAATGGGGCAATTTTCTCGAAAAAATCTAGAACATGGGTTTTGCTGCCAATGCCGTGTTGAGTGAATCCAGATGAACAGGTTCTAAAAAAGATGTCGTTTACTTTGACATGCGAGAGAAAACCTAAGACAAGGATAGAAGAATTGTGGGAGGAAGAAGATAGAAATTATATTCTACCTTTGCAAAATTATGCCTATGCCTTGAATCCTGTTTGATGAAGTTTGCCAAGCATGTGCTGAAAGATAAAATATTGAAAATTATCTGTCTGAGCAATCTGGACCTGGAATTGTGAAGAACATTGAAAAATATCACCTGTAGCGCCTTCAAATCTTGATTGCATGAAAAAATATGTGTTTTCTTTCAACTGTGATGAAGAAAATAGGTGCCCAAATGCTTAAATAAATAAATTTCATGAATTAAGGCATCACCCATCATGCAAAACCCGAAATTTAGGATGCAATAATCTTATTCGACCTCAATTTAGTTAACTGGATGAAGATTAAACCCTAAAATGGGCACCACCTAGCATGCAAAAAAAAACACACTTCATGCAAGAAAAATGGAGTATTTTGCAGGTCGATTTAGAGGTGAAATTGAAGTTTTAATATTATTTTAAGTTGAGTTCAAAAATCTCTCCATTATAGGGCGGCCAAAGCATTCAACTTAAATTCAAAAATCTATAGAAGTCAAAGTTTGACTTTAGGCGCCGACTCTCTAGACTTAGAAAGTTTTTTGAAATTTCATTTTTCAACGTTTGCAAATGTCACCGAAGCCTATGTTTGATCACTGATTTTGAATGACTTAGGAATCTAGTAGATTGGTTGAAAGTCTCATTGAAGAGTAGGATCAAAACTGAAAAGGAACTTCTACAGGTTGCAAAACCTAATTCTAACATTTGAGCCATGAAAATTCTAGGCGCCCTTGGCTAGCAGGGGCACTTTTTCTCATCAGACAGTCAATTTTCAAGGATTTTCATCATTTTCAAACTTGATTTTGACCTCCCTTCAACCTGTAACTCCCGGCACTTGACAAATCTCCCAAGCTGGCTGACAAGTACACAGCGGAGCTGGATCAATTTTGAATATGTTCTCTGAGAGTGCACATGCCATAAAAAACCTCATCTGACAGGTTAAAATCTTGGGTGCCCCTGGCCTCCAAGGGCGCTTTTGTTTCCAGACTTAGTCATTTTTGCAACTTGTTGATTCTTCCTTCAATCTTCGGCTGCTAACTACTGACAAGTCTTTTGATCACCCTAAGATATGCAATGGAAAGCTTGAAGAATCCGAGATAGGATGAGCATTTGAGAAAACCCTAAAAACTGCATTTGAGGGCTGAAAACCCTAGGAGCCCCTGGCCTCCAAGGGTGCTTTTGTACTTCGAATCCACATTCTGATCATGACAAAAACCTTATGTTTGACACTTGATTTCGGCATTTTAGCAACTCAGATTCATTCGCCGATGGAATCATTGCGAAGCCTAATCAAGTCTAAGACAAACATCTTAGGTGTCATTTGATCAAAAAGTTACAATAGGTGCCTCAAAAGTTTGGGCACCCCTGGGTAGCAAGGGTGCTTTTCTCCACCAGTGTTAGTCAAATTTTGACTAATTTCATCTCCTTGTTCTTTGTTTGATCTTCAAATTCAGGTGCTAGACAAATCTTATGAACTGGTTGGTAGGATCATCGTGAAGTTGACAGTATTCTGGAGAAGTCTTCTTGGAAGTGACGAATCCTGAAAGGTTGATCTAAGCCCTTGAAACCTAGGGCGCCCCTAGCTAACAGGGGCACTTTTATTTCCAGAGTAAGAAAAATTTCAAGCATTTTGACCTTGACGAAAACCCCCTCCGTCTCGAAGCATCATTTTGAACATTTCTCACCATAGAATCTTCGCTGGAGCGTTTTAAGATTAGATTTCGACACCTGGTATCTGACCATCTGCCATTGTTGACCTTAGAGGTCCTAACTTTTCTTCTGAAAAAGTGAAAACAACCCACCAGACTTAAACTGACTTTTTCTTGATTCTGAATTCACCATTGTAATTGTGAAGTGAAATAAGCCAATCAAAATAATTTTCAGTCAATTTTGGCAAGATTCTATTTTTAGGGGTTTTCCTAAAAAAAGGAACCTGAAAACCATAATTTTCAAAATTTTCAAATTTTACCAATATCTTCTAGATAGTAAACCCACAAAAAGCCCATACTTCATTTGACCAAAAACTGACTTTTGACGACAATTTGACAAGGTTTAGACCATTTTAATCAAAATTCCTTAATGAAGCAAAAATTTGTTTTGGGTACAACAACTTGGAGGTTTGACAAGCCAATGCATTTATATTCTTAGGCGCTATTGGCATAATTGGGAGATTGCTGATATATTTGATGAGGCCAACTTATTTGATACCACCACCAAACATATGAGAAGGAAGTCAAGTTAAGCAGCAATATAATAAGGAAAGCAAATGATTAATTATAGGCAATGATTGATAAGCTGCGATTCCTTATAAGGATTTGAATTATTATAAAGTCAGAAATTTAATAAGTTCAAAGGCAGCGATAATATAGTGATGAGCATTAGCCATCATTTACAAAAAGCGATTAGGAGAATTAAGGTTATGAAGACGATGATTAAAGAAAACGAAATCAGTAAATATGCAGTGATCAATATAGAATGCAAAGTGACTTTCAAAAGGGAGCGATATACAATATGTAATAAAAGCAGCAATCTAATACAAAAGGCTGTGATTAAGATTTATTGAGACATCTATTAATACATATTAATTGCCTATGTTATGGGGATGAGTAATAAAGAGGCAGCGATTGAAGCTTTGTAAGAGATGTCTCTATTCATAAAGAAATGTGATAAGATAACTAAGTAAGGCTGAACCCCTTCAAGGAGCCGCATCTCTTGAGGAGTTGCTCCTCTTGACAAAGACATATCCCTTGGCAAGATATGAATAGAGGTTGGGAATGAAACCAAAAGATATGGAATAGTTTGGCAGATATACATATTCATTTAACGTAGCAGATCTAAGTGCTCAAAGGAGCCATGATCTTCCAGATAAAGGATGCATGAATGATAAGAAAAATTCAGATACAACATCCATCTTCACAATTGTATGCATATATAGATAATTATCAAAAACAACACAGCATAAGAATGTCCAAAGGCATAATACAATTTGTTGAATCAGAAACAGCCATTATATATCTTCTTATCAAATTTACACTATTACTCTAATCTTTGAATGAGATTCCTAATTCCAGATTCTTATCATAAACATTTTATTATCTTAGTGTTAATCAACTGCTCTATAAATAGACCTAAAGTGCATCATTTTGCTATTTCTTAAGCCTATTGATTTTAGACATATTCTTGATATCTTATCTATAAATTAAATACAAGATTTAAAGTAATTCTACAAGGAATGTTACAAAGTACAATTTTGTGATTAGTTGACAACATGTTTACATTGTCAATGCATAACTAATTAAAACGTAAAAACTACCAATCTCGGGCAAGGGTTATTACAGATTCATATTCATACTCTTGCTTTGGTGATAGGAGACAACATTGTCGTGATTGATAATGGAGAACCTAATTGTTTTCTCTCTCCTAAAAACGATCATTGAAGTTGATTTCTATAATATAACTAAAAAGATTCATTTTATCCAATAATTGACACCATAGAATGATGGATGCCAAAGTGAGCTACCAAAAGATGATAATTTTCAATAGGGTATACTTTGGAAATGACCTAGTGCCTAACGATTTAGACCTTGATGGTCTCTTAGATTTAGATTTTGAGGGCTGATTAGTGTTGTGACCTTTTCACACATCGCCCCATTCAAAATGGGGACCCCTAAATTTTTGCTCCATTCTGGTCTTTTGGCTTTGGTTTTGTTTCTCTTTCTGGTTCTTTTCTGCTATCTGCTTTCTCGGGACGCTCCCTTCTGCAAGCTAAAATGCGAAAATTTGGCCAGGTACTAATATTAGGGTTTCACGTTTTTAGGTCACTTTGGGGTCAAATTGAGTTGGTTGGTCAACCTTTGAGCCTAGTACCGCTGTTACAATGCTTCCAGCAAGTAACCCCTAAATTTTCACTGAATTCTGCCAACTTTCTATTTTTAGTAAGTGTCAGTTTAGGGCTGATTTTCTCGAGATTTTCACAGTCCGACAACTTCATTGTATTCTGAGCACCTCAAGTTCATTTTGGACAAAATTTGAGCAAAAACGGACGACTTGCTATTTTTTTTTTTTTAGCAGTCCAGCTTCTAGAGCAGATTTCAGGGTCCACATGTTATATTTTCTGATGCATGTCTGGAGATTCTTTCTGGGTTTTTCGAGACCTTCGCAGTGATATGACATGCAAAGCAGGATAACGACTTTCAGCTCTCAGCCTTTAGAGGCCGATATTAGGGTTTGCATGCAGACCTTTTCAGCGCATGTCGGCACATTCTTTCTGGGTTTTCGAAGAGCTTCGCAATGGTGTAACATGCAAGTGGAACCGATCACTTTTCAGAAACTTACTATTTTTAGCCAGTGCTTGCATGTTGGAGATTTTTCTAGGTTTTTCAAGATTTTTCAAGCAGTGTGATATGCAAAATCATCCAGCAGCCGGACGGTCACTTTTTTTGGCCACTTTCTATTCTTAGCAGGTACCACTTAGGCAGCTGTTCAGCACTCCAGAACTGCAAATTGATCGTCATGCAATTGAAACGAGGTCAAACGGAGCTTATCTGAGGAACATGCATAAAATTAGGGTTTCGAGCTTAAGGGCTAAAAATGAGGAATCAGACAACAAAATGTCCAAAACTGAAGTATCCATTACGATCAGCATCTTCCAGGGAGTTTGCTGGCAAAATTTGAAGGCAATCGGAGAACTTGCTATTTTTAGTAAGGTATTTCAGAAATAGCTATAAATAGCAGGCCGACATCAAATCTTAGCAGGTACAAGTCAAGCATGTGATGAGGAGTCTTTGGCACGAATTTCAAGACAAACAGAGTTGCAGAGAATGAGAAATCAGATAATTGCTATTTTTAGCAGGCCGGGACAGAGAAATTAGGGTTTCCTAAAATCAAGGGCAGAACATGACAACCATGCAGAGGCAACATCCAGCCACGACCACCATGCTTCAGGCATTCAACCCATGAAATTTGAAGGCTTTTTGAGCAATTTTTATTTTTAGCAGGTTGCTAAAAACAGCAGGTGCAAATAGGAATCGGGCATCAACGGAACAAATCAGTTGAAATTCAGAGCAGGGTGAAAATCAGGCTTTCCAAGGTCAAAATTCAGTTGACGGCGCAAAATTCAAAGAGCTTTCTAAAAATAGAAACTCAGGGCGAATTAGGGTTGACAGAGGAAAATCAACTTAAATCTGGCAGAGGGCATAAAATTCACTAAAACGGATAAAATTTGGAATCCAGCATTGAAATCCACCTTGAGAAGCTGGAAGGAATGGAAATTTGGCTAAGTCCGAAAATTGAACGTTGCAAGTGTAAAATGTGCCCATGGTGAAATTTGAAGCTCCACTAGGGAAATGCGCCTCAACATGAAGAAGACTTGATAAAAATTGACTAAGGCGTTGAATTAAAAGCTAGAGGGTCAAAATGCGCCTGGCTTGAGGAGGATAACTTGAAATTTTTTCTAATGAGTGAAAAGTGAACGTATCATGGGTCAGATGCGCCCCCCCCTTTTAAAGAATTTCGAAAGTGAAACTCACGCCTAAGGTCAAAATTGAAAGTTCAACCTATGGAATGCGAGTTTAAAAGTTTCTAAGTGTCAAAATTGAATGTTGGGGGTCCCATTTGCACCTAAGGCATGAATGAAATTTCGCCCATGCATATGTGCCAGTAAACTAAAAGTTGACCCTATAATTTGCGCCTAAGGAATGGATTGGAAATAGACCATGGTAAATGCGCCCAAGAACTTAAATGAGGAGAAAGACTTCAAATTTGACCAGGGCGTAAAATTAAAATAAGACATGGTCATTTGCACCTAAGGCATTAGAATTAAAAGTACCACCTGCCAAATGTGCCTTTGCCTGGGAGGAAGAATGGAAGAAAAGTTTAAGTGTCGAAATTGGAAGTAGAGGGGTTCATATGCGCCTTACTTTGAAGGGGGATAGTAAAAAGTTTCTAAGGCATTAAATCGGATGCACAACATGTCAAATGCGCCCAGTAAGGAGATCGAGCTCCAAGATTTATCTAAGGCGTTGAAATTGAATGTTGCCCATGCTATTTGCGCCCCTCACCTTGAAGTTCACAAAATTGAAACCTCCATAGCTCATATGAGCCTGGAAGCTTGACTTGTGAAATGCACCTGGAGATTGAAGCTAAAGCTTGACTTGTGAAATGCGCCTCTGAAGGATGAAGTTGAAAGCTCCATATATGATATGCGCCCAGGAAGTGTAGAGAAGATGAGTTTCAAAATTCGAATTTTTGCTAAGTGTTAAAATTAAAAGCTCAACATGGAATATGCGCCCTTCTCTGCAAAGTTCGCCTGGGTATTGAAATGAAAGCTCAATGTGTGATTTGCGCCTCTAAGCTCCGTAGCTCATTTGCGCCCAAGGTGTAAATCGAAAGTTTGACATGGTAAACGCGCCTTTGTCTGGCACTCGAATTGAATGCACTATGTGTCATATGCGCCTTGAGGAAAGGAATAAGAAATCTGAAACTTAACACACTTATATGCGCCCCAGAAATGAAAGCTCACCCTTGATAAAGCGCCTTGAAGAGGGTGATGGGAAATTTCCCAAGGCACGTCAAAAAGAAAGGCAACTCTCAAATAAGCCTAAGCCCAAGACAATTTCGATATGAGAATAAAATTAGAAAGCGTTGGATTTAAATATATACGCCTTGGTTTAAAAGGGGGATAAATAAATATTAAACGTTGAAAAGTTAAATGTTCCCCCTCCAGATCGCGCCCAAAAGATAAACTCAAAAATGTGATAATAGAAAAATTAAAGGCGTTGGAGGAGTAATATAATTTCTCCGGGCGATCAATTCCAAAATTTGCCTAAGACGGAGAAATTAATTAATTTAATTATTTTCCTAAGTATTAAATTAAATTCCCCCTTTAACTTTAACACGTGAAATTTTAAAGTTCGGACGATTTAATTATGGGGAATTTGTTTCGGAATTAATTATGGATGGAGAATAAATTACGCCTAGCCGATTTAAAGTGTTGATGTCGAATTTTTAAAAGTGTGCTGGTGAAATAATTTAAAATGGCATTTAAATTAAATTTTAATAAATTAAATGTCATTTTAAAAGGGCAGTTGAGATTATTTCAAATCGGAGTGAAATGATTTTTTCGAAATTACTGGCAGTCGGGAGGGAAGTTTTAAATTTAAATCGAGGAAAGAATCTCCCTAAATAGCAAATTGCCATAACAACTGCAAGACGACTGGAATATTCCCTTTTAAATTTAGCAAATGCGTAAGTCATGATGAAGAGAATAAATGGCATCTGCTAAAATTAGCACCAGCTTTTGGCTATAAAACTCTGAAGATTTTCATTTTCATCTCACACAATTTGAAGCTGAGATTTATGCTGGTGAATCAAGAGAGGTTGTTGAGTTGTGAGATTTAATATTTTCAAAATTTGGAGTTGCTAAAAGTGTGTGAAGTCTTGAAGTCGATTTTCTTTTGCAAGAGATTGAAATTGTTGAGGCTTGAATTTCTCGAAGTTTACGAAGTTGCTGAGAGTTGATTTCCTGAGTTGCTGAGTTGCGAGGTTGCTGCGATTCGAAACAAAGCTTGAAGTGTAAGCTGCCGAGGTTGAGCATTTTTATTCCTCCAAGTTGCTGAGGTAGGTATTTGAAGTTGCTGAGATTTGCTATTTTGCTGAAAGTTGAAATGTGTTTCGAAGTTAAAAGTTGCTGAAAGCTGAAATCAATTGTTTATGCTGGAAATCGAAATTGTTTGTACTCGAAATTGCTTAAGCTTTAAATCTTCTGAAGTTGCTGAATGTTGGAATCAAATCGAATTTAAAATTGTTGAAGCCTTCGAAGTTGCTGATTTATAACTTTCGAAGTGCTGATTTGAAATTGCTAAAACTTTTCGAAGTTGCTGATTTATAACTCTCGAAAAGTTGATTTGAAATTATTGAGACTTGCTGATTTGAACTTGTTGATTTAAAACTTTCAAACCTATCAATTTAAATTCTTTGAAGTTGCTGATTTATAACTTGAGAAGAGCTGGTTTGAAATGTGATGATTTATAACTTCCAAGCTTGCTGATTTAAAATTGTTGAATTCTTCGAAGTTGCTGACGTATAACTTCCGAAGTTGTTGATTTAAACGTTGCTGAAACTTAACACATTTTCCGAAGTTGAGATTGTTGGAGTTAATTTCTTACAGAGAGATGAAAATTTCTTTTAGCTGCAAGTTGTTGAAGTTCGAAGTTTAAGTATGCCGAGGTTTGAAGTCGAAGATGGTTGCTGAAGCTATTAACTTGCATTTATTTTTGCAGCCAACTCCATCCGCTAGCCGTCTCACGTGATTTTTGTTTCAAAAATTTGGAAGTGTAATGTTTACTTCTTGTTTTGCAGATGGCTGATGGACGAAAGGTTGATGTTGCTGGAACTAGCAAAGCTGGAGCAAAGGCTGGTAACAACGAAGCTGTCAAAGAAAACGCCTCCAAGCAGGCAATTATCAAAGGTCTGAAGAAGTCCTTCATTCCAGAGTCGAAGATCGTGTCGAAGTTTGGGAACCTGACGGACACCAACCTGGGGCCTTTCAATCTCGAGGCTTTCATGCGCAGAATGTATGGGCAGGGTGGCAATCTTCCTACAGAGGCATCGTGCAACATCGTGAAGAGCGGGTTATACGCAGCAGCCGAATTCCAACCAGCAGTTCGTTGTCCGGAGTTAATCTTGGAGTGCGCCAACTTTTTCAACTCGGACGATCGGACTATCAGTTCTCCGGATGGTATGATACTGGCCAACTTTGCACCTGACGCAATTGGCGAGGCGTTTGGGATACTAGCTACAGATAATATGTTGTATAAATCCAAGGAAAAGGCCGACAAGATGTATGCCACATCTTTCGAGAAGTGCATGAAGAGGATAAACACCACTTGGATGCGAAAGCCGAAGCCTCCTGCTGCAAGGCTGCCAAAGCAGATAATCTCAGAAGAGCTAAAACAGGAATACTGCGATATAATTATGTTACTCAGTAGGGTTAACGGTAGCCCGCAGTCATTTGTGTTCAAGCCATGGATGTTCTTCTACATTAGTGTGGTGCTCGAAGGAAAGGTGCAAGTAAATTGGGCACTGATGATAAGTGACAATATTGATGAACAGTTCCGGAATCTGAAGAGAACGAGAACATTCTACATGAGCTCGTATGTTATTTACATGCTTGCTCGAATGACAAAGTATAGAGGGTTGGCATACTAGGAACCAATTGGTTGTGGTTATAATCAGTTCAATATTCACGAATCTTGCAGACAATTGCATCTCACGCATACGACGGACTTCAAGAGAGTAAATGATGCTTTCACTATGTACATCACAAGGACCCTCCAGCAGAGGTTGCAACAGAGAATATCGGAAGAGGCACAGACGTTGATAGAGGAGTATGGGTGTTGGTTCGTCCAATTCCCGAAGTTTACTTATTTGAGGCTGCCAGGGTACGACTCATACGTCTACAAATTACCGAGGTACCCCACCAACAGGATGATACTGCTTGATTTGGCTAGGAAATTGGTGGCCTACGACAAAATCATAAGGAGAAAGAAGAAGGGAGGCTTGCATTTTCCCATTGTGTTGGGAAACTCACTTGAAGAATGCCCTACTTTGCAGGTAGCCAAAGAGGCTGAGGATGAATTGAAATTTTATAAGTTGACTCTTCACACCAGCCGACAGGATTTTGATCCTCGGGGAAAGATTGGAACGGTGCAAGGTGTGGAGTATAGACACAAAGCTCACTTAGAATATTTTTGGGCGAATGCTGGAAGTGAGGCTGAGATTAGGAAAAGAATGTTTTCGAGGCTGCCACTCAAGTTGATCAGAGAATGTGAAGTGATCCAAGTGCCGGACCAAGTCGAAGAAGATACCAGACTGATTCATCCAGATTATGAAGCAGTAAAGAACACACCGATTCCACCAGTAGATTGGGCCGAACCGGAGATCACAGATTTAGACACCTTGTCTATTCCCGTCTTGACTTTCACAAGGGCTTGGGTAGAAGAACGTGTTCATAGACTAAGGAGGAGGTCAGTTGCTTTCACATACGACCTCATGGGTGATAAAAGGCCACCGGTGTTGGCGAAAAGAAAGAAACAAATTGCCCAGCCTCCGGAGCCACAGCCACCGCAAGAAGAGCCACAACCACAACATGAGGAACCTGTTCAGCTAGAACCCCAAGGATCGGAGGACACATCATCGACTCAGTTGGTGACCCATTCCTCTAGTGTGCGTGAAGTTTCACTATTTGCAGATCAGAGGACTCGAGGGAATGAAGAACCAGAGGTTGGGGAAGTTAACCAACCAATGCCGAGAGAGTTGGATACCCCAGAGCGTCAATGATCCTGAAGGCGCCAATCAGCCAGATGAAGGGGAAGAGACAGAAATGGATACCCACTTTGACTATGCCTTCGAAGATGAAGATGTTGGAGCTCACGAGGAGGGTGATCAAGACATTGAAATAATTGAGCCTCAGCAGAATGTTGCTCAGGAGGAGGTTCGTGAAGTGGAGGCAACTGAAGAGCAGCCCCTGATTATTTATGATATTCAGCGCAATTGGCTCTCGCGGGCAATCAGGAGGGATCAGGATGACGATGCTGACATGGCGGTTGAAATGGAAGAGTTTCTAAACAGAACAAGTAAGTCGCCGAAAAGGTAGAGAGCGAGAAAGTATACAAGAATGGAGACTAATGAGGCAGGTTCACGCAGCCTCCATATTGCTGTTCCAAGAGAAGATTACGATTTGAGTGATGCAATGCCGGAAAATTACACGGTCACCACAATTGAGTTGGGACGTCCTTCCGGAGTACAGGTGGTGGAAGAAGGTGAAAGTTCATTCCAGGCATTGAAGGATAGGCTGGTGAAGAAGGAAGGGAAGTACAAAAGATTGAAAAAGGAGCACAAGGCATTAGTCGAGTATGTGCAACATCTAGCACATCCAGTCGCTCAGGAGAACCCAGTGGTAGAACCTCTGCCTGAGCTACCACGAGAGCCAATCAGTGGGCAGGAGGAGATGAAGAGAGCTATACGAGAAGGAGACAAGTGGATAAGCGGCATCCGTGTTGAAGCAGAAAAGTTCATGGCTGATCTTGTCTCATCGTTTCAGAATGCATCCGAAATCCTTTCACGCCTAGATAATGTCGAGCAAGCTTGGGGAGACACCCATATTTTTCAAGACAAAACCATCCCTCGCCTTGCTATTTTGATGCGTGTGCCCACACAAACTTTGGTGAATGAAGGAGTGATCCAAGCAGGTGACAGGTATGATTTTCGTGGGTGGCATTCGGCAGCATTCACTAGAAAGAATTTCTTCGACACGGCAGCTGTAGAGTCCACCAGGATCAAGAAAGCAATGAGGAATATTCACGAGAGTATCCTCAACACATTGGAGGCATTGTTCGTCAAGAGGATGGCTCCTAAAGAGGTTGAGATTGACGGATTGAAGGCAAGGTTGCAACCTTTCTTCTCCGAGATGAAGAGGTTCTCTCAGCTGGACTTTGAGAACATGACGACATTTTCAGCGATCATTCAAAGTATGTAGGACTCTATGGAAGCTTGGAGAAAGTCCTGTGACAAGCATGAACAAATGGTGGCCATCCTGGAATATCAGCTAAATCTTACTCCATCAATTTCTGAGGAGGAGGTCGATGAGGTGCTGGCACGATTCATAGCATACGCGGTCAGAGAGAAGAGCAAAGGAATCCGAGTCATGGATGAGAATCTTCTAGAAGGGTAGTGGGCATTAATTGCTCATGATGGTCAAGGAGGAATCTACTATTTTTGGGAACATTTATGACACCACTCCTCCACCTTCTGGCAGTTTTTAGGGAAAACTTGTCTAGGGCTGAGGTGGCTCGATCTGAGCCCTCCGTTGTAATTCAATCTGGACCGTCCATTGGACTTGGCCAGCTATATAAGGGGGAGTCCCCCTCATTTGTAATATAATAGTCAGAATCAGAAGTAGTCAGCATAGTGGATTTTGAAGCAGAATAGAGAGTAGATACTTTTGAGTTAGATTAGTTTTCATTGCATTGTTAAAGAAGAAGGGGAATTCTCCCTTTGATAATTTTGTAAGAGATTGTCACAAAAGGCTAATCATAATAAAGCATTTCATTGATGGTGAATTCGAACTTTTTTGTGACTAGTTCGTGAGGTTTCTTCTTCCTTTGACTTCAACTAGGACTTAATTTCATGCTAATAGTTAAATATGGATGCTTATGCTTGATGTAAGTGAGCTTCTTTTATCCATACCACTAACATTCTTACTGATGGTAAGCTTGTCTTGCGTGGTCAACTGGAACATTTCATACTTAACTTCAATCAAGATTCATGTGTAGTTATGCATCGTTGTGATGGTGGTTGCATTATTGAATCGTGATTTGAACATCCATTTTACCCTTTGAAGATTGCACTTACTTTGTCGAGGCTGTCCAATTGGAGGCTAGACAACGTTTGTTAGAAGTTCATTGAAATCGAGCATAACACCCTTTGCATTTAGGTTAGAATTTAGAATTTAGAAATCTTTGCAGCCATTCAAATTCTGCACACTTTTGGTTAATTTTTGCACTTCAAAGCCAAATCATTCGCACAAAATCCCTTTCAAAGCAAATATCTGTTGTTTACTGCACGTATCCTGAACAATTGCGTAAGTCCCCTCGTAAGAACACAGCAAATACACATCAACCAAACTGGGTCTATTCGCATTAAAGGAACCTTGGAGTTGAAAGCATGATCTCACTCGCAATCTTAGCACGCTGAATACTTTGTTCAAGAGAGAATAGGGTGTCCGTTTGGAAACTTTGTTCTGCTGATTGGTACGGTCACAAAAACCACGTCAACAATTAGATGAAGGCTCGAGTGATAAAGATGATGAAGTGTTTCCACCACAAAGTGTCCCATTGATATCAATTGTGGGTCCAGTAAGTCAGGAATTAGTGAGCCAGATTTTCTTTCAACAATTCCAACCTTTCCTTGATAATGATAGTTGGACTGAGTTGAAGATTGTGTATGATCAAGAGACTAGTGGAGAGGATCAATTCAAACATTTTGTGATTACTATGCATACAAATATACTACAACCATAGATTTTTTTTTGATACCTTCAACATGAGGCACAATGTCTTCACCTATTATATGGGTTTCTCATTATGGAAGAAGACCATCCAAAACCAATGTATATCAATTAGTTTTTGCTTAAATGTTTCATTCCTGCCCACTTGAACCTTGGATCTTTGAGAATTTTTTTCAATGTAATCAGTTTTTTTCCCTTTCCTTTTGCTATTGAAAGAGTGCTATTGTGTTTCATATTGTTTATTTTGTGTTTTCCAATTCATTATGTTATTTGTTTTTTATTTTCCCTTTCTACAATGTTTTGTTAGGTGATTTGGGGATGTTCATCTTTAGGGGATATAAGAATAGTTTGACTCTATTTCCTAATTGAGAAAGCACCAATCTATTGCAAAACCGAAATTTTTGTAGCTATCCTATGCCACAAGTATATGCCGTGGTCTCTAGACATAGCCAATAACCATATGAAAATTTCATACTGAGTGAAGTTTAAAGCGAAACTTAGTCATTTTCTTAAGTGCAAATTATGTTTTAACTCTTGTCACTTTGCTTTGTCCTTTCTTCCTTTATTCTTTTCCAATCTTTGTAGGATCATGGAATAAATGCTCTTCAAGTCATTCGTCTAGGTGGTTGTTAGAGTGATATGCTAAGTCCAAAGATTAGCATGCATTGGTATAAAGAAGATATTTACGATAAAATTTTTTTAGGTGATATAGGATGCACCTGTGAGGAGCAATATCAACAAAGTATGTTGTTAGGTGTGCAATTAAGCATGAGGGCCACAACTATACATAGGAAGTTCCAAAATCTCAAGACAATTCATAGTTGTACACTTGAAGTCAAAGGGTTCACCTATGTAAGAAAAGTAGAGATACCCATCCAAAGGGTAATTGTGTTCAGAAGTGTAGGTGCAATGAAGGATGTTATTGAATGAAGGAATTCAAATTTTAGTTTAAAATGTAAGGCACAATCAAAGGTGCATTTGGGGTCTAGTGCACTTAACAAAGAAATTTTATTATCAAATATTAGAATAGTACATAGGGGTACACCCAGAGAAACAAAATACACCTAAAACATGAAAGATTAGATTCAATCACAAAGTGTATACAAAGGTGCATGCTTGAGAGGTTGAGATTCACTTATACAAAAAAAATTCAATCATAGTTTATAGAGGTGTGTGTCATTAAAGAAGATTTCATTAAATATTAAGGTACATAGGTAGGCGCACGCCTATACCTCAAGTGCACACCTCATAAAGGAGGAAAATTTGTAGTAACCCTACACCAAATTTTTTGATTTTTCAATATAGAAAATGCAAACACAACCTTTTGCACTTTTTGATCACCAAATTCTCAATGTGGGCAAGGTGAGAGAATATGGTGTTTTGCACAATGCACATTCCATCTAGATGAAAGCATTGTTGAAATGTAAAGATGACAAGATGACTAGAGTAAGCAAGCAGTAGAGCTGACCCAAATCAACACCTCTTTGGTAGACAAGAATGCATAGAGAGGGCAGAGCCATTGGCAGATTACAATTGAATCCAATCAGCCAAAATGGTTGATCACATGCGGATCTAATCAATGCCAAAATGGGATTGAAATGTAGAGGGGTCTAGTGATGACTGACCAAGACCTTCAATATTAAATGAATTGACCAATTATATGCCATTGGGTCTTACAATATCTTGAACATGAGATGCACAACTCTTTGATAGTAATACCATCCAAAGTTACAATAATATGAGCATGTAATGCACTAAGTACAAATGAGAATGACCTTGATAAGAGAAGCTAGTTGCACACTAATAAAGTTATTCAAAATAATAAACGCACTGTTGTATATACATAAGTTAGTCCATAAAATCATAGGTTTATGCTATACCTTTCATGTGGACTCAATAAATTGAAGTGCATTGCCAAAGAGGGCATGAGTGCAACACTATGTAGATATTGAATGATCTTGCACAGGTCAACATTAGTTGGTTCAACTCCTCACCCAGTTTATGACAAATCATAACAATGCTAATAATAATGGTACAGGAGGGACTAATGGTCATAACGGTGATAATGGCAACAATGGGAATAATGGTGAAGGGAGTAACACTCAAATTATTGCACAAAGTCACACTAGAGAAGCTAGTAGAGTGACTCCTAGATTTCTTTTACCCAATTCTTGGGAGGATAGATAGTTGGAAATTAGGACAACAAGGACAAGGTGAAGGGTTCATAGATTATTTGAGGGAGTATCAATCTCTTGGTGACGAGTTTCATGCAGCTATGAATTTATAGGATTTTTGTGCTATTAAGTACAAAAATAGACCAAGGGATCATAGCAAGGGACCACAAAATTAGGATCTTCAACGCAAAGTTGGGAAGCTGTCCATTCCTTCGTTTGATGGCTCAAACAAATGCATTGCTAGAGCATGGGTTTAGAATTTGGATACATATTTCCAACTCAACCATATGTTGGATACAAAAGCCATCAAATAAGCTACTTTGCATTTGGAGGGAGAGGCCCACAAGTGGTGTTACCATGGGCTGGTGTAATGTCCCTTTCTCGAGCATGACCTTTTCTGTTGACCGTTGGCCTATTCTGGAGACCCGTAGGCTACTCGGGGGTGAAATTAGGGTTTCATGGTTGGAGGTTGCTATTTGCTCGTGAATTGGTGATTGAACTGTGGATTCCTTCTGGGTTTTCCGTGAGCTTCGTGGTGATGTGATTTTCTTGGCATTCCGAGCACCTTCATGAATTTACTATTTTTAGTAAATTCTATTTCTAGCAGTGGTCCTGTTGGCTTCGGCATGGTTGGCTCTCATTTTCAGTCGGTTCAGTTGATTTAAAAATGTTATATTTTAATATTGTTACTCCTTGGCCTAGTGAAACAACTTTAAGTTGTTCTTAAAAGGGGGACTTTGAGGGGTGGCGCCTCATGGAGATATTTCTATATTTTCTAAAGGTTCAAAACAAATGCTTGAAATTGGACACCATCTTGTGGAGGAGTTTATTTTAAATTAAAGTCAAATTTATCTTGAGGAAAAGGGACGCCACCTTTGGAGGGAAAAGGATTTATTTCAAATTTGAAAAGTTAGGGTTTCTAGAAGCTTCTGGAGAGTCTTCACAAAGTTATAAAAGGAGGTCTTGGGTCTTCATTTGGATTATCTGATATCTTGAGTAATGTTATGCTGCCGAGATGGTGTTGGACTGCTTTGAGGAATGAATGCCTCCTAGCTTGGCTCAACTTCGTGCTTGAGAGATAGCACCTAGTGGAGAGGTTTGCTTTCTTTTGAGTAATTTTGTAGTGAGTTTGCTTATAGCTATTGTTTCTTCATTGTAATCCTTATATTTGCAAAATAATCGAAAAATCTGGAGTTGCTGGTTTGTGTTGCAGATTGGGTTTTTGTCTCATAAGTCTTAGCGTGATTTTATTCTAGTTCTGGGTAGTTTACCCATGCAATTGCTAGACTAGGGCGCCCCTCTCTGTGAAGTTTGGGATTTTATTATGAAGTCTTTAATTTTATAAGTCAAAATCGCCCCTCCTTGCAACCGTACCTTTCTGGTCTTCATTGGGATTCATGCCAAAAATAAATATCAACGTTTAAGGTCAGATTTCTGTTATCATCTTGGGCTCCTGCATTATAAGAGTACTTAGCATCAAATTTCATGCAATTTGAGTGAGTAATGAGTGAGTTGTGAGCTTTTCATTGAGTTTCTGTTTTGCTGGTTGGGTAATTTCAGTCTTTGTTCAGTCATGACAGCTAGCATAAAGTCCACCATTTGAGTTAGGTTTGGAATGGGAGTCATAAAGAGCATTAAGGACAACATTATACATTGTAGCAGCATTGTGAACTTTCTTATCTTGTGCTTTAGTAGACTAAACTCTCATATTGTAAGTTGAACAGTAGTACTGTCAACATCTTTCTTATTCTTGCTAATTTCATACTTTGTAATGCCCACTGAATAAGTGGAAGAGGCTGGCTTGCCGCCTGTTTACTTTGAGTTGCATTGTAGTTTTCAATATCTCCACCATATGGTCGCCTCATTTCCATTCTGGATTGAGTAACACATACTTGGTGTTGAGTTACTTTCTGCATTGTAATTGATAGGGATCCTCTGACCATATGCACGCCGTCGTCTGGCGCATCCTTGGTTAGGGTTACTTCAGTTTGTGCATTGCATCGAGACCCTTTGACCACATGCTAACACCTTGCCCATCTTGGGATCCTGGTGTACATCCTTGGTTAGAGTTGAATTCTGCATTGTTTAGTTATTTGCTAACCCTAACGGGTGCATGTTGTTTGTAATCACATTCAAAATCAAAAAGAATTGGCTCGGAATATTTCAGCTGGTCACTTTGGGGCATGCCAACATTACATCATACTTGGACTTCACACAAAAGTTGATTGACGGATTTGACAAGAAAGACCCAGAGTTACATTTTAGGGAGTTGGCATGAAATATGCCCCTTAATTTTTTCTCAATGTTTTCACAAACATACCAGTATCAAACCACTGACTAGCATTAGCTCCAAATGTAAATCAACATGGAAAGTAACTCTAACCAAGAATGCGCCCTAAAACCACTTAAGGAAGAGGGGCGGGCATATGGTCAAAGGATCCCTAGGATCTAAACTTGATACATAAATAGATTGCAACTGGAAACTGAAGATAAAACTCAAAGCCAAGAATGTGCACTCAAGATCCCAATGTGGGCGAGGTGCTAACATATGGCAGAGTATTTATTACAAATTGAAAGTAAACTTAGGATAACCTGCCATGAAGAATCAAACTATCTAATTCATCCGTTGGGGCGGGAATCCACTCAGGAGTGGGAATTCTCCACTTTTCAGTGGGTACAATGAGAGATACAAGCTTATTCTCCACACTGGCGGTAAACTGAAATATGCTAACCAATTTTTTCGATGAAGTAACACAACATAACCAGCACTTAACCAACTTGATTAGCGTTAGCTCCAAATAGAAAACCAAACTTGAAAAGAACTCACACCAAGAATGCACACTCAATCCCAATGAGGAATAGGTGTTGTCATATGGCGGAGGAGCTAAATGAAAAAATACTTAAAAGAAACTACTCAACGTCAAGAATGTGCACTCAAGATCCCACTGAGGGCGAGGTGCTAACATATGACGGAGTGTTGAATTGAAACTAGAAATGAATAGGCGGATAACCAGCCATGAAGAGCATTTCCACACTACCACCAAACAGTGGGGCGAAAAGATTACAATTAAAACAATTCGTCCGCTGCGGCGGGCATCCACAAAGTTGTGGGGATTCACCACTTGAGAGTGGGTACAAGAGTAATACAAATCCAATTATCCACATTGGCGGTAAACCATCCAGGGGTACTAATGTGAAATTAAAGAAAGAATTGCAGCAATAAAGGACTGAAACAGTACTACTGTTTACAGTCTTACAATATGGAAAAAGAGCTGCAAATTACATGAAAATTACAATAGATTCAATGTACCATGATACTGGATGATTCCATGTTAGACATCAACAATAAATGATGAAGAAAGGACTGGAGATTCAAACTTAAACAAGTCTGATGTAAAATAACAATTCTGGAAATGAATAACCAGCAACTGTGAAACCAATTAAATGTTCATAACTTCACCAAATTACCTCCGAATTGAGTGATGTCTTTTGCAGAAGCCTTCTAGGAGGTAGGCGCCCAAAAACAGATCACAAAACAGCACCAAAACTCAGCATATAATTCAAGCACGAATTCCAATGCTTTCAAGAATGGTACGGCCCTCCTTGAGGGGCGATTTTGTCATTAAAAATCAGCAACTCAAAATAGAAATCTGGAAATTTGTGGAAGGGGTCGCCCAAAGCATAGAAATCAGATTCTCGAATGCCCAGAACAAAATAAAAATTACTCACAAAGCTGTATACAAATTCGACTTTCAGCTGTGATTGCATCAGCAACTTCAAAACTGGAAATATCATTAAAAACTTCAACTGTTGAGCTCAATCTGCTAGTCTGGATGAGAAGCAGCAATGAAAACCAACTAGGTGTTGTATTTCAAACACGAAATTGGATTGAAACTAGGAGGTAAGCATCCCTCGAAGTAAAAACCAAGTTGTCATTTTGACAGCATAACATTAGCATAAATTCATGGATAATCAGCTCTTCAAACAGCAGCAATATATAAGTTTCAATTGGCAAATGAAGCAACAAGAACTCTTCAAATTCCAAGAAGTTGAATCACTTCAACTTCCAAAAGGGACCACTTTAAGAATTTCACCTTTTGAAATATTAAAATATCATTCAACTTCCCCTTTAGGCATCCATTTCATATTGCAACAATAAAGCATTTATTAAATAATTAAATGCTCACTTGACCCCTTTATGTCCCTTTCTTTAAAACAACTTGAAGTCAACAAGCCTAGGCGTGGGGTACAACTTCAAGACATGAAAATTGACTAAGTCTGAAACTCAGTCCAAGGAGATAACCAAATACAATTCCCAAGCTGCAATTGATGAATTGTTAAAAATAGCAAACTGACAAATGCCAAACTGAACCAAGTTGATGATGATGCTTCTGCCAAAAATGAACTTACTAAAAATAGCAAATGCCAAAAATAGTAAGTTAACTTCAAAACCATCAGAAAGCCAAACTGAACACTGAACTGCAAAGGATTGAATTGCTGCTAGATAGATACTGCCAAAAGATAAACTTGCTAAAAATAGCAAACTGCTATAAATAGTAAGTCTGCACAACATCCTCTGAATGCCAATTGAGCAGTATTTGAAAGAGGAAACCCTAGTTTTATACTTCAGCTTAGCCTACGGATTTCCGGAAATAGGCTAAATCCAAAAGAAGAGTGTATGGCCAAAATGGGGACATTACATAAACCATCCAGGGGTACTTAATGTGAGAAATAGAAAATAATTGCAGCAATAAAGGACTGGAACAGTACTACTGTTTACAGTCTTACAATATATAAAGAGAGCTGCAAATTACATCAATATTACAATGTTTTCAAAGCACCAAAATACTGAATGATTCCATGATTAATAGTAGCAATTATTGATGAAGAAAGGACTGGAAATTCAAACTGAAACAAGTCTGATATAAATCTGCAATTCTGGAAATGAATAACCAGCAACTATAAGAATTAATTAAATGCTCATAAGTTCACCAAAATACCTTTGAATGGCGTGAAACGAAGTGCAATGAACCTCTGGAGGATAGGCGCCCATGACAAGGTGAAGAAACAACCTCAAAAGTCATCCATTAATTTATGGCACAATTCCCAATGCCCTACAGATGGTATGGCTCTTGAGAAGGGCGATTTAGCAATAAAAAATCAAATATTTGGAAATAAATTCCAATTTCTTGTGGAAGGGGTCGCCTTGGGTCTTGAACCACTTTGCAAACATACCCAGAATGATATTTAATTTGCTCAAAAAACTGTTAACAAAAAACACTTTCAGCCATGATAAACCAGCAACATGAAAATTGGAAATATCTCACCAAAACTCCACAATAATGCTCAATATGTACTTCTGGATGAAGCATACTTTCATTCCACCACCTAGGGAACCATAGTTTCAGGCCCGAAGAGTGGAGAAAATTTGCTAAGCTTTCCCTTAGCCGGATTCTAGATTTCAAACCAGCAGCATAACGTTATATTTTTCCCAAAGATAAGAGATGTATGAACAATGCCTCCATAAATAGGCTCTTCAGTTGGAAATTGAATCAACTTGAAACTCCCACAGGAAACTCTTCAGCTTCTCCAAGGGACGCCACCTCTCATGTTGCACTTTATTTGAATTAATAAGATATTAATCCTCTCCCTTTAAGCATCCATTTACAATTTGCACAATAAAACATTTAATATAAATATTAAATGCTCAAATCAACCCCTTATGACCCCTTTTTAAAAACTTGAAGTTGTTGCCTAGGCACAGGGTACAAACTCAAATTATAAAAAATGACTAAGTGTTGAAACTCAGTCCAAAGGAGAGATAGAAGCCAAAGCCAAAAACCAACGCCCAAACTGATTCTGCCAAAAATAGAATGATGACCTGAGTTGAGCTCCAAATGATGCTACTGCCAAAATTAGACTTACTAAAAATAGCCAATGCCAAAAATAGTAAGTTCACTTCAAAACTAGCAGAAAGCCAAATTGAACCATCAGATTGCAAAGGATTGAACTATTGCTAAACAGATACTGCTAAAAGATAGACTTGCTAAAAATAGCAAACTGCTATAAATAGTAAGTCTGCACAACATCCTCTGAATGCCAACTGAATAGTATCTGAAAGAGGAAACTCTCGAAAAAGCATTAGAAAGGGAAAACCCTAATTTTCTGCTTCAGCTTAGCCTACAGATTTCCGGAAATAGGCTAAATCCAAATGAAGAGCGTATGGCCAAAATGGGGACATTACATGGCACAACTCAAGTAGGTTGGGATAGGGGGTGCCTACATTTCAAAGCTTCAAAGACTCTCAGTCATGGTGATGGATGTGTCAGAGAGTAGGTTAATCATTATTTTTATTGAGGGATTATCCAAGCGACTGCGTGGTTGGATTAAGGCCTTCAAACTGGAGTCATTATAGGATGCTATCATTAGGGAACTTGACATGGAGAACTTTGTTCCAAAGAGTAAATTCCCATCCAAACCTTTCATTTCTTAGAGGAACAAAGACAAGAAACCCTTCTAGAATGAGTGGCCGAGGAAAGACAAGTTGGATGATGAGGCTCATAGAGATATGAGGAGGAAGAAGTTATGTTTCAGCTATAAGGAGCCATGGGAACTTGGACACAAATGCATGGGAAAGGGTAAGGTGCATTACATTGAGGTTCTTTCTGATAGTGATGGTGAAGAGGAGGAAGAACAGGTTCAAGGTAGTGAACATAGCAGTTCAGATAATGAGTAGCCTGTAATGTCCCCTATGCGTGTCGGGACGCACCCAGCCACGCACAGGGGACCACCGGAGAATCTGGGGTCTTACGCAAGCCCGCCGGACATGTGGCTGTCGGGACGCACCCAACCACGCACAGGGGACATTACATAGCCACATGAAGAGGTTAAGAGTGGAGCTATTGCCACTTTATCAGGTACTCCTAGATTTAATTCTTTTATAGGTAGGGGAGTATTTTAGGGGCAATGAGTCACAATTTTGATTGATAGTGGAGCACCCCACAATTTCATAGACTCAACATTGGTGGCTAAGAGAGGCATTCCTGCAAAGAACTTCGAGGGATTTAATGTGATGGTAGTTGATGGGTTTAGTATGACATGCACACAAAAGGTTCCTCGGTTGGATGCGATATTGGGTAACTACATAGTGACAAATGATTTTTATTTAGTTGACTAGGGTGATATTAATGCCATATTGGGGATTGAGTGGCTTCATTATTTTGGGAAGTATTCTTAGAACTTCCAAACAATGGAGCTGAAATTCAGGGTAGTAGATGGTAAGAAGGTGGTTCTAAGGGGTATGGCTAATGGTTCTCCAAAAATAGTTTCAGCTAAGCAGATGGACAGTATATTTAGGCATGGGGATGTAGCTTGGGCAACAGAGTGTTTGATCACGTCCAACAAATTGCCAGATAGCAGCCAGCCATATTATTTGGACATCTAGTCATTGTTGGGAAAACATGATAGGTTTTTTGGAGAGATTCCTCCAAGTAGACCTCCTGATAGGGGTTTTGAGCATACTATTGAGCTAAAAGAGGGAGCCAAACCAATGATAACCACTCCTTATAGGCATCTGAAGAAGTTCAAGGATGAGATAGAGAAGGCCATTAAAGAGTTGTTAGATATGGGCCACATTAGACCCAGCTCTACTCCATTCGCTTTTTCAGCGGTCTTGTGTAAAATCCCTACTGAATTTTGTTCAATAATTTTTGATTGATTTCTCAATTTGACATATTGCATTTTTCAAATTAAAGGGCACAAACTAAACTGAACATTCTCAAAGATATAGAATTTTGCATTGACATATAAACTTCATTACATGGTTGATATTACTAACAAATTTTAGTAATCTGCTCAGAAATTACATTGGAAAATTGACATGGACTCTTGCATAAATAAATATTCTTGAGGTTCAATACTGACTACTGAATATACACTCAGAATATAATAACAACAGATTTTCACACAAATGATATCCAAAAATGTATGTCTTCAGTTTTTGAGTTACAACAGATATAATGGTTTACAAAGATAAGCATGAAATACCCGTTAAAGTCTTCCAAAGTTGTTTCTGAGATAACATCAGGTTGCTATGATAACAACGGTATAATGACGCCTATAGTAGCCAATATTCACACACAGACCTTCAGATATGCATCTAGGAATCACCATGGCTCCACAATATCAAACAACAATAGGTTTAGTAATGCACTGTAGGGTTAATGACTGTCTCCTTGCAAGAAATCACGCCCAGCTCTCTTAATAGCACCCAACTAAACCCTTACACCAAGTGCTACCTTGAATATATCACTCGGAACTTCACGCCAACCCTAGTAGCAGGCTCACAACCCCTCAGAAACTCTTCTATGTTGCTCAGAAACACACAACTTCTAGCAGACTATCACAGTCTAAGAAAAATCCCTAAACGCCTCTCAAACAGTAGGATATTCGCCACACAAAGACCCTCAATCTCCATGATCAGAAATTAACACAATATCCTATACAAAATGAGGACCGATGTCTCACAAGAGCAACCAATATACTAACAGCAGTTCGTAACTTCATTGCAAGAGGGTAATATGGCAATCACGCCCAACATAAACCCTGAGTCCAAGATAAGAATGGCTGCCCACACATAGAAAAACCTCATGCCCTGATATGAAGGAACTCTCACGCCAAATTTGTGAAGGATATCTGCATTAATAACCACTAGCTATATGGCATCCATACAAGAGGAATTTGGCTAACACCTCAATGCCGGAATAAAAACATGTTAATGCTTCAAACCCCAATGTAAACACCTATGTCAAACTTCAATTTTGTCTCTATAGGAAACTCACAAAATTGCACTTATTGCCCAACTAGAAAACTTGAATGATTTTCCCCCACAAACCAACTAGGGTGGAATCATTTCACCACCGAAATTGATCTTCGAAAGGGTTTCTGTCCTTTCAAAGGCTGAGATGAACTAGGTTCAATCTCCAGAACCACAAGGGTTTCTAATAGAGAAATATAATAAGTCCACATAACAAAATGAGCTATCATAACCTCCCTTTATACTTTTCCCACCAAACTCTTAAGAAGCATCTATTTAAAAAGTCACTTTTTAATTTAAACTCCTTTTTAGCTCCAAAAATGACCTTTTAATTAAAATAATAATATTTTGACATGCAAGGTCCCTGTTTAATACATCCATGATTTAAAACATCTCATCCCGGTTCTGATGAGCTATAATACTAAGGGCCTTTTCAAATATTTTAATTAATATTTGGCAACCTTAGTAATTTAATTAAAAATAAAGCCATTAATATACTCATTTTGTGGAAATGTCCGAAATGCATCAGAATAAAAAACCAACAACACTTGAGTGATCCCGATGAAGAATAATGATGAAAGAAGCTGATCAGGTGACTTACTATAAATAGACACTCTCTCCAAGAATCTTGGAGCCCAAACTAGATGCTAGAAATAACATTCAAAAGCATCGTAGAACTCCCCTATGCCATCAAAGCTCACTGGTAACCTCAAATTAACCCTCATATCATGTAGACACAAACCCAACAAGACATCTCCAACTACAGATCAAGAAAACCCTAAAATGGGGACATTACATCTTGGTTAAGAAGAAGGGTGGAACGATGCAAATGTGTATAGACCATCGGGATTTGAATAAGAAGATGATTAAAAATAGATATCCTATCCCCAGGATCGATGGGTTGTTAGATGAAATACATGGGGCAATCTACTTTTCAAAGATTGATTTTTGATCGAGGTATCACCAGATCAAAGTCCGAGAACAGGATATACATAAGACAACATTCAGGTGCCATTATAGGCACTATGAGTTCTTGGTCATGTCATTTGGGTTGACCAACACACCTGCTACCTTCCAGTCGTGTATGAACCACATCTTCAACAAGTTGTGTAAATTCTTGCTAGTGTTCTTTGATGATCTCCTTATTTACATTAATACATGGGATGATCACTTGAGGCAATTAGATGAGGTTTTGGGAACTATGGGAGAGCATTCATTATATGCCAAGGCATCTAAATGCGAATTTGGTATGATAAAGATTTTGTACTTGGGCCATGTGATCAATGCATAGGGTGTGAAGGTGCATCAGGAGAAGATTCAGGCATTATTGGATTGGCCACCGCCGAAGACACTTATAGAGTTGTGTGGGTTCTTTAGCTTGTGTAGTTACTATAGGTGCTTTGTTAAGGGATTTTCACAGTTGGGCACATCCCTAACGGATCTCAGAAAGAAAGGTGCATTTATGTGGACAGAGGATGCTTAGAGGACATTTGACAGACTCAAGGAGGTTTTGAGCAGTTGTCCACTATTGGCACTTATTGATTTCACTTAGCGTTTTGCGCTGGAGTGTGATGCTTCGGGTGAGGGTATAGGAGCTGTATTGATGCAAAATAGACATCCGATAACATTTGAGAGTTGGAAGCTTAGGGAACTAGAGAGATTATATTCCATCTACGACAAGGAGATGCTCGCCATTATGCATGCATTGGTGAAGTTTAGGCAATATCTGGTAGGTGGGAGATTTGTGGTTAGGATAAACCACAATAGCTTGAGGTATTTCCTGAAACAGAAGGATCTAAATGAGAGACAATAGAAATGGGTCAGCAAGATACAGGTCTACAATTTTGACATTGAGTATGTTAAGGGCAAGAAAAATATTGTTGTTGATTCCCTTTCTAGGAAACCAGTTGTGTGTTCTATTACAGATATTTCAGCTGATTAGAAGTTCCACCTTTTGCTGGAATATTCGAAGAATAATTTTGCATGTGAATTGATGGATGGTCACATTCAGGATGATAGGTACAGGGTGGTAGATGACATTATCTACTACAAGGATAGATATACTTAGTCCCTAATTCAAAATTTAAGAAAAAGATTTTGAGGGCTACTCATGATATGCCATTGGCAAGGCATCCTGGATACTTCAAAACCTATAGGAAGATCAGGGAGAGGTTCTCTTAGAAAGGCCTCAAGGACGATATGTTGCGACATGTGAGGGAATGCATGACTTGTTAGCAGAACAAGTTAGAGCACATTTGTCTAGCCGGGTTACTACAGCCATTTCCCATTCTTGAACAAAAGTGGGAGAGTGTGTCTATGGGTTTCATCATAGGTCTACCTAAGGTTCACGGTAGGGATTGCATTTATGTGGTGTTAGATCGGATGACTAAGTTCGCTCACTTCTTCACAATCTCATCTAAGTTCTTACCTGTGTAGGTGGCAGAGCTATTTTTTAGGGAAGTGTTTAGGCTCCATGGGTTGCCTAAGTACATTGTTAGTGATCGGGACAATAGGTTTCTTAGTGCATTTTGGCAGGAGTTGTTTAGACTTGCTGGCACAAAGTTGACTCCCAGAACTAGTTACCACCCTCAGATGGAGATAGTGAATAAATGGGTTGAGGGATATTTGCATAACTATGTCTCGGGTCAACAGATGGCATGGATTAAGTGGTTGCACCTAGGAGAGCACTATTACAATACCACTTACCTTATTTCCATTGGTATGACACTGTTCAGAGCATTATATGGATATGATGCTCCTTCATTTGTGGATTTGACGTGTGGGGATAGCAGGGCTTTCAAAGCCAAAGTTTGGATACAGGAGAGCCAAGATATTCTTAAGGCTCTTAAGGATAATTTATAGGTGGCCTAGAATCAACAAAAGACTTATGTAGATAGACATAGGGTTGAGCATAATTTTGAGGTAGGAGACTTGGTCTTCTTGAGGTTGTAGCCATACAAATAGTCTTCGCTTAAGAAAAGTGGTGCAAAAAATTTGAATCCATGTTTTTATGATCCTTACAGGATAATCAGGCATGTGGGGGAAGTAGCCTATGAGTTGAAGTTTCTCGAGAATAGTAAGATCCATAAGTTCTTTCATGTATCGTGCCTCAAGAAGGCACTAGGGCAGCAGGTTACTTTGTCTGTAGAGTTACCTCCATTGGATGAGGAGGGGCAGCTAGTATTGGTTCCTGATGAGATTCTTGATGTCAAGGAGAGGAGACTAAGGAGTAGAGTGATCAAAGAATATCTAATCAGGTGGAGAGACTTTCCCGTGGAGGATGCTACGTGGGAAGGAGAGAAGATTTTACACCACCCTCATTTGCAGTTGCTTGAGGGCAAGCAATCTCGGGAAGGGAGGACTATAATGTCCCCTTCTTAATGATCACTCTAGGTGGACTAATTAGCCTATTTAATTTTTGTATGCTATAGTCAGGGAAAGGGAATTGGTTAATTTAATTCATTTATGTTGCTTGGCAGGAAAAAAGTATATTTATAAGGTGATATTGAATAATTAAATTAAAAGGTGTTATAAAGTGGCTTTGGGAAATATTTAAAAGGAGAATTTAATAAAGTCACTTTATTTTATTTTATGAGCGGGAAAAGTGCAAGTCATAATAAAGTGGAAATTGAGCTCATTTGCATTATGCTTGCTTATTTTTCTCTAATTAATTTTTGAGGAGTTTTTCAAAGCTCTTGGCTTTGGGGAACAAAATCCCTAGGGCGATTGGTTTCGGTGGTAAGACTAATCCACCCTAGCTGGTCTAGTTGGAGAGATCATACAGGTCTTTCACGGTTGCATGATATTATCAAATTTGTGAGTCTCCCGCGGAGACAAATATGTGGAGTAACTTTTTAATTTTGGGCACAGAGAGGTTGAGATTATCATTCAGTTTTGAGGGAATTTTCAAAGGCAGTGTGGATGACATTTTAGGGAATTCTAAGGCAGGTTGTGGCATTTCATTATACTTAGGTGTGTGTATTTCATACCTCAGGCTGGACGTAGGCAGTGGAAGGGTTTATTGTTGCTGGGTGAGTGTATATTATCACACCTAGACTGTGTGTGGGTGTTTCTCTGTGAAGTCCCTGACCCGTGGATTACAATTTTTGCAGTTGTTTTGGTTTGTTTGGTTTGTTTCGATTATGCGGTTCAGGCAAGTAATATGAAATATGTTGCATACATTAAAAATGATCAATATTGATGTCATGCAAATTGAGCAACACTATTGCACACAGCAGTTCATGTAAATAGTATTTCCCACACCTCACAGACATTGATAGATCAAGAGATAGGATTACATATTCAAGATTTCCTTTTCAGTTTAACATATTGACTTTGCCCAACTCAATCAGTACTATTACAGGTAACCAATAGACTCAATATTGTTTAATTTGCTGAGAATGACTTCTACACATTACCCTAACAACAATAAGAAGCTGTTTTGTTCCAAGAGACCACTAGGACGTGCTGGTCATTGAACAGAAATAGTGTGTCAGCTGTAACAACATGGATAGTATGATTTTCTGAGAACTACAAGCAGAAATGAATGGACTGTGAATGCAATTAATGGAATCGATGGTGCCCAAAAATACATGGCAGACTTAGGAAACTTAATCAGCAGTTTATAACAGACACTTTGTTCACCCAGAAATCTGTAACATGATATATTTAAGAGCAAATGACCCAGAATAGTCTGAAACTCCTTCAGTCTTTCCCCATCAAAGCTGAAACAATGTTTCCCCTTAATGCAAACATGGAACTCTCTTTATATGACTCAGAAATTGCAAAATGCAAATCAGAATTACAAAATAAGGAAGCATAGGCGTCTCCTATACAAGATACAGGTATTTGTGACTTTTAGAAACAATTGACCAGACCTGGAAGTGTTTGCTCCAACCTGTAGCGGCACCCAGAATGCACAATCACCACGCGTTTCAGCTTCTAACACCCACGATTTGCTTTGAATAAGGCAGGTGACCCTTCAAGGGGCAGCGAATCACCTTCTAACTGACACGCCTTGTCCTTAGAAGCTCCAAACGACCATCTAAAACCCAGCAAAAACGCTTTTTCTTCTGCTGCTTGGTTTCCTCAAAATTTCAACTTGGGCAAGGGTTTGTTGCTTGAAAATGCTGCGCCCAAACCTGAACTACAAAGTCGCGCCCTCCATTCTAAAGCTTACCATTCCAAACTCATTTTCTAAAGCTGCAAAAACTCCATATTTTGGTCTTCGAAAATCTGAAGAGAATCATATTTTTCATTCCACCGTCAAAAACTTGCAAAGATGTATTTTCTTCCAAAATCTTCAAGTGTTCCAGCTAGGGGTGATCTTGCACACCCGAACCTGGCTTCCAAGGGTCCGTTCCCTCAGGCGCGAAAACTCTCCAGCTATTCCCGTGAAAAAAATGTCCAAAATGATAATAATGTGAATGTCGAATGATCTCCCTATTTCTCCTTTTTGTATTTTCATTCACCAAAATAAAGTGACTATTATAATGTTCACTTTCAAAATGTTTCATTAAGTCACCTTTTAAAATAACCCATAAGTGACTTTATAATATTTCATAATATTTCACCTAAGTCACTTTATCATCAGGTTTTATTAATTATTTAATATTACCTTTTAAATTAACTCGATACATAGGCAATAAAAAATAATTAAGTGAACCAACTCTCATGTTGCGCCATTAACTCACGGGATTAGCATTCTGCGAGCTGCAACGAAAGGGACATTACATTCTCAGACTTGTTGCTGCATATTATTCCTGTGTGACCTTGTGTATTGCATTAAAGGAGTCAGGTTATAGTTCATATGGTGTCGTGAGCCCTTTTCCAGGAGTTGTGAGGCATTTAGAGGGGGTGGCCTTTTCACAAATCCATTGCCATTGTTGCTGCAAACATTTACTGTTGTGCTGGGTCTGGTTTAGAGTGATGGGCGTGATCCTGAGTGCTGGACACGAACTAATGAAGGTAAACATCAGCTACATCAGCCACCAATACTCTCCTATAGGCGTGGGGTCTTCATACTAGGCCTGTCAACACAAGGAGCTGTCATAAGCCTTCAAAAATTAGTATTTAATGCTCAAAACTATTATTCGGAAGTCTGAATGTAATGTCATGAGATTATTGTTGAATAGAAAATTGTATTACTGTGATAACATATCCATTGTTGACTGAAGAATGCATAAACTGAAGAAATTCAATGTTTAGGATAGTTAACTATTGAGTATTGATCTTGGTTATTCATGGTGAATCTATTTGTATGATACTTTGCATTTCCAAAAGTGGTATTATTTCCATTTTCTATACATGTTATATGTTTGAAAAAATGTCACATATGTCAAAGTGAAAATATTGAAAAAAAATTATCGTTCAAATTAAGTGAGGATTTTACAAATAAGGTGGAACTCCACAAAAAAATGTCAAGAATGAAGGCTTCTCCTATGACCATGAAGTAAAAGACAACAAGAATAAGCTGTAGTAAGCAAAGAAACAAATTACTGATTTGGTAAGGAAAAAGTTGAGGCAAAGGCCAAAGCTTCATAAAATAGGGTATTTTTATTGACCTTATTAAGGAGATCGAGAACTCCTATTTGGAAAAAATTATCAATGCCATAACTAGTTTGAAGGAGGCCTTGAGATTCATTAAATTGGCCATAAAGTGAAAAGATAAAGTCCAAGTTGATGTGAGTTCAAGAATGTGGGAAATTGGGAATACGACTTCTAAATCTTTTGCACTCAAAGGTCTACTTAATTCAGTCCTAGAGGACCAAATGGTTGTGATCAAAATTCACGACAGGTACAATTAGTGTAGTTGGTCATCAAAATTCTCAATTAAGAATCTGCTATGTAGAAGTGTACCCTAGACTTGGCTGCCTTAGCCAAGATAATAATGAATTCTAGAGGCGTATTCAAATTTTGATTCAATAAAATCTCCCCTTCTTGGCAATCAAACAATCATTTACTTGTAGAGGCGGACTTCCACAAACTCTTAGAGGCAAAGTGTTGGCGTTTAAATTCGCACCTCTGGAATGCGGATTTGAAAACAGACAGCTATGCACAGATAAACTGCTCTTCAAATTAGGAGGGGAAGCTCCCTCTTGCTGATGGTGTTTGAAAGAAAGTAAACTAAAACTAAGTTGCCTATCTTTTTGATCAGCTTAGAGCACAAGGTTTTTTAAACACAAATGCCGCAGCTGAGATTTTCTGAAATAAGAAGTTCAACTACGACTAACTTAAACTAAAGACATTCCTAACCTCTCAAGTAATAGCAGAGCAAGAGAAGTTAGAAATTAACAAGGTAGATTCTCTGACAAAAATACTTCAATAATCTCTCTTTCAACGAACACCTACACACTTCACTGCAAGCTGAAATAAAGATCATAAAAGTAGAACACTGATAACGGAAATCTGAGATTTTAGACCAAGGCAAAAGAGGCTCATGATTTTATTACTCAAATCTCTAAAACAAAGCTCACTTCTAACATGCCTTGAATAAGAAATTGCAGCTAAGGAGGCTTGCAAACTTATTCTTAACACAATAGAAAACAACAATCTCACTAACTCCTTGTTGGCTAAAGAGGCTCAACAATTTGCTTATCACAACACAAATGAACAATACTTGAGCAACAAATAGAAGGCACAATAGGCTCAGTTTGTTCTCACTCAGCACGGTTAAACTAAGTGAACTGAAACTAATAACAACTTTGCAATGCAAGCTCGCAATTTGCTATGACAATAACCGTTAAAGAAACTAAATGAGCAAAGGCTCTTATTTATAGAGAAGCAGAGGAGTAGGGAACCCTAAAATCTCCTTGCTTTCACAATCTAGGGCTTGCTCAGCAAGCAAACTTTATTACTAAATCTAGAAAGATAAAACCCTAGAAAGCAAAAAAAGCGGGAAACGCCAACTATTACATCTTATCTTCTTTCTATCCTCAAAGAATGGATAAGGATTATTCCAAGAATGGAAAGAAAGTGGGAAAGAAAGCTTCTAGAAGAAAGCTGCTTTAAAGCTCGATCACATCCGCTAGGAAATTTGAGATTGTGTCCCGGTTCGGTGCATCTATGCCATCAACAGCAAAGCACCACTTTTCAAGAATATCTTCAGCATCTGCAATAGATCTCAGGAAATCTTTGACCTCATTGGCTGCTTTATCGAACTTTGCTGACATCACTGAAATATGGCCTATCCTTTCGCCAACTGGACTGCAACTATGAACAACATTCTAGAACTGATTTTGCACCTCCTCAAGCCCGACGTAGGAACCGTCTTCAAGACTATACTGAGAGGGGATCTCTATGACGAATTCGCTGATGAAAAGAAGAGCTTCAACCACCCTTTGTCTGTAGGTGATGAATTCTTCGGATATCCTCTCATAAGTTTTAACTTTGAAAACATGACGCTCTCTCCAAGGCATGTAGATTGAACACCGGCTTGACATGATGCAAGTCTGTCTCAGCTGTTTTGATATAATTGTGAAAGAGAGCTGATTTGGACTTGAAAACATTAGGAGTGTACTCCATTCTAGAAAACTCGAAGAATGATTGTAAACTCGCCTCGGTTTAGACAAGTTTTGAACAATTTCTATTTTTAGAATGCTGATTTTTGTACTCTAACGGACAAATTTTTTGAGAAATTTTTCTGAGATATGGGTTTTGTTCAGAATATCGATGCAAGACAACCCAGATCGTCCGTTTTTGAAAATTTTGAATTTAGCCTGAAAAAGCAGCAAACCCTAATTTCTTCAATTTTTTCCGAAAAAAGCTGGCATCTGGGTTTTGTTCAGAATATGATTAGAAATGGACCCAGATGATTAGATTTGCAAAACCCTGATGTTTGATCGAAAATGCAGCCAACCCTAGGTTTTTGAACTTTCTTGAAAAAAGCTGCGATATGGGTTTTCTTCAGAAGACTGATTGGAAAGGACCCAAATGGTTGAAATTTGAATGCACTGAGGTTTTTACTGACATGCAAAATAAAAGCACTTGCTGCAACTTGATGAAGTTCTTGAAAAATTCTTCAGAAGATTGAGGCAAAAAGACCCAGATGACTGAAAAATTGAAAGCCTTAACCTTCAGCTTGAAAAATTTGATCTTCTGGAACAAAAAGCTTGAAAAAGCAAGGGTTTATGCTTGCTGGTCTAAAAAATCTGACGTAAAACCAGCAACTATGGATTCTTGAATCACAAAAATTCTTCAAACTTGCTGCTCCAACTTTCTCCTCTGAAGGCCACCTGCAAAAATAATGAAAAATACATTGAAAAAAAGTGTTAAATAGACTTAGGGTTTGATTTAGGTTTTGCTTTCTTTTTTGCTTTTATTTCCAAAACCCTAAATCTCAGTCCCTTTGAATTTGGACGCCATCCTTCTCCTCTTGCAAATTTTGAAATTTTGAAATTTCTTGAAAATACTCTAAGGCATGAAACTTTGGGCGCCTTTCTCCAAGAGGGGCGCCTATTTCCACCAGTGTTAGTCAAAATTTTAACTTTTTCAACCTTCCTTCACTTTGACATGTTACTTCGCCTCTGATTTCTCGTTGACAGATTAACCCGATAGGCGAGCTGAGTGGTTCACGGCGGAGCCTGACTGAAACTGAGAAGGATGTTCTGGAGGCACCTCATGCTAAAAACTTGATTTTGACCTTTGAATTCATGGGAGGCTTTTCCTTCTAGGGGCGCTCAACTTCTTAAGTGTTAGTCATTTTTCTGATTTCCAAGTTCTTCCTTCTCCCTTTGATTTTCTGATGAATCCTCGATTCCGGGAGCAACGCTGATCCGACCGACTGTCTAAATATTTCGTTAGATAGCCAGACTGATTTTGATGAGGCACTCTTTGGATGCTGCTTCTGTAAATTCTATCATTTGAAGGCCTTAAAGTTTGGGCGCCCTTCTTCAACTGGGGCGCCCACTTCTACCAGACTTAGAAATTTTTTCAATTTATTCATGTCTTTCACTTCTATGGGCGATCTTGTTGAATTTTGAGCTCCGAGGGTCGGATTGATGAAAGTTTGGACTCTTTGCGAAGCTGAGAGGATTTTACGAGGGTCTTCTAGAAACACTTTTATCAAAAAGTAGCTTTTAGGTACTCAAAAGCTTGGGCGCCCGTGGCAAGCTGGGGCGCCCAGTTTCACCAGAGTTAGTTTATTTTTCACATTTTTCACCTTTGCTTTCGATTTTTTTCTTTTCAACTCTCATCGGATCCTCTGTTCAGCTCTTTGAATCTAATGACTGCGAGCTCAGTTTGTCGTGCTGGATAGCTCACTGGAAAACCTGTTGCATTCTGAAGACATCTCGTTATAACCTTGACTGCAAGTTCATCTGTTTGAACCCTTGAATAGTTGGGCGCCTTTCTTCTCCTAGGGCGCCCAGTTTCTCCAGACTTAGAAAATTTTTCAATTTAATCTTCTTCTTCGAGTTTCAGATCTTCATTCTATACCTTCCACTTTGACTCGAATTTTCCAGAGACTGGATTGTCGGATGCTCTGACGGGGATATCCATCGCGAAGCTGACTGAATACTGAGCAACTTCCATTGGAGGTCCTAACCCTAATTCACTCATCTGATGCCCTAAAAAGGTGGGCGCCTTTCTTTAACAGGGGCGCCCAAACTCAGCAGTGTTAGAAAATTTTCATGACTTTTCAACTTTCTTCCTCGTTCCTCGTGCATGTTCATCTTTCACCTCTGCTGGAAGTTTAAGTGCTAAACCGACTGGCACAATGACCTCCATTGATGACCTCGAGCTCCATATGCTTCAAAAAGAATAGACCCAGAGGGTAAACTGATTATTTTAAGATTCTGACTGCAAGCCTGATACGACGCATTTTGAGCTAATCAAAATCACGGACCCCGGACCAACTTTCTATTTTTAGAAATTTTCTATTTTTATGCCCAAGATCCATTTCGAAAGAAACCCAAAAACCTAGAAAACATTACTAATTTTAGAAAATTTCTAAAAATAGCAGCGAAAATTTAGGATGAAAACTGAGATCTGGGTTTTGTAGGTTAAGCGCTCTTAGCGACCTAGATCGCCGAAATTGAAAATTTTGCATTTTAACCCCTCATGCAAGACATGCACACCCAAATTTTGACCTTTTTGACTGATTTGACAAGACTTTTACTCATTTCTTCAAAATGTCTAAGTGTAACAAAAAATTTAATTTTGGGGTACAACATTGGCTCTGTTTGGGGACCATGGCGGATACTTACGGCATAGGAGAACCATAGAATCTCTCGAGTTTTAGCTTAGACCAGTGCCTTGTCCATTGGGTATTGGAGTCAGCATCATTTCCTAATCACCTATTTTGCAAGACATTCCTTAATCACCTATAACCGGACTTTCCTAAAAATCACCTAATAGTTGGACTTCCCTATTATCACCTAAAACAAGTCTCGTAATCACCTAAAACACGACAGGACTGTTACGGAAAGGGGAAATACAACATAACGAAAACATCACAAAAAGGGGAAACACATTACGAAAAACAATGAAAAATATTTACAAAGATCGTTTTGAGAACTTACTCCACCCCCGAAGGGACGAAGTGCTTCAGGTACTGCCCGCTGTGTGGTAGAGGGAGGAGACTTCCATCCAAGCGCGAGAGAATATAGGTGTTCTCTCCGGCGGGCTCGTGAATCTTGAAAGGTCCCAGCCACAAGGAATCAAATTTCCCATGCATTCCCTTGGGCTCATGTCTCTTATCCCATAAGAGTACTTGATCTCCAACCTCGAAATCTCGTTGGCGAGCTTTCTTGTCAAAAATCTTCTTCACCTGCTCTTGGTGCTGAGTGATTCTGTCTACTACCTCTTCCCTTTCTTCTTGAAGCTTAGTTAGGTACATGATACGCTTCTGGATAGGATCTGTGAACTCTCCATCTTCTACTGCGGTCGCCAGCTACAAGGCGGACAACTCCAATGTGATGGGTATTGTTGACGTGGTTTTTGAGACCGCACCAACACAGAACAAAGTGTCCCAATGGATACTCTATTCTCTCTTGAACAAAGTATTCAGCATGCTAAGATTGCGAGTAAGTTCATGCTTTCAACTCCAAGGTTCCTTAAGTGCGAATAGACCCAGTTTGGTTGATGTGTATTGCTGTGTTCTTACGAGGGGACTTACGTAGTTGTTCAGACTTCTTGCAGTTAACAGTAGGGGATTTCGTGCATATGATTTGGCAATGTGGTTCGTTTTTCCCTAAAAAACTAATCAGAAATATGCAGAAAGTAAAGAGTATGGGGCCTAAGAAACTTGTACATCTACTCTAAATGCAGGATATGTGGAGCTTCGTTTTAGTAGACTTCAACCAAATTTCACCTAGCCTCACGTCGGACAGCTTCAGCGAAATTAGTGCAATCTTCAAAGGGATAGCAAAAGATGTTCAAATCATAATTTGACATACATACACCATCAGAATGACGCATATAAGTATACAAATCACAACAGAAGTCAAACTCAAGATAATGTCCAGTTGACCACGCAAGGCGAACTTATCATCAACAAGCCGCTAGTGGTATGGAATGAAAGAAGCTACCTCAACAAAAATGCCACACATCAAAGTAAACTACTTGCATGAAAATTACGCTACTTGGATACGAAAGGAAGAAGAGACCTTGCTAGCTATTCATGACAAGACGAATTCCACCATCAATGAAAAGATCTATTATCATGAAAAGTGTTGCACAACAATCTCCACAAAAGTTTTCAAAGGGAAAACTTTCTTTCTTCTCCACTATGCAAAATGTCTACAATGCTCTACTCTCTAACTCTAGCTCCAATGCTAATGTCCAATACTACTGTCTAATGATCTAACGTCTTACAAATGAGGGGGACTCCCCCTTTATATAGCTAGCCAAGTCCCAAAAGACGGCTAGGGTTACAATCAATAGAGTGGCCAAAATCATGCCACCTCAGCCCTAACCCTAAAAACTGCCAGAATAGGGAGTGGTACATTAAATGAATCAAAGATTCCCACTCACTCCCAAAAATAGTAAAGGCAATAAATGCCCATATTCAGTCTTCTAGAAAATCCTCGTCCAGTAGTGCATTCCCGCTTGCCTTCTCTCTGGCTGCAAACTCAACAAATCTGCCAAGTACAGCCTCAACCTCCTGAATTGAAATAGGTGGAATGCAATCTAGCTGAAACTCTAATACTGTGACTGAATGCTCATGCCGTGCACATGACTTTCTCCAAGCAGCTAAGGAATCCTACGTGTTCTGGATCAAGGTGGAGAAAGTGGAAGTATTCTCAAAGTCATCCTGTGTAAAGGTCCTCACCTCTGAGAAGAAAGGTACCAGCCTACCCCTCAAATTATCAACATTTATATCATCTGGATTCAGTCAACTAGCAAATATGGCCTCAAAAGTGTTCTGAACTCCATCAATGATATTAGCCATAGCCTTATGTATCCTGGCTGAATCCGCCTGTGCTGCGTCGAAGAAACCACGCCCCGTGATTATTGAAGAATACCATCTAGAGAAGTCATACCTGTCATTCTCCTGAATGACACCTCCATCAATCAGCAATCGCAACGGAACATGTCTCAATACCTCAAGACGCTGAATAAATTTACTCTGATAGATAGAAGCATTGCCCCAAGCATGATCCACTGCATCCATCCGTATCAAAATACTAGAGGCCTGCTGAAAAGCAGAAGCAAGGTCCTCCATAAACTTCTCTGTCTTGACACGAACCCCTGCGACCCACTTATCTGCCTCCTGTGCCATCTTTCCTAACTCCATCAAGTCGCTGATCGACTCTCTAGGTATCTCCGCTGGAGGCTCTATCATTGGAATATCCTGCCCTCGAGAACGAGATAACTGCTGTACATATCCAATTAAGGCCTTGTGTTCTCTTTTCAACTTCTTATATTTGTGATGAGCCTTGCTAGCTCACTACTCAAACCCCTGTCTTTTTTTTAAGTCTATTTGTGTTTTTTAGTTTTTTAGAGAAATTTTGTAGACAGAAGAGAAGGGGCGCATCATATAAAAGCTCACAAAATGAAAACTTGAGCAAATTTAATCAAACTGAAATTGTAGAAGGTGTTTATTATCATCAACAATGGATTTAAAACATACAAACATACCCGAAAGCCTCCAGATTTTTTAAATAAGAAATCCGATCAGCATAGTGAAGAACTGACGAAAACTGGAGTAGAGAGTTACAGATTGCAAAGTTTATTTTGAAACTGAAGCCAGAGAGAAGTATAGGTAGGGCGCCCAAGTTCATGAAGAGAGATCCTCAGAAAGAAGACGTTTCTCCAAAAAGCCAAAAAAACCTTCCTTGCAAGTGCCACGCCCTTTCAAACAAAAAGCACCAAAAACCATCTCTGAAGGTGCGCCCAAACAGCCATGAAGTCTGCCATGGTGAAGGAAGAACAGCAACCAATAAACCCTCTGTTTTTGATGAAGAACACTACAAAAAATCTGTTGAAGCACTGCAGAACTTCTGAAATGAAGCTCTCTCAATCTGCACTAATTCAGCTGATCTCTCACAACTTCACAAGTGCTCACACTGAAGAGATTTCGTTCTCCAATGGTGGATTTGCTGCAAACCTGATCACAGGCTGAAAGCAAGGGAAAAAACCTCCAAGGCAAAGTTGAAATATTCAAAAAGATGAGTTTCTCATTGCCCAAATCCCTTATAAAGCAAAGGAGGTGAAAACCTAAGAAAGCCGTACATTTTAGGGCTTTAGCTCATTTAAATTTATGGAAATAAACTTAAGTCACTTTCCATAGTCTCCCTTTTGATTTTTGGCGCCTCCTTTAAGTGAATAAAAGATATAACATTAAAATATTCACTTTAACTTAATTTAAGTGAAATAAGAATTATAAAGTCAAATTGACTTTATAAAAAGACTTTAAGTTAAAAATTAACTTAAATCACTTAAGTAAGCCTATCTCCCTCAATTCTCAATAGAATTCAATGCCGTCAGAAGCAAAGAAACTCCTGTACTGCCAAGGCCTGCAATGAGCCTATCCACAATCTCAGAAAATGAAATCGACCGAACTCTCCAGAAGGTACCACTGACCCTCTAACCAATCCAGTTAGCCCACAAGGGTCCAAGAAATAGGCTAACACTCTGCAAACAAGATCATGCTGAAAAGGGGGACATTACAATCCGCCCTCCCTAAAATTGCTTGATCGCAAGCAATCTCAAGAACAAAGGATCAACCACTCCACCAGGTTCCCAAAGATAGTGTTGTGAAATGTCCCTACTATCATCAACTGTCTTCCACTGCTCAACATTAATCTCAACTTCACCATGCCAAAAGTGGTGAAGCCAATGCATGGGACTCATCCAAAACACAGTACCAAACCTGTCGCCACCTGGATCCCAATATAAACGGTACTCACATCCATCCATCATAATAAAGTAAGAATATCGGGAAGCATCCGCAACACATCTCTGTCTGTAGCTAGAACCCATGATGTCACCATAACCTGTTAACCCATGAAACCAACCATCTAGCAATGAAACTCCTAAATCCCAACTCTGCAAATCATGCCAACTCCAAGTAGGACAACCATCGATCAATGAAGAGTCTAAGAAGATTAAATCACCAAGAAACAAGTAGATAGCTGCCAGATCGTGAGGGTCATATGTAGAACTATCTGCACCTCTCATCATGTACTCCGAAAACTCCTCTGCCAGCTTAATTTGAAATCCCAATACACTGGAAGGATCCCAAACGCAATGATCAATGCTCATGTCCAGAGTGCGAGCGATATCTAACTCGAAGAGAGGATCATCATACTGAATACCATCTACTCTAGGAAGAGAAACTGGATCGCCATCGTCATCCCATATACAACTCCTAGATGAATGAGTCTCCTGTAACTCCCAAATCTGATCAGATGGATCATCACACTGTAGCCTGTCAATCTCAACACCATCAGATACAGAAGAGAGAAAATCACAAGAAAGCAAGTCAAATTGCTGACAAAACATGCTCCCTAAGACTGCACGAGATAGGCTATCATCCCACATGTCTAACACGTGCATACTAGAATTGTGCATCCGAAACAGATCATGTACATGATGACTGAGAAAGAAACTGTGTAGACTCCTGACCATGTACACACTGGGAATCTCCTCAATGAGCTCTGTCTGAAATCCCGATGCACTGATGGAATCTCTGATACTATGATCAAAGCTCACCCTTAAACCAGGGTCAAGAGTAGAATCAGCATCCACCTCAAAGAGTGGATTATCACAAGAAGATGTAGCATCCGCCTCATTTTCTGATTCTTCTCCATCAGTATCATAGATTGGAGCTTGCTGATCATAAAACTCATAACTGTACTGAGGAGATGAAAATCCCTCTTGAATCACTTTCTGTTCTCCATCCAAATCTGCACTATAGCATGAAGTTGAATCTGCATCACTCACCTCATAATCAGCAACATCATGTGTGTTGTCATCAACCTCTAAGGTATTGCTGCTATGTACCTCATAGGATGTCTCGACTGGCAAGGTAGAAGCTGCTGTTATGACAATATCCTCACACACCTCTGTTGCCAAAGTCACTGCAAGTCCATCCATAGCATGCTCACCTCTTACATGTTCTTCTCTTGGAAGAATTAGAGATCTAAGGTGCAACTCCCTTTGTTTCTTTGCTTGATCTAGCTGGCTGCAGTGTTCCTTGACCTCTTGCAAACGCTATTTTGCTTGAGCAGCCAACATCTTTGCCTTCTGAGCCCTTTGTAGCCACCCATCACACAAAACTTGAGTTTTGTTCACATCTTCCAAGGTCTGATATATAAAATCAGACTGTTTGTGACTTGAATCCACCAAGCATTCTTCAAGCTCAACATGCAAAACTTCAATGCTAATGTTAGGAGATTCCATAACATGACCATCTTCATGTACTTTATCCGTCACCTCATGATTTTGTGAAAGTAATGGACTGCTGTTCATAAAATCAGAATTGATCTCAAGGCTGATATCATCTCCGTTAGTGCTAATAATATCTTCTTGGGGTTCAACAAAACCACTATCATGGTGTAAAACTTTCTCTTCAATAGAAGTTGTCTCAAAAGATGTTGTAGAAGCCATATTTCTGTACACTTCTTCTTTCATAGTAATTGATGAAGCATCACAAGGAACCTTATCTTCATGTGGCTGTTCTAAGGCAACTGGTTTGTCTTCATACAACACTTGCTCATCCTGAAGTGTCCTGTGCCCAACATCTACTTCTATGTAAGTCTGATTTTTGTCCTCCATAAGATCAGCTGTATGCTGGTCACTAACTGCTGATTGATCCCTTTTTAACCCCAACACATCAAGGAAACTCAATTTCTTTTTGTTTTGTGATGAGCTTTGTCTTGAAATGGAGTCTTCAGACTGCTGCAAGCTACGAGCTAATCTTTGTTGTGATGGCATAGGTTTCTGCTGAATATTATTTGAAATGCTCTCTACATTTTTCTGCTCACATTTCTTTGATTTGCTTCGTTGCTTATTATAAACCATCCGATGCTCCATATATTGTTCGAAGTCTAGGTGATCTTTTATCTTATCTGGAGATGCTATATATTCCTCATAAGCAACCATTACTTCATCAACAAATTTAGAAGCCATGATAACCACTTTGCTGTTCAACCCCTGTGTGAACAGTACCTGTCAAATTTGTCCTGGTGTGACCGCATAATTTTTTCTAACCCCACAAGCTGGCAGGATCAGAGCTCTGATACCACTGTGATGAGCCTTGCTAGCTCACTACTCAAACCCCTGTCTTTTTTTTAAGTCTATTTGTGTTTTTTAGTTTTTTAGAGAAATTTTGTAGACAGAAGAGAAGGGGCGCATCATATAAAAGCTCACAAAATGAAAACTTGAGCAAATTTAATCAAACTGAAATTGTAGAAGGTGTTTATTATCATCAACAATGGATTTAAAACATACAAACATACCCGAAAGCCTCCAGATTTTTTAAATAAGAAATCCGACCAGCATAGTGAAGAACTGACGAAAACTGGAGTAGAGAGTTACAGATTGCAAAGTTTATTTTGAAACTGAAGCTAGAGAGAAGTATAGCTAGGGTGCCCAAGTTCATGAAGAGAGATCCTCAGAAAGAAGACGTTTCTCCAAAAAGCCAAAAAAACCTTCCTTGCAAGTGCCACACCCTTTCAAACAAAAAGCACCAAAAACCATCTCTGAAGGTGTGCCCAAACAGCCATGAAGTCTGCCATGGTGAAGGAAGAACAGCAACCAATAAACCCTCTGTTTTTGATGAAGAACACTACAAAAAATCTGTTGAAGCACTGCAGAACTTCTGAAATGAAGCTCTCTAAATCTGCACTAATTCAGCTGATCTCTCACAACTTCACAAGTGCTCACACTGAAGAGATTTCGTTCTCCAATGGTGGATTTGCTGCAAACCTGATCACAGGCTGAAAGCAAGGGAAAAAACCTCCAAGGCAAAGTTGAAATATTCAAAAAGATGAGTTTCTCATTGCCCAAATCCCCTATAAAGCAAAGGAGGTGAAAACCTAAGAAAGCCATACATTTTAGGGCTTTAGCTCATTTAAATTTATGGAAATAAACTTAAGTCACTTTCCATAGTCTCCCTTTTGATTTTTGGCGCCTCCTTTAAGTGAATAAAAGATATAACATTAAAATATTCACTTTAAACTTAATTTAAGTGAAATAAGAATTATAAAGTCAATTTGACTTTATAAAAAGACTTTAAGTTAAAAATTAACTTAAATCACTTAAGTAAGCCTATCTCCCTCAATTCTCAACAAAAATTCAATGCCGTGAGAAGCAAAGAAACTCCTGTACTGCCAAGGCCTGCAATGAGCCTATCCACAATCTCAAAAATGAAATCGACCGAACTCTCCAGAAGGTACCACTGACCCTCTAACCAATCCAGTTAGCCCACAAAGGTCCAAGAAATAGGCTAACACTCTGCAAACAAGATCACGCTGAAAAGGGGGACATTACAATATTTCCCTTCTTTCTTGAATAATCTATCTTTGAGGGCAAGGAAGGAGTTATCACACTCCTCTACAATCTGCGCACCAGTAGGGCGTCCCAAATCTAGAGTCATGACCACATAATTCTCAGGCATTGCTTCATTTCGGTCACACTCAACTCGTGGCACAGCTACATGAAGGGTGCGAGAGCCATCCTCTTCAGTGGATATCTTCAAAAAATTTCTTGCTTTCTTCTTCTGTGGAGGTGCACTGATCCTGTTCAAAAATTCCTCCATCTCAACCGCTGGATCAATCTCTTCGCTAGGGCTTCTCCTCATTCTATCCTTAAGCCAATCAGGCACATCATACTGTATATCAAAGGTCTGCTGCTCCCGTGCTTCTACCTCTCTAACTTGCTCAACCTCTACATCATTCTGGCGAGGCTCATCATCCTCAAGTAGCTGAGTGTCACCTGAAACTATATCATCATCATCGTTCATGGCCGCCTCTAATTCCTGCTGAAACTGAGGGTCAGTAATAGTCCCCTCATCATCCTGCTGATCAACCCTAACAGGTGCGTTGACGCTCTGGCCAACCGATTCCCTCCGTGGAGGCTGAATATTATCCTGTACTACTTGCACCTGATTCAATGCATTCCTCTGATCAGCAAATAAAGAGACCTCCTGGATACTTGGAGAACGTGTCTCCAATGGTGATGCAATTGTAACTCGTGGAGGCTCTGGCTGAGTAGGCTCTTGTCGAACTAACTCCTTCTTTCTGGACTCTGGACCTCGTGTAATCTGCTTCTTTCTGCCTGTGGTGGGTGTCCTGTGATCTCCCATCATATTGTAAGTCAAAGCAATTGACCTACTCTTCAATCTGCTTACTCGTCTATCAACCCACGCTCTGGTGAATGTCAAGACTGGGATAGAAAGGGTGTCCAAATCAGCAACCTCAGGTTCTGACCAATCTAGAGGTGGAAGTGGAGTATCTCTAACTGCTGCATAGTCCGGATGGACGACATCCATATCTTCGTGCACCTGGTCTGGAACCGGCACAACTTCACACTCCCTAATCAAAGTAATAGGCAACCTAGAAAACATCATTTTCCTTACTTCAATCTCATCCGTTGCATCAGCCCAATAATCCTCTACGGTGGCCTTATGTTTAAACTCCTCTGACAGTACCCACTTAATGTTATGATGTGGATCGTAGTGCTGTCGGCTAGTATGATATGAAAAATGATAAAACTGAAGTTCACTTTCAGCTTCTCTAGCTGCCTGTATCGAAGGACACACCTCATCCAAGTTGCCCATGACAACTGGAAATTCTATCCCTCCCTTCTTCTTTTTCTTTTGAATCTTATCAAAGGCAAGCAATTCACTAGATATTTCTAGCATTAAAACTCTATCCGTTGGGTACTTAGGCAGCCTATATGGGTACGAGGAAAAACCTTGCAGCCTAATGTAAGAAAATCTTGGAAACTGTATGAACCAGCACCCATACCTTTCAATCAGCTCTTGGGCATCCCTCGAGATTCTGTGATGTAACCGCTCCTGAAGCAGCGTCGTGATATACATGGTAAAGGAATCGTTGACACGCTTGTAGTGAGTTGTGCTTGCGAAATGCAATTGCGGACAAGCATCATATATCTTGAATTGATGGGAGCCACAACCGACAGGTTCCTTGTAAGAGATCCGCCTGTACTTCGTCATGCGTGCCAACATATAAATGATGTAGGAGCTCATATAAAATGTCTTCGTTCTTCGGAGGCCCAGGAGCTGCTCGTGCAAATTATCACTTATCATCTCGGCCCAATTGACATAATCCTTTCCTTCTAGCACGAGATTGATGTAATAAAACATCCAAGGCTCAAAAATGAACGATTGTGCACAGCCACCAACCCTGCTCAGCATCATGATGAGATCACAATATTCTTGTTTCAAGTCATCCGCAATGATCTGCTTCGGCAACTTCGTACGAGAAGGCTTGGGAGTGCTCATCCAGTGAGTGTTAATTGTCTCCATGCATCTCTCGAATGCAGAAGCGTACATCCGCTCAGCCCATTCTCTGGATTTGTAGATCATATTTCTGTGCACCGGGATCCCGAAAGCTTCACCAATGGCTACTGGAGTAAGATTGGCTAGTACTTGGCCATCTGGTGACGTGATTGACCGATGATCCTTCTCATAGTAATTGGCGCACTCCATCATCAGCTCCGAGCATTGAATGGCTGGTGGGAAACCAGCAGCTGCATATAACCCACTTCGAACAATATTATGTGAAGTGGTCGAAGCCCGATGACTTCCAATTCCCAACATCCTGTTCTTGAAGGTCTCTAGGTTGACGGAGCCCAGGTTGGTGTCTGTCAGCTTGCCCAACTTTGAAATAAATTTTGATTCCGGCATGAATGTCTTGCTCAACTTTTTGATCATAGCTTGTCTGGAGGCACCATTGTCTTTGCCAGTCGCCCTTGCCTCAGCCATCTACAAACAGTAAACATTCATCAGCGAATTAGTTTATAGAAATAAAATAAGACATTGTATGCAGGGGCTGCAGTCGACTTCAAGAACATTTCCAATTTGCAAACCTCAGCTTCTTCTTCTTCAATAAATTTGAACTTCCACACTTAGAACAGATTTCTAAGTGGACTTTAGTGACTTTAGTTCACTACTCTTAATCAGCAATTTGAACTTTTATAACTTCGTATCAGCAATCAGCAATCAGCAAATTCACACTTTTAAAACTCTCAGCAACTTCACCCCAAGGCGTCCTCCTTAACTGGCAACTTCAACTTTAGCAACGAATTAAGCTTCAGCCACACTCGTACCTTCTCTAATCAGCAAGTACGCATCTCTTAGACTCTTTGACTTCAGATTTCCAAGGCATCCTCCTTAACTGTAGATTTGAATCTTCAGTAACTTGCAAGTTCATACCTCTTGGCTCTGGCAATTTCAAATTTTAATCAGCAACAAATTAAACTCTGGCAATCAGCAAGTGCGCCCTTCTTGACTTCAACAATGGCACTTCTCCAGCAACTCAAGGCGTCCTTAGCTTCTCAGCAACCTCAGCAAACTCCAGACTTAGCCAAAATTCGAACTCACTCAAGCTCCAGTCTTCAGCAACTCACTGCAATGTCAATCTCAGAGCAAGTTCAACTTCTCCAGCTGTGAAAAGGAAGTGAGAAACTTGTTCATTTTATAGCTCAAAATTGAATTCTAGAAGGAGCCAATTTTAGCCAGTGCATTAAACTTCCACTACTCCACTTCAAGGATTCGAATTTTCCCTCTCTGGTATTTCTGACACTTGTCTCTCGACGCCCGGAATCTTGCCCTTCTAGAAACTTGACTTTGACTGGCGTCTTTGGATTTTATTTTTGAAAAATTTAATTTAAATCCATCTTTTTGATCCACCAGCCGGAGCTCTGTCACTTGAAATCGATTTTAACTCTTCATCACCTTTGGAAAATTCATCTCCGAAGAATTCCATCAAAATTATCTAGGCAACCCATTTCGAATTCATTATTCAGAGAAATTTATTCTGAAAACACATTTTATTCAAATTTTCCTTAGAAAATTTTAAATTTTCCCTTAGGAAAATTCACAATTTGAGCCCTGATTAAATTCTTCACCGAAAAAGTGTTGGCTTAGTGCGGAAGACTTAGGAATCCATCTATCATTGCGATTGTTCAGTACCCAGAAGAGAATTTTCTTTAGAATGTCTCGAATCCATGGGTACCCAACGAACGGGTTCATTTAATTTTTGAATTTTGAACCTTAGAAAAATATTATTTGTCAAATTAAATTCATTCTTCGCCTGTGATCATCCTGCGTTGCTCCAATTTGAGAAATTTGAGTTCATCTTGTATTACCATCATTTTTTACTTTATCGCTGAGAAAATTTTCCGGCGCTCTGAGAAATTTTGCCACCTTGATCTCTAGGCGTATTTTCTAAGGGAGAAAATATTTGCCTTAGAAAATATTTTAGATCATCTCGCACTCTGAGAATTTTCCTTAGAAAATTTTGTTTCATTCGCCAGTGGGGAAAATTTTATCAACTTCATTTAGAAGAATTTCATTCATGCCTAGCACGCTTTTATTTCTTACTCACCATTTATATTTATTCCACACTTGCAAGGCAATTTTATATTTGAAGTTCAAACGCCTTAGAAAAAAAAATTCTCCAACACTTTAAAAAAAATATTTCACTTTTTTACTTGAGGCGCCTAGCACACTTGAGGAAAACCACGCCTTAGCATTTTGTTTCATATTTCACACGCCTTAGGAAATTTTTCTAACACCTTATAACTCCCATCACCCTTGGCGCCTAGCACACTTGAGGAGGAAACTCAAAAAATAACGCCCAATATTCATCACCTTTCACCACGCCTTGGAAAAATCCTCTAAGACTTACCACCTTGGGCGCATTTTACACTTGATGGAGGATAACGCCTAGCATTTACCTTGTATTCACCACGCCTTGGCAATATTTTTCACCTTATTTACCACCTCCATTCACCGTTTACCATCCTGTACTACTTGCACCTGATTCAATGCATTCCTCTGATCAGCAAATAAAGAGACCTCCTGGATACTTGGAGAACGTGTCTCCAATGGTGATGCAATTGTAACTCGTGGAGGCTCTGGCTGAGTAGGCTCTTGTCGAACTAACTCCTTCTTTCTGGACTCTGGACCTCGTGTAATCTGCTTCTTTCTGCCTGTGGTGGGTGTCCTGTGATCTCCCATCATATTGTAAGTCAAAGCAATTGACCTACTCTTCAATCTGCTTACTCGTCTATCAACCCACGCTCTGGTGAATGTCAAGACTGGGATAGAAAGGGTGTCCAAATCAGCAACCTCAGGTTCTGACCAATCTAGAGGTGGAAGTGGAGTATCTCTAACTGCTGCATAGTCCGGATGGACGACATCCATATCTTCGTGCACCTGGTCTGGAACCGGCACAACTTCACACTCCCTAATCAAAGTAATAGGCAACCTAGAAAACATCATTTTCCTTACTTCAATCTCATCCGTTGCATCAGCCCAATAATCCTCTACGGTGGCCTTATGTTTAAACTCCTCTGACAGTACCCACTTAATGTTATGATGTGGATCGTAGTGCTGTCGGCTAGTATGATATGAAAAATGATAAAACTGAAGTTCACTTTCAGCTTCTCTAGCTGCCTGTATCGAAGGACACACCTCATCCAAGTTGCCCATGACAACTGGAAATTCTATCCCTCCCTTCTTCTTTTTCTTTTGAATCTTATCAAAGGCAAGCAATTCACTAGATATTTCTAGCATTAAAACTCTATCCGTTGGGTACTTAGGCAGCCTATATGGGTACGAGGAAAAACCTTGCAGCCTAATGTAAGAAAATCTTGGAAACTGTATGAACCAGCACCCATACCTTTCAATCAGCTCTTGGGCATCCCTCGAGATTCTGTGATGTAACCGCTCCTGAAGCAGCGTCGTGATATACATGGTAAAGGAATCGTTGACACGCTTGTAGTGAGTTGTGCTTGCGAAATGCAATTGCGGACAAGCATCATATATCTTGAATTGATGGGAGCCACAACCGACAGGTTCCTTGTAAGAGATCCGCCTGTACTTCGTCATGCGTGCCAACATATAAATGATGTAGGAGCTCATATAAAATGTCTTCGTTCTTCGGAGGCCCAGGAGCTGCTCGTGCAAATTATCACTTATCATCTCGGCCCAATTGACATAATCCTTTCCTTCTAGCACGAGATTGATGTAATAAAACATCCAAGGCTCAAAAATGAACGATTGTGCACAGCCACCAACCCTGCTCAGCATCATGATGAGATCACAATGTTTCAAGTCATCCGCAATGATCTGCTTCGGCAACTTCGTACGAGAAGGCTTGGGAGTGCTCATCCAGTGAGTGTTAATTGTCTCCATGCATCTCTCGAATGCAGAAGCGTACATCCGCTCAGCCCATTCTCTGGATTTGTAGATCATATTTCTGTGCACCGGGATCCCGAAAGCTTCACCAATGGCTACTGGAGTAAGATTGGCTAGTACTTGGCCATCTGGTGACGTGATTGACCGATGATCCTTCTCATAGTAATTGGCGCACTCCATCATCAGCTCCGAGCATTGAATGGCTGGTGGGAAACCAGCAGCTGCATATAACCCACTTCGAACAATATTATGTGAAGTGGTCGAAGCCCGATGACTTCCAATTCCCAACATCCTGTTCTTGAAGGTCTCTAGGTTGACGGAGCCCAGGTTGGTGTCTGTCAGCTTGCCCAACTTTGAAATAAATTTTGATTCCGGCATGAATGTCTTGCTCAACTTTTTGATCATAGCTTGTCTGGAGGCACCATTGTCTTTGCCAGTCGCCCTTGCCTCAGCCATCTACAAACAGTAAACATTCATCAGCGAATTAGTTTATAGAAATAAAATAAGACATTGTATGCAGGGGCTGCAGTCGACTTCAAGAACATTTCCAATTTGCAAACCTCAGCTTCTTCTTCTTCAATAAATTTGAACTTCCACACTTAGAACAGATTTCTAAGTGGACTTTAGTGACTTTAGTTCACTACTCTTAATCAGCAATTTGAACTTTTATAACTTCGTATCAGCAATCAGCAATCAGCAAATTCACACTTTTAAAACTCTCAGCAACTTCACCCCAAGGCGTCCTCCTTAACTGGCAACTTCAACTTTAGCAACGAATTAAGCTTCAGCCACACTCGTACCTTCTCTAATCAGCAAGTACGCATCTCTTAGACTCTTTGACTTCAGATTTCCAAGGCATCCTCCTTAACTGTAGATTTGAATCTTCAGTAACTTGCAAGTTCATACCTCTTGGCTCTGGCAATTTCAAATTTTAATCAGCAACAAATTAAACTCTGGCAATCAGCAAGTGCGCCCTTCTTGACTTCAACAATGGCACTTCTCCAGCAACTCAAGGCGTCCTTAGCTTCTCAGCAACCTCAGCAAACTCCAGACTTAGCCAAAATTCGAACTCACTCAAGCTCCAGTCTTCAGCAACTCACTGCAATGTCAATCTCAGAGCAAGTTCAACTTCTCCAGCTGTGAAAAGGAAGTGAGAAACTTGTTCATTTTATAGCTCAAAATTGAATTCTAGAAGGAGCCAATTTTAGCCAGTGCATTAAACTTCCACTACTCCACTTCAAGGATTCGAATTTTCCCTCTCTGGTATTTCTGACACTTGTCTCTCGACGCCCGGAATCTTGCCCTTCTAGAAACTTGACTTTGACTGGCGTCTTTGGATTTTATTTTTGAAAAATTTAATTTAAATCCATCTTTTTGATCCACCAGCCGGAGCTCTGTCACTTGAAATCGATTTTAACTCTTCATCACCTTTGGAAAATTCATCTCCGAAGAATTCCATCAAAATTATCTAGGCAACCCATTTCGAATTCATTATTCAGAGAAATTTATTCTGAAAACACATTTTATTCAAATTTTCCTTAGAAAATTTTAAATTTTCCCTTAGGAAAATTCACAATTTGAGCCCTGATTAAATTCTTCACCGAAAAAGTGTTGGCTTAGTGCGGAAGACTTAGGAATCCATCTATCATTGCGATTGTTCAGTACCCAGAAGAGAATTTTCTTTAGAATGTCTCGAATCCATGGGTACCCAACGAACGGGTTCATTTAATTTTTGAATTTTGAACCTTAGAAAAATATTATTTGTCAAATTAAATTCATTCTTCGCCTGTGATCATCCTGCGTTGCTCCAATTTGAGAAATTTGAGTTCATCTTGTATTACCATCATTTTTTACTTTATCGCTGAGAAAATTTTCCGGCGCTCTGAGAAATTTTGCCACCTTGATCTCTAGGCGTATTTTCTAAGGGAGAAAATATTTGCCTTAGAAAATATTTTAGATCATCTCGCACTCTGAGAATTTTCCTTAGAAAATTTTGTTTCATTCGCCAGTGGGGAAAATTTTATCAACTTCATTTAGAAGAATTTCATTCATGCCTAGCACGCTTTTATTTCTTACTCACCATTTATATTTATTCCACACTTGCAAGGCAATTTTATATTTGAAGTTCAAACGCCTTAGAAAAAAAAATTCTCCAACACTTTAAAAAAAATATTTCACTTTTTTACTTGAGGCGCCTAGCACACTTGAGGAAAACCACGCCTTAGCATTTTGTTTCATATTTCACACGCCTTAGGAAATTTTTCTAACACCTTATAACTCCCATCACCCTTGGCGCCTAGCACACTTGAGGAGGAAACTCAAAAAATAACGCCCAATATTCATCACCTTTCACCACGCCTTGGAAAAATCCTCTAAGACTTACCACCTTGGGCGCATTTTACACTTGATGGAGGATAACGCCTAGCATTTACCTTGTATTCACCACGCCTTGGCAATATTTTTCACCTTATTTACCACCTCCATTCACCGTTTACCATCCTAACTTGGGCGCATTTAGACATGTCTACTGGATGACTCTTCAACTTCACTTGTCTGTCTTCACATGCTTGTTTTGGGCGCATTTCACCCCTTGAGGAGGACAAATTCCTTTGACCTTGTTGACTTGCTTCTAACTTGAGCGCATTTTTATGTAGGTGGAGGATAAAAACTGTTGACTTGTTTGACCCCTTTGCCTTTTGGGTGCATTTCTCCATGCCTACAGAATGAGAGGTGTTGACTCTTCTTTGACTTTTTGTACCTTGGGCGCATTTTGCCTTTGATGAAGGATGAACTTCAAACTTAGAATTTTTTTGTGCTTGGCATGTGCTTGAAGGCGCATTTCACCATGTCAACTGGATGAAGTTCCAGACTTAGAACCTTTTTCATCATTTTTTTTGCCAGTATTTCATGCCTTGCCATTTATAGTAAGTCCTCTCAATTTTGCACCCCTGAAGCTCGGAATGATTTAAAATTTTGAACGTTGGATCCTCATGACCTCATTGTCCTGTCGACACTGCCAAGCTGACCTGCTATTTTTAGCCTGTTTCTGGTGGTTTACTATAAATAGCAAAATAGCTCCTATTAACTTGAAATTTGAATGGCCCTCACCACGAAACTTGGCGCATGCACCTGACTTGCTATTTTTAGCTGAACTAGTAAGTGCTCGCCTCGTTTTGCTTGTATGAACTCGACTGATCAATCAAACAATTTTAAGCCGCAACATGCCGAAAGAACTTTGCTGAATAAAGACCCTGAAATTTGTGAAAAACCCAGAAGGAATATGTCAACATGCAAAGAAAAACTCTGCATCTGAGCCCTGAAATTTGTGCCGGAAGCTGGACTACTAAAAATAGAAAGTTGTCTGTTTCAGCTCAAATTTAACCTGTGAGTAGCTTGATATGCTCTGAATGCCGTGTAACTGTCGGAATCTCAAAAATGCTGACAAACTGCCTGCAATTGTACACTTACTAAAAATAGTAAGTACCTCAGAATCAGATGAAAACTTGCTGAGAGCTTGCTGGAAGCACACTGACAACAATGTTAAGTTCAATTTTCAATTTATTCACCCTATTCGACCTTGGACTGACCAGGAAAAATGAAACCCTAATTTTCAGACTTGGTCAATTTCATGTTTTAGCTCATTGACGGGCGCAACCCCCGAAAGGCGGACATCAGAAAAGAGACAGAGCGAGAGAGATAGAGAGAAAAACCCAAGCCAAAAGACCAGAATGGAGCAAAAATTAGGGGGTCCCCATCTTGAATGGGGCGATGTGTGAAAAGGTCACAACAGGTATCATTGCTTCTGTACCATATAAGAGTATAAAAGGTGAGGTACCAATGGCTCTCTTTGGAGTAATTCTGTCGGCCCAGAGAGCATCATAAAGTTTCTTGTGCCAAGTTCACTGACCGGAATCAACCAACTTGCGAATGATTGTGACAATATTCTTGTTTGATGATTCAGCTTGTCCATTACCCTGGGGGTAATAATCTGATGAAGGAGATAGTGTAATGCTGTGATCAAAACAGAACTCCATTAGCTCCTCAGATGAGAAACATGTTGCATTATTTGTCACAATTTTGTGAGGCACCCCGAAGCGTGTGACAATGTTTTCCTTTAAGAACTCACACACGACCTCGGATGTAGCTCGCTTGGTAGGAATGGCTTCAACCCATTTAGTGAAGTAATCAGTGGCCGTAAGGACGTAAATATGCCCTTTGCTGGAACGTGGGTTGATAGGACCAATAAAATCTAGACCCCATTGCTGAAATGGAGCATCTATAACAACTGGCCTGAGAGGAGCGGCTGCTAACTTCGCTTTGGCAACGAACTGCTGACACAACTGACATTTATGTACCCACTCATATGCATCGCGGAACATAGTCGGCCAAAAGAACTGAGCCCGCAAGATTTTAAAAGCTGTCACCTTTGATGAAAAGTGACCACCGCATGCTTGATTATGGAAAGCTTCCAGCAAGCGCCGTTGTTGATCTTTGGTAACACACAACGAGAATGTTCTGTCAAGGCCCCGCTTGTACAAAACATTGCTGATGATTATATAATTCTGCGCTTTCAGCTTAAGCGTTCTCCTTTGTTGCTTGTTCAAGTGATTTGGACAATCACCGTATGTCAGATAATACAATATCTCAGTGAACCATTCTCCCGAAGACTCTATTAGCAAGACCATTGGAAGGTCTTCTTTTACTTCAGGTTCAATCTCAGGTATACCTTTGGCTTGAAGTTTCTTATCACCATCTTCTGCCATCAACTGACAAAGACCTCTCCCGCGGACGAGTTTGGTTGGCTTGATCTCCAAATCATACTCTTGCACCTTTGCGACCCAGTTACCTCTTTTGGAGCCCATCTCCTGTTGAGTTAACACGCTTTTCACTGCTGGATCTGTGACATACACAACGGTGTGAGAATTTAGGATATAAAATCTAAAATTCTTTACAGCTCGAACCACCGCATAGGCATTCTTTTCAATCTGAGAGTATCTTGATTCGCTGTCCTTGAAACTGCAGCTCATGAAAGCTATTGGAGATTCAGTTTCTTCATTTAACTTTTGTGTCAGGATGGCAGACAGAGTATGCTCTGACGCATAACAATAAAGGATAAATTCCTTCTCAAAATCAGGACGGACTAGCACTGGAGCTCGACTGATGGCTTCTTTTATCGCTGTGAATGCCTTCTTTCCTTCTTCCGTCCACTTGAAAACTGTCTTCTTCTTCATCATAGCAGATATATCTTTAGTCAACTCAGAAAAATTTGGTACAAATCTTCGTATGAAATTTACTTTACCAAAGAAAGAGTGTACCCCTGTTCTGCTTGTTGGAAGAGAGAAACTTTTAATACCTTCGACCCGGCTTGGGTCAATTCGAGTTCCCTCCTTGGAGACGATGTGGCCAAGCAACTTGCCTTCCGTTACCGCGAAGATAGACTTTTTGGGATTCAGTGATATTTTATGGTATCTACATCTCTCAAAGACCTTCCCTAGATGTGAAAAGTGATCTTGTCGTACCTTCGAGAAAACAGTGAGGTCGTCTAGATAGACAACAATGACTTTATTCTTCAAGTCTCCAAATGCCAAATCCATGGCTCTCTGAAATGTAGCACCGGCGTTGATGAGGCCGAAGGGCATTCTTTCATAGGCAAATGTACCCCATGGGGTTGTGAATGCCGTCTTGAATTGATCTTCCTCAGCTACCGCTATTTGATTATAACCAGAAAAACCGTCTAATAAAGACAGCATCTCTGAACCGGTAACCGTCTGTAAAGTGTGCTCCATGATTGGCAAAGGATAATTATCCTTGAGCGATGATTGATTCAAGTTCCTGAAATCAACGCAAATTCTGATTTCTCCGTTCTTCTTGCACACAGGAACTATATTCGACACCCAAGTGGAATGATGGATTGGAAAGATGATCTTTGCATTCACCATCTTCTGGATCTCCGCGTAGATGGTATCTTGAATCTGCGGATTGTAGTGTCTTTGCTGTTTCCTGAAGGGCTTTGCTTCAGGTTGAAGAGGAATTGTATGAGACAATTCTCTTGGTGTAAAAACTTTCAAATCTTCATACGACCAGGTGAAGACATCTCGGTATTGCTGGAACAAAGAAATGAACTTCTCGCTCTCCTCTGTCGTGCAACATGTACCCAAATTAACAAGCCTAGGCTTATCAATTGTACCAATATTGACTTGTTGATATTCGGCAGAGGTTCTATCGCTTGAGTTTCTTTGATCTTGAATGTATCTGTCGTGCCTGTCAAAAATATTCTCCAAGGAAACTAAACCCTTGGGAATTTTATTTCCTTTCAACTGGATCATGCTGGACTCTGGTTCTTCTGGACTCTCTTTGTCTTCGACAATCTTTGGCGTATCAGAGATTTCTGTTACTGCTTCTCTGTGAGTAGACGAACTGCCTTCAAAGAACAATTCTTTGAAATTATCTCCCATAACAAGAAACTCCTTAATGTGTTCATCATCGTTAAAGACTTGCCAATTATCACAGTTGTCAGGTACAGCTGGCCTGTATTTCAATGGCAAATGCATTTTGACGAAAGTTAGAATGTGGCATGAAGAGTGAAGCTGATACCGCGAGGGCATCTGCTCTGCTATTTTCTAGACGTGGAATGTACTTGATATCAAATGCTTCGAACCAATCTATTGCATTCCACACCCTATTTCTATAATGTCGAAGACGATCTGCTTTCACTCTGAATTGATCTCTGACTTGCTTTACAACAAGTCCGCATCACCTTCGACCTTAAGGTATTTGATACCCATATCTTTTGCATTCCTGAGACCTAGTAAAAGCGCCTCATATTTCGCTGTATTATTTGTACATTCAAATTGTAAGTAGTATGCAAAAGGATATAATTGTCCTTCAGGAGAAATTATCACAACTCCCGCTCCCGAACCAGCAGTGGAACAACTCCCATCAAACTGCAAAGTCCATAGCTTAGGATCATCTGCTGATTTCTCTACGATGCACGCGATCTCTTGAATTTCTTCAGGAATCTCAGAGAGCATGGCATAAGTACCAAGACTCGTTTCTTGATATAGAACTTGAGCTTGAGGATCTTGAGACTTCACGACCGCAAATCAAGATTTGGGTTCTGGTTCCAGCTTGAAAGTTCCTTTCTTTAATGGAATATTCGCAGAAGACCAATCCATCTGAATTTCTCCACCGAGGTCCTTGCAAAAGCTTCTGCTTAGTAGCATCCCGTAGCTTGCTGGAATGTCAGCTACTAGGATGGTCATCATGATTTTCTTTTCAGGACAAGCCGCCAACCTCACTTGAGCATCTTTCAATTGACCGACTAATGGCACTGACTTGGACTCCAGTGAGTAACATTTGTCCTTTGTCTTGGTGCACGAAAGTCCTAGAGCATTCATTACTTGCAGAGGCATGACGTTGTCTGAAGCTCCGGAATCGATGATACAATTGCTCAATTTGTAACCTCCTATATATAGAGAAATATAGAAGGGCTTAGGCTTGTCTTCCGCCGGAACGGATGATTCGAGCAACGTGGGCTGCTTGGTAGGTCCCTTCTTCATGAATTTGAGAAGTCGGTCCACTTGCTCTGGATGGTCTTGGAGAAACTCTAACTGAGAAATCTGCACTTTGTTCTTCATCAATGAATCTACGATATCAAAATTTGCTGAGGACGAATCTTCAGCAACTGCTTTCACGTTCTCTTGAGAAGACTTAATATTTGAAGTAGAAGCTACTTCTTTTCCTTTTTCTTTATCTTTTGATATCTTTAGCCTCTCTTCTTCCTCTTCTTTGTGTTCCCTCAGATGTTGAGCTCTGGTGAACACAGGAGTCGTATGATTCTCAGGATTAACTGCAAGAGAGTACTGACGAATATCTTCTTCTTGTTCTTCAAAATCGGGTTCACTTTCAAAGTAGCCTGTTGCGGAGTCGCCATCGAAGTTGTCCGATTGAGGTAAGACAACATTCGAACTTGGAGTTGGAACGAAACTTGGTGCAGGTGCAACTTCGGCATATCCCATTATCTCGTTCATTCTGACATTTTCAGGGCAAGATGCACCGGTATGTTCAGTGGAATCATGAAAAGAGCAAAACACAGCATTTTGTGTATTGTCGGCTGCTTGCCTTGGTGCGGGTGGTCCTCGTGGCTTGTAATTGTTGTAAGGCTGAAAGTTATTCCTCCTCGGCTGATATGGCTGCTGAGGCTGATAAGGCTGATGTGGTGCGGGCAGGGCAGGTGGTGGTGCAACTTGAGCAAGAGGCGTCGGCTGAAGTGGCAATTGCCTCTTGAGAATAGTTACTTCATTTGCAACCCTTTGAAGTAACGGATCAGCAGAACTTTGAACCAAAGGCCTAATAGCATCTCCTCTAATCTTTCCTGAAGTGATCATGTTGTCTTCAATTTCTATTGCACCTTGTTGTGCTTCTCCTAGTTCTGTCTCGTGAGCCGACCTTATGATAAAGGCTATCTTTGATGGAAGTGCGTTGACAAAATTGCTTAACAGGATCTTAGGCGATGGATTGAGTGTATATGAAAGACGAGTAACCAGGCGGTTAAACCTTGCTACGAACTCTCTCATTGGTTCATTGTCCTCCTTCGAATTGGAAAGTCGAGCGAACAACTGGTGGCAATCTTCAGCTGGCTTGAACCTCGCAAGAAACTTTCAGTCATAGTATTCCAGTTGTTTATGCAACCAGGCTCCAAGTGATTGAACCATTCGGCAGCAGCTCCCGCGAGTGTCTCAACAAAGAGACGTACAGCAATATCTTCATGAGCTACATGCAAAACAGCGCAAGCCGTTGAAAAGGCTGAAAGATGATCGTCAGGATGTTGACTTCCATCACCTTGGAACCGTGGAAAGTGCTTTCTCGACCCTTTAGGCAATTCATGATTTTCTCCTAGGGCCAAAGGTCCGATATGATCACCCCAAGGCAGTGGGGGACCTCTTCTCCGATTGCAATTGTTGTTGTCATCGTTGTTGCGGTTATCACCCATCGCTTCGGATTCTTCTTCTTCGAACACAGGTACGGTGTTGAACTCAGGAACTATGTGGGATTCAGGAACTGTGTTGGATGACTCTCCAACTTCTGTAGGATGTGTATGTGGAAGGAAAGGATCTTCTTCTTGGAAGAGCGGATTTGTTCTTGTTCTCCTCCTTGTATAGACTATGTAAGCCAGGATTGTCTAGTCCCACGCGGGTGGTGGCAAGACAGGTCTTTCAGCTGCAATATCGGCTTTCTCTTCCTCTTTGTCTAGAATAACAGCAGCGTTTCTCAATTTAGCAGGGGTCTCCTTCTCAAAGATGAAACTCCTTAAGCTGTTGATAATGTCCACTTGCTCTCCTTCAATTATCTGGAAACTCGGCTGGATAACTGGAGGTGTAAGATCAGGTTGTTGAACTGGAGCAGTAGGACGCCAGATAGTCATACCCGTGACATAAAGTCTAAGCTTTCTTTGTTGTTTAAAGCCTCGTGCCCCATGGTGGGTGCCAGAAAACTGTTGGCGTTTAAATTCGCACCTCTGGAATGCGGATTTGAAAACAGACAGCTATGCACAGATAAACTGCTCTTCAAATTATGAGGGGAAGCTCCCTCTTGCTGATGGTGTTTGAAAGAAAGTAAACTAAAACTAAGTTGCCTATCTTTTTGATCAGCTTAGAGCACAAGGTTTTTAAACACAAACGCCGCAGCTGAGATTTTCTGAAATAAGAAGTTCAACTACGACTAACTTAAACTAAAGACGTTCCTAACCTCTCAAGTAATAGCAGAGCAAGAGAAGTTAGAAATTAACAAGGTAGATTCTCTGACAAAAATACTTCAATAATCTCTCTTTCAGCGAACACCTACACACTTCACTGCAAGTTGAAATAAAGATCATAAAAGTAGAACACTGATAACGGAAATCTGAGATTTTAGACCAAGGCAAAAGAGGCTCATGATTTTATTACTCAAATCTCTAAAACAAAGCTCACTTCTAACATGCCTTGAACAAGAAATTGCAGCTAAGGAGGCTTGCAAACTTATTCTTAACACAATACAAAACAGCAATCTCACTAACTCCTTGTTGGCTAAAAGGCTCAACAATTTGCTTATCACAACACAAATGAACAATACTTGAGCAACAAATAGAAGGCACAATAGGCTCAGCGTTTTGTTCTCACTAGCACGGTTTAAACTAAGTGAACTGAAACTGAATAACAACTTGCTGCAATTCAGGCTCGCAATTTGCTATGACAATAACCGTTAAAGAAACTAAATGAGCAAAGGCTCTTATTTATAGAGAAGCAGAGGAGTAGGGAACCCTAAAATCTCCTTGCTTTCACAATCTAGGGCTTGCTCAGCAAGCAAGATTTATTACTAAATCTAGAAAGATAAAACCCTAGAAAGCAGAAAAAGCGGGAAACGCCAACTATTACATCTTATCTTCTTTCTATCCTCAAATAATGGATAAGGATTATTCCAAGAATGGAAAGAAAGCGGGAAAGAAAGCTTCTAGAAGAAAGCTGCTTTAAAGCTTGATCAGATCTGCTAGGAAATTTGAGATTGTGTCCCGGTTCGGTGCATCTATACCATACACAGCAAAGCACCTCTTTTCAAGAAAATCTTCAGCATCTGCAATAGATCTTAGGAAATCTTCGACCTCATTGGCCGCTTTATCGAACTTTGCTGACATCACTGAAATATGGCCTATCCTTCCGCCAACTGGACTGCAACTATGAACAACATTCTGGAACTGATTTTGCACCTCCTCAAGCCCGACGTAGGAACCGTCTTCAAGACTATACTGAGAGGGGATCTCTATGACGAATTCGCTGATGAAAAGAAGAGCTTCAACCACCCTTTGTCTGTAGGTGATGAATTCTTCGGATATCCTCTCATAAGTTTTAACTTTGAAAACATGACGCTCTCTCCAAGGCATGTAGATCAGAACACCGGCTTGACATGATGCAAGTAGTCTGTCAATTTGTTTGATATAATTGTGAAAGAGAGCTGATTCGGACTTGAAAACATTAGGAGTGTACTCCATTCCAGAAAACTCGAAGAATGACTGTAAACTCGCCTCGGTTTAGACAAGTCTTGAACAATTTCTATTTTTAGAATGCTGATTTTTGTACTCCAACGGACAAATTTTTTGAGAAATTTTTCTGAGATATGGGTTTTGTTCAAAATATCGATGCAAGACAACCCAGATCGTCCGTTTTTGAAAATTTTGAATTTAGCCTGAAAAAGCAGCAAACCCTAATTTCTTCAATTTTTCCGAAAAAAGCTGGCATCTGGGTTTTGTTCAGAATATGATTAGAAATGGACCCAGATGATTAGATTTGCAAAACCCTGATGTTTGATCGGCAGCCAACCCTAGGTTTTTGAACTTTCTTGAAAAAAGCTGCGATATGGGTTTTCTTCAAAAGACTGATTGGAAAGGACCCAGATGGTTGAAATTTGAATGCACTGAGGTTTTTACTGACATGCAAAATAAAAGCACTTGCTGCAACTTGATGAAGTTCTTGAAAAATTCTTCAGAAGATTGAGGCAAAAAGACCCAGATGATTGAAAAATTGAAAGCCTTAACCTTCAGCTTGAAAAATTTGATCTTCTGGAACAAAAAGCTTGAAAAAGCAAGGGTTTATGCTTGCTGGTCTAAAAAATCTGACGTAAAACCAGCAACTATAGATTCTTGAATCACAAAAATTCTTCAAACTTGCTGCTCCAACTTTCTCCTCTGAAGGCCACCTGCAAAAATAATGAAAAATACATTGAAAAGAAGTGTTAAATAGACTTAGGGTTTGATTTAGGTTTTGCTTTCTTTTTTGCTTTTATTTCCAAAACCCTAAATCTCAGTCCCTTTGAATTTGGACGCCATCCTTCTTCTCTTGCAAATTTTGAAATTTTGAAAATTCTTGAAAATACTCTAAGGCATGAAACTTTGGGTGCCTTTCTCCAAGAGGGGCGCCTATTTCCACCAGTGTTAGTCAAAATTTTAACTTTTTCAACCTTCCTTCACTTTGACATGTTACTTCGCCTCTGATTTCTCGTTGACAGATTAACCCGATAGGCGAGCTGAGTGGTTCACGGCAGAGCCTGACTGAAACTGAGAAGGATGTTCTGGAGGCACCTCATGCTAAAAACTTGATTTTGACCTTTGAATTCATGGGAGGCTTTTCCTTCTAGGGGCGCTCAACTTCTTAAGTGTTAGTCATTTTTCTGATTTCCAAGTTCTTCCTTCTCCCTTTGATTTTCTGATGAATCCTCGATTCCGGGAGCAACGTTGATCCGACCAACTGACTGAATATTTCGTTGGATAGCCAGACTGATTTTGATGAGGCACTCTTTGGATGCTACTTCTGTAAATTCCATCATTTGAAGGCCTTAAAGTTTGGGCACCCTTCTTCAACTGGGGCGCCCACGTCTACCAGACTTAGAAATTTTTTCAATTTATTCATGTCTTTCACTTCTATGGGCGATCTTGTTGAATTTTGAGCTCCGAGCGTGGGATTGATGAAAGTTTGGACTCTTTGTGAAGCTAAGAGGATTTTAGGAGGGGTCTTCTAGAAACACTTTTGTCAAAAAGTAGCTTTTAGGTACTCAAAAGCTTGGGCGCCCCTGGCAAGCTGGGGCGCTGTTGACGTGGTTTTTGAGACCGCACCAACACTGAATAAAGTTTCCCAACGGATACCCTATCCTCTCTTGAACAAAGTGTTCAGCATGCTAAGATTGCGAGTAAGATCATGCTTTCAACTCCAAGGTTCTGAATACTTAGAATACCCTCAGTTGGTTTGATGTGAGTTGCTGTGTTCTCACGAGGGGACTTACACAATTGTTCGACAGCTAACAACAGACAGTGGATTAAGAGATTTCGTGGAATTCAAATGATTTGGCGATTGAGCACAAGTTTTCTAATTCTAACCAGAAATGAACTGAAATTAAAGGGTGTAGGGATAAGAGTGTTCTAGTCTACTCTAGGGTGTGGGACATGGCGATCAATCTTCACAAGCTTCAACCAAGCTCCGTTTTGCCTCACTTCGGACAGCTTCCGCGGAACTGGTGCAATCTTCAGAGGAGTGACTTAAGATGTTCAGACCACAATTCAACATGAAGACACCATCACAACGACGCATGCCAGCATATAAACCATAATCGAAGTTAAGTTTCACAAAGTTCCAGTTGACCACGCAAGGCGAACCCACCGTCAGCGAGCCCGCTAGTGGTATGGACAATCGAAGTCTTGTTCAAATCGAGCACCACATTCCACAATTACTAAGTACTTGCATGAAATGAAATCTACTTTACTTTAAGCTACTTCAAGATGCTACGTGAATTGGAAGGACGAAGAAGCCTCAACAACTATTCACAACAAAGAAGAATTCACCATCAATGAAAATTCTTTTATTATGAAAGCATACATGACAACTTCTTACAAAGTATCCAAAGGGAAGACTTTCCTTCCTTTTCAATCTAAACTATACTATCAACTATCTAATTGCTCTCTACTCCTTCTCTAAGCTCTGCTTTACTTCTAAATCTAATGTCTAATGAATTACAAATGAGGGGGACTCCCCCTTTATATAGCTAGCCAAGTCCCAAAAGACGGCTAGGGTTACAATCAATAGAGTGGCCAGAATCGTGCCACCTCAGCCCTAAACAAGATTTTCCCTAAAAACCGCCACAAAGGAGAGTGGGGTAATAAATGAGCCATAATGTCCATTATTCCTTCTAGAAGATTCCATTTGTAGACGTGTTCACACTATTCCCGATCTTCTTTCTTGACGTTGTTCTTTGACTTCTTCCACTTTGTTGTACCCAAACCAAATTTTTTGCTTCATGAAGGCATTTTGCATTTAAAAGTCTAAACCTTGCTAATTTGATGTAAAACACAGTTTTGGGCAATGTCAAGCATGGAGTTTTTGTCGATAGTTTGTCAGTCAATGTCGGTTTTATTGAACAAAACCTAAAGCAGAGACTTAAAATGAAGATCTTCACGATGGAGGAGCATTTCATGACAACATTTCATATTGCAGATGGTCATTAAAGATCAAATCATGGAGATTTCTCAGAGGAAAATCCCTAAAGTGCAAGTATAGCTCAAGGGCGCCCAGTTTTTTGGAGGTCAGGATTTTGGTTAAAGTGCTCAAGCATCCAGTCAATCTCTTTAGAATCAGTCTGGCTATCCGTCGAGCTATCCAACGAGGCATTCCGAGACTCACAGCTCCGGTTATCAGTGACAGAAGATAAAATCCCTAAATTTTAGGAGATGAGAAATTTGTCATTTTCAGGCAAAAGCGCGCCTCTAGCCTGAGGGCGCCCATCTTGAAGCAGGGGTAAATCTTGTCACTTTCGATGCCGATTGCAGTCAATTTGTTCACAACTAGTCTACTTATCCAACGAGATATCAAGCGAAGTCATCTGACTCTCAGAGTTCAGGCGGCAGTCGTCCAAAGATCAGCTTAAAATGGAGTTTTTCATGTTTCTGAGCTTCTCCGTTTATGCCCAGTGCAAGTACAGGCTAGGGGCGCTGGCTTAAAGGACCCTCCAAATGGCAATATTTGCAGAAAGAGTCTTCACGACATCAGTAGTATTCTAGCCTAGCTACGCAACGTACCATTCAGCTTGTCGATCCGACGTTTCTGGTGGTCGTGGCGGAGATTCTACCAAGCACGTAATTCTTACGGGCGAACCAACAAATGGTTTTCAGTGCATTTTTATAGTCTTAAGGCGCCTAGCCTTTAGGCTGGTCAGATGAGCCCGTTCACGTTCGAAGTCTTCACGACTATTGAGTGTAATCAATTTATCTTTCCAACGAGCATAGCCGTCAGCCTTCAGCATTTGGCAGTCGCTCGTGCGTGCGAGGTCTTTGGTGTCATACTACAAAGTGAAGATGTCCGAAAATGGCTAAGTCTGGTAGCGGTAAACGAAAATAAAATACGCACTGGAGTTTTTGAGGTCTTAGAAGCAGTTTTCTTGCCTCAATACCTCCAGGGACTTCTCTTGAGGGCCCTCCTGACTGTCCGTTAAAACATATAGTGCCTGAATCGGGTCATCCCAGCTCTAGATATCAGCCGTCAAAGTAGGGTATTTTGATGACATTTGATTTTCGTCAAAATGACAAAAGTGCAACCTTGAGCCAGGGGCGCTTTTCTTTTTGAGGCCCTTAACACAGCTTTTAGCTGTCGTGCATACAGTCATCGGATGCAGAATGTCTCCAGTCATGCAGTGAGCTTCGTCTCGTATCAGCACGGTTCACCGTTTGCCGGCAGCAGCTGTTTGAAGTGTCAGATGGCAGTTTAGGAAAATGGCTAAGTCTGGAACCCGTAAAGCAATTTAATCAGAGCGCCTAATTTTTCAAGGGGTTAAACGATGGATTTTGCAGTTGTCTCCCAGCAGACATTTCTTCCTTGTTTAGTAGGCTTTCCGATGAATTTCTCAGATCAGTCTCAGCATCACCCGGTCATCCGGAAATCAGTGTCGAAGTTGGCCAGTCGTGACAGTGCTGTCAGCTATTAAATAGGGAGTTAGTAAAAAATGAAGTATCTTGAGCAAATGGACGCCTATGTGCTCAAGAGATGACTTTTCGGAATTAGTAAAGTCAAACGATGAATCTCAGAGCTTCAACCAGTTTGACAACTGAAGTTCAAAATATGCTTGTCTATAAATAGCATTTTCTATTTTTGGCGCCATTGCATGATAATAAGTATTTTATTATTATTTTCAAATTTGAACTTCTAGTCAGTGGCAGTCGAACTGAAAGGCAAACCAATCAGAGGTTTTCTTTTCTGGTTAGGGTTTATGAATTCTTGCAGTCACAATTCAATGCGAATTTATTCTTATTTATATGTGGCGCCATCTTTATTGTTCTTCACAAGCTTTCAAAGAGAATTCGTATTTCTCAAGAGCAAAATCAATCTTGAATGAAATTCGTATTTTGCTAAGGCAAATTCATATCTTCAAAGGGAAATCGAAGTTTATTATATTCAAAGCAAATTTAAGAATAAATTCGTATTTCTTCATAAGAGGGGCGCACTTCCAAAGCAATTCGCAATTCCTTGATTCTCAAAGGCGTATTCCAAATTCTCAAAGGCATATTCAATTATCAATTAAAATTCGCAATCCTTTAAAGATTCAAAGGCAAATATCATTTCAAAGGCGAATTCTTCAGAGGTTTCAAAGGCGTATTTAACAATCAAAAGGCGAATCCTCAAATTCAAATTATACAAATTCGTATTTTCTTCAAGGAGAATTCGAATTTCATTCATTCAAAAAGGCGCAAATTTCAAGAGGAGCAATTCATGGTTTTTCAATTCCAAGGCAAATTCTCCAGATCAAAGGCAAAATCTTCATCAATTCACAGAGGCGATTTTTCCTAACATATCTTTTTGCAGATTCAAGTTCACAAATATCAGTTATTTGAAGAAATCTTGGGCGATTTTCACAGAAGAAGACATCAAAAAAACGTCTTTTGCATCCTTTAAATCTCAGATTTCTTACAAAATACATTGTGCATGTTCCTGAAATTGGCGAAATTGGCAAGTCTCAGTATCTGGATCGTTTCCATATAATTTCCTTGAGTTAAATTTGTGCGCTTGATTTTTGACGAATTTTAGCTTCAGAACACTCGTTCTCGAATTGCTAATTTTCTCAAGTGAAAATCTTTGTACAATCGAGTAGAAGTTGAATTTTCGCAAATCTGACGTTCTGGGTTGTCTTAGATTCTTTTCTGGACAAAACCCATATCTTGGATTTTTCCGCTGAAAATAATTCTTCGAAAGGCTATTTTTAACTCTCACAGGCTATTTTTAGATTCCAGAAATCTTGTCAGAATATAGTCAAGTTCACAGTCAACAGGCAAGTTTTTCAGAATGCAGTTCACTCAGCTCGAATACAGGACCAAAACCGTCCTTACCCATGATTTCCGCAGATTGGTTGAGACAGATCTTCACAAAGTATTGCCAGAGGCAGTATTAGACCCAGTTAAAATCAGGGGTTCAATCATTCAGAATATTGAGCAGTCTGGTTTACTAGAGGCCGCTTCCATACCTATCTCCGTTCACTGTGTTGAGTTTGTAATGGCTTGCATTAAGCATTGCAATCCTACTACTCGTGAGATAGCGTCAGTTGACGGACGGGTCATTTGCAGTCTCAAGCCTCTTGACATCGAAAGGAGTTTTGGCATTCCTCAACATCTGAACAGTTTGGTAATTTCTATGGAGCAGTGTGAACAGGAATTTGATGCTGATGTGGACAAGTGTCAGAAGAAGATGGCAGAAAGATGGTTAAAACAAGCGAAGAACAGATTGCCAAATAATGTGGGTCGCGGTGAGTACAAGGATGAGTACGCGATTCTAATCACACTCTTGAATCGTGTCTTAGGTCAAGCACATGCAAATGTTTTCCAGCCTTGGATGTATTACATTATTGGTCGCATCATTTCTGGGCAGGAGCATTATGACTGGGCATCCTTCATCAGCGACATTCTCCATAGGCAGATCACCGGTTTCTTAGTTGCCCATGAGTTTCACATGTGTTCTTATCTCGTGTACTTGATCGCTTATCAGGGTCAGTTCCGAGGACTTAACACCGTGGGCATTCTCACTGTTCAGAAAGTTTATCAGTATTATGATCAGCTTGAGTTCACCAGAGCCGAACGTCATTTCAAGCGTGTTCACGAAGCTTTCTTGACTTACACAGTGAGAAACTTGGACCGTGAGTTGCACGTTCGTATCTTGGCAGTTGCTAGGACAGCGATGGATGGATGGGCAGATTGGTTTATTCAGTTCCCAACATACACCTACATCCGAGTATACGGCTTCATAGGAAATCCAGCTATGCTTCCACGTTATCCTTCGGATAAAACAATCTTTCAGGAGTTCCTTAGACAGATGCATGATGTTCATCGTCTTCTACGCCGCAGGCACAGACCATCACTCAACTTTCCTTTTCAGTTTGGAATGTATTGGTGCAAGTCGGCAATTGATGCCAAGATCGCAGGACAGGAACTTGAGAGATATCATCTCAAGTATCTTGTCGAAGCACGTGCCTATGACCTTTCAGGTCATTATACAGCTCGCCTCGCTGGAGGTACATATCACGAGCCTTCTATGGAGGATTACTGGGCAAATTGCGCAGATGACTTTGAGGTTCGTAGACGCAGTTACGGCCGTTTTTCTCTCTCACAGATTGCTGTTTTCTTGTCAGAAGATGTGGGAGGTTTATTAGATGATGAGGGAGAGGTTCTTCCTCAGTTTTTCAGAGAGCAGGTCGATACACAACCGTTGCCAGTGGTAGATTGGTATGCCAAAGAATATGCAACGGTCAAGGAGAGGTCAAGTAGAGTTATCCAGAACAGTATACTTTACCTCGACAGCAAGAAGACAAGGAGGGTAAGTGTGCCCAGAGCAGAGCCGCCAGTAGTGGTGAATCCTTCGCTACCTTCCTCGTCAAAACCTAACAAGAAGAAGAGGAGTAATCCTCCCAAGAAAGTACAAGCGCCAAATAATTCAAAGGGCAAGGCGCTTACCACTGTTTCACACACGGAACCTGACAGACAGCCTATCACAGAGCTAGTTCAGAAGATTACCAGAGCTCCGCCAAGCATTCTCGAGGTTCGCATCAAGTCTACATCAGCCATGTACCGGGTTACCCCAATTCACATTGAATTGGACTTGGATTCTCCACCTCGCAGTGGGTCTTCTACACTCTCACTCTCATCAGTACCTCCTGTCGTTAGTGCAGACCCTTCTAGTAGCATTAGCAGAGATTCATCTTGGATCGAGACTCAGCTAGGAAGGAAGAGGAGGCAGCCATCTTATGTTCTCAATCATTCTGATTTTGATGACATTTATCAAGATGCGCCAGATAAGAGAGTTAAGAACATGGTTCATGTAGAGAGAAACACTGACATGGAGGTTGTTATCGTAGATCGGCCAGACTTCACGGAAATGTTGTGACCTTTCGATACACGCCTAATATCTCGGAAAGATGGGGACTTCTAATTTTGTCTGCCCGGCCTTTTTGGGCTTTGGGTTTCTTTTCTCTCTCTCGCCTGGCTCTCTTTCTCTCGTGTCCGCCTTTTCTGGGTTGTGGTCCGCCATTGAGCTTTAACGCCGGAAATATTGGCCAAGTCTAAAAATTAGGGTTTCATCGTCTCTGGTCAGTCCAAGGTCAAGTAAAGTGAGAAAATTGAAAATTGAACTTAATATTGTTGTCAGCAGACATCCAGCAGGTTTCCAGCCAAGTTTCATCAAATTCTGAGGTACTTACTATTTTTAGTAAGTCTGAAATTCAGGGCAATTTGTCAGCTATTTTGAGATTCTGATCATCACACGGCATTCAGAGTATATCAGACTGCTTGCATGCCAAATTTGAGCAAAAACGGATGACTTACTATTTTTAGCAGTCCAGCTTCCGGCGCGAATTTGAGGGTCCAGATGCAGAGTTTCTCTTTGCATGTCTGGATATTCCTTCTGGGTTTTTCGAGACCTTCGCGATGATATAACATGCAAGTCGAGATGATCACTTTCAGGATTCAGCCTTCTGAGGCTATTTTTAGGGTTTGCATGTCGAGGTTTCTTTTGCATGTCAGGTGATTCCCTCGATGTGGTTTTTCTCGAGCTTCACGATGGTGTGACATGCAAAATCGAGGGAATTTCACTTAGTAAGGAACTTGGTTATTTTAGCAGGTGTGAAACCGCTACCGCCCCGTACAGCTCGTGATTCACGAGTCGATCGCGCAGCGTCGCTTAAACGAGAGCAAACGGATCTTTGATGCGATACGAGCTTAATTAGGGTTTCCACTGGAGCCTAAAAAAATAGGCATCAAAAGTCAAAATCTTCTTCGAAACCGATGTAAACCATCGACAAGATCCTTCGCTTATTTGTCGGTGAAATTTCAAGTCAAACGGAGCACTTACTATTTATAGTAAGTCAAATTGGAAACATGCTAAAAATAGTAAATAAGCTGCATGCGTCAGTGTCAGCCAGCAAGTCACGTGGTGAGGATCGCCTCATTCAAATTTCAACTCGATCGGAGCTTGGGAGCTATCAGAAACATGAGCTTACTATTTATAGTAAGCCACCTTCAGAAACAGGCTAAAAATAGCAGGGCGACTAAAGGTGGCAATGTCGACAAGTTGATAAAGGCATGAGGATGCTATGTTTAAAATTTCAGGCCATTCCAAGCTTCAGAGGCGCAAATTCAGAGAATTTACTATAAATAGCAGGGCACGTAGGCTGGCGAGGATGATGGAAAATTTGTCTAAGTCTGGAACTTCGTCTGGCAGGCATGGAGAAATCCGCCCATCTCAGCTAGAGGCATGAAAAATTTCTAAGTGTGAGTTTATCCACCACCCAGGGCAAAATGCGCCCAAGGCAGGAAAGTCAAAGAGAGTCAAAGGTTTTCGTCCTGCTCAGGGGTCCAAATGCGCCCAAGGAGAAAGAGGGAAAAAGCTTAAAAAGTTTCTAAGGCATGAAAATCCGCCTCACACATCAAAATGCACCCATCCTTCACAAGCATGGAAATGCGCCCAGAATTCAAGGTGGTCAAAGCAAAGTCAAACATGAAAATCCGCCTCACACATGAAAATGCGCCCAAGGTTGATGTTTATCCTTCTCATGCATCAAAATGCGCCCAAGGTGGAATAAAGTCAACAAGTCAAAGGAAATTCGTCCTCCTCAAGGGGCAAAATGCGCCCAAACTTGTCCATGTGAAGACAAAATTTTGGAAGGTGAAGGGTCACCCAAAGATGATGGAGATTTCATCCTTCACAAGTATGGAAATGCGCCCAACTTGCATGCTCGTCCTCCTCACCCTCCTAAATGCGCCCAAATGAGCTCACATGAAGACAAAAAAACGGAAGTTGAAAAGTCACATGAAGGCATTTGCAAGTTCGTCCTCCTCCTACAAGGAAATGCGCCCATGTTTGGATTGTAAATGGTAAATACAAGTGGTAAATAAGGTGAAAAGTGTTACCTAGCATGGTGAAGGCTTGTACGTTATCCTCCTCCACACTTAGAATGCACCCAAGGGGAGTTAAGTGAAGTATGCGCCAAAAGTAGGGGAGTCATAAGGTGTTAAGGATATTTTCTAAGGCTTATGCTAAGCGTTGAAATATCCCAAGGCATTAAGAATAAAATGTTAAGTGTGATGTGCGCCAAGAGTAAGGTTGATATAAGGCGTGGAAAATATTTCAAGGTGTTGAGAGTTAAAATGAAGTGTGCGCCTAGGGAGTTATATGGTGATTTTAAAAATCTTATAGGCGTTGAAATGTTTTGAAGTATGCTAGGCGCCTCAGGGGAAGAAACAAAATATTTTCTAAGTGTTAAAAAATTATCTAAGGCGTTGGGTTTTTAAATGAATTTTTTTCCTCAGTGTGAAGTGATATGGGATGAAGTGGAGATAAAATGTACAAGGCGTGCCGGGAATGAGTAAATTCCTCCAAACGAAGTTGATAAAAAAATTCCTCTCCACTGGCAATCAAAATTTTCTAAGGCAAATTTTCCAAATGCAAAGAGATGATTTAAATATTTTCTAAGGCAAATTTTATTTTCCTTGGAAAATACGCCTAGAGCTCCAAGTTGATGAAATTTCTCAGAGCACGAGCAACTTTTCTCAGTGATAAATCCAGAGACAATGATAATTCAAGTTCTTCAAATTTTTCAAGAAGTCAGAGCAACACAGAGTGATCGCAAGCGAAGAACGAATTTAAATGATGGAAATAATATTTTTCTAAGGTTCAAAATTGAAAAAATTAAATGAACCCGTTCGTTGGGCACCCATCGATTCGAGGCGTTCTGAAGAAAATTTGCTTCTGGGTACTGAATATTTGTGATGATGAATGGATTTCCAAGTCTTCTGAGCTTCGCCGACACTTTTTCAGTGAAGAATTTGATCAGTGCTCGAATGGTGAATTTTCCTAAGGGAAAATTTTAAATTTTCTAAGGCAAATTTGAATAAAATGAGTTTTCAAGATGAATTTTCTTCGAATGATGAATCTGAAGGGAGTTGCCTAGATAAGTTTGTTTAAATTCTTCGAAGATGAATTTTCCAGAGCAGATGATGAAGTTAAAAAGTTCGAATTCAAGTGACAGAGCTCCGGCTGGTGAGTTAAAAGAAGATGAATTAAATCAAATTTTCGAAAGCAAAATCTAAAACGCCAGTCAAAGTCAAGTTTCTAGAAGAATAATATTCCCGACGACTGGAGACAAGTGTCAGAAACACCAGGGAGGGAAAATTCGAATTCTTGAAGTGGAGTAGTGGAGTTTAATGGCACTGGCTAAAATTAACTTCTTCTAGAATTCGAGTTTTAGCTATAAAATGGAGAGGTTTTTCACTTGTTTTCACAGCTGGAAGTCGAACTTGCTCTAAGGGTGAAGCATTGCAGTGAGTTGCTGAAGCTTGAAGGAATTTGAATGTTGCTGAGTTGAGAAAGGACGCCTTAAGTTGCTGAAGTTTGAATTTTGCTGAAGAGGTACGCCTTAAGTTGCTGAGGCTTGAAAGAATTTGAAATTGTTGCTGAGAAGTTGAGTTTGCTGAGGAGGCGCACTTGGGAGTTGATTAAATTTGTGCTGAGAGAAGTACGCCTTAAGTTGCTGAGAGGTACTTGCTGGTTGGAGAAGGTACGCCATTGCTGAAATAGAAGAGGTACGGCCTTTGCTAGTGTTGAGGCTGAAGTTTGAAATCTGATTTGATTGAGCTTAGTTGAAGTTGCCATTTGAGGGGCGCCTTGAAGCAAAGAAATAGCTGAGAACTTAGAAGCACGAATTTGCTAGCTTGATATTTGCTGATTGCTGATACGAAGACATAGAAATTAAAATTGCTGATTGCTGATACAAGGTCATTCAATTTGCTGATTGTGAAGTCATCAGAGTTCACTTAGAAATCTGTTCTAAGTGTTGGAATTTGAATTTATTCAAGAGAAGAAGCTGAGGTTTGCAAAACACGAAAGATATTGCAGCTTCTAGAATTCGACTGCAGCCCCTATCATGCCTTATTTTATTAAATTTAATTGCTGATGAATGTTTGTTATGTTGCGTAGATGGCTGAAGCCAGGACAACCGAAATGACAATGGTGCCTCCGGCAAGCTTTCGTGATCAAGAAGCTCAAAAAACGTCATGCCCAGTCGAAGTTTATTTCAAAGTCGGGCAAGTTGATCTTTAATAATTAATTTGGGCTCACAACCTCGAGACCTTCAAGAACAAAGGTTTGGAATTGGAAGTCATCGGGTTTCAGCCACTATCAACATCGTCCGCGAAGGATTGTGGCGTACCGCTGGTTTTCCGCCACCATTCGCTGTTCGACGTATGATGGAGGCGCCTAACCGCTACTTGGTGAAGGAACACCTACGATCACATATGTCACCGATGGGCTGGCGTTTGCCAATCTCACCGCCGCCATTGGTGAAGCTGGATCCCTGCGTACGAACATGATTTACAAGTCCGGTGGATGAAGGCCGAAATGGATGTATGCTTCTCGCTTTTGAGCCGATGCATGGATACACTAATACTCACCGATGAGCACTCCGAAGCCTTCTCGAACGAAGTTGCCAAAGCAGATCATAGCAGAGGACCTGAAACAGGAATACTGTGATCTTATCATGTTGCTGAGCAGGGTTGGTGGTTGCCCACAGTCTTACATTTTCGAGCCTTGGATGTTTTATTATATCAACCTGGTGTTAGAGGGAAAGGATTATGTCAATTGGGCTGAGATGATTAGCGATAGTATACATGAGCAGCTCCTGAGCTTGCGGAGGACTAAAACGTTTTACATGAGCTCCTACCTTATTTATATGTTGGCACGAATGACGAGGTACAGGGGGATTTCTTATAAAGAACCCATCGGTTGTGGCTCTCATCAATTCAAAATCCATGAGGCATGTACACAGTTGCACCTGTCGAGCACAACTTACTACAAGCGTGTCAACGATTCATTCACCATGTACATCACGAGGCTGCTTCAGGAGCGGTTACACCACAGAATCTCTAGAAATGCACAGGAGCTGATTGAGAGGTATGGGTGCTGGTTTATACAATTTTCGAGATTTTCATACATTAGGCTGCAAGGTTTTTCCTCGTACCCATATAGGCTGCCTAAGTACCCAACAGATAAGATAATAATGCTAGAGATATCTAGACAGTTGCTAGCTTTTGACAAAATCCAAAAGAAGAAGAAGAAAGGAGGGATAGAGTTTCCAATTGTGATGGGCAACTCGGATGAGGTGTGCCCTTCGATACAGGCGGCTAGAGAAGCTGAGAATGAGCTTCAATTTTATCATTTCTCATATCATACAAGCCGACAGCATTATGACCCACACCATAACATCAATTGGGTTCTGTCGGAGGAGTTCAAACATAAGGCCACCATAGAAGATTATTGGGCTGATGCAGTTGACGAAATTGAAGTAAGGAAGAGAATGTTCTCTCAGTTGCCGATTACTCTGATCAGGGAGTGTGAGGTAGTTCCAGTTCCGGACCAGGTCAGTGAGGATATGGATGTTGTGCATCCAGATTATGCAGCTGTTCGGGATACTCCACTTCCGCCTGTAGATTGGTCAGAGCCCGAGGTTGCTGATTTAGATACTCTATCCATCCCGGTTATGACATTCACCAGGGCATGGGTTGACAGGAAGGTGAACAGATTGAAAAGTAGGTCAATTGCCTTGACTTACAACTTGATGGGAGATCACAGGACGCCCACCACAGGAAGAAAGAAGCAGATCACAAGAGGACCAGAGTCCAGAAAGAAAGAATTAGTTCAGCCAGAGCCTCCACGAGTCACAGTGGCAGCACCTTTGGAGACACGTTCTCCAAGCATACAGGAGGTGTCTTTGTTTGCTGATCAGAGAATTGTAGTGAATCAGGTACCGGTAGTACAGGATGATATTCAGCCTCCACGGAGGGAGTCAATTGGCCAGAGTGCCAATGTACCTGTTAGGGTTGATCAGCAGGATCAGCAGGATGATGAGGGGACTATTACCGACCCTCAGTTTCAGCAGGAGTTAGAGGCGGCCATGAACGATGGCGATGATGATATAGTGTCAGGTGACACTCAGCCACTTGAGGACGATGAGCCTCGCCAGAATGAAGAAGAAGTTGAACAGGTTAGAGAGGTCGAGGCACAGGAGCAGTAGCCCTTCGATATACTATATGAGGTGCCCGATTGGCTAAAGGATAGAATGAGAAGAAGCCCGAGTGAAGAGATTGATCCAGCAGTTGAGATGGAAGAATTTTTTAATCGGATCAGTGCTCCTCCACCGAAGAAGAAGGCAAGAAAATATTCGAAGATCTCCACCGATGAGGATGGCTCTCGTACTCTTCACGTTGCTGTCCCACGGGTCGAGTGTGACCGGAATGAAGCAGTTCCTGAAATTATGTGGTCACCACTCTTGGACTTGGGACGCCCTACTGGTGCTCAGATTGTTGAGGAGTGTGATAACTCCTTCCTTGCCCTCAAGGATAGATTATTCAAGAAAGAAGGGAAATATAAGAAGTTAAAACGAGAACACAAAGCCTTAGTTGGATATGTTCAGCAGTTGTCTCGTTCTCGAGGGCAGGATGTACCAGTGATTGAGCCTCCAGCAGATATTCCTAGAGAGTCGATCAGCGGCTTAGTAGAGTTGGGGAGGATGGCACAGGAGGCAGACAAATGGGTCACAGGAGTTCGTACTGAGACAGAGAAATTTATGGAGGACTTGCCTCTGCCTTTCAGCAGGCCTCTACTATTTTGACACGGATGGATGCGTGGATCGTGCTTGGGGCTTATGCCTCTATCTATCGAGTAAGGTGATCCAACGTCTTGAGGTGTTGAGGCATGTGCCATTGCAGTTGCGATTGATGGAGGTGTCATTCAGGCGAATGACCGATATGATTTCTCTCGGTGGTATTCTTCAGCTATCACAGGGCGTGGCTTCTTCGATGCGCACAGGCAGATTCAGCCAGGTACATAAGGCCAGGGCTAATGGAGTTCAGAACAGCCATATTTGCTAGGCGGCTGAATCCAGATGAAATAAGTTTTGATAATTTGAGGGGTTTGTGGTTCCCTTCTTCGCAGATGTTAAGACCTTTGTACAGGATGACTTTGAGAATACTGCTACATTCTCCACTTTGATCCAGAACACGCAGGACTCATTAGCTGCTTGGAGAAAATCTTGTACAAGGCACGAGCATTCAGTCACGGTGTTAGAGTTTCAGTTGGATTGTGTTCCACCGATTTCAGCTCAGGAGGTTGAGGCCGTACTTAGCAGATTTGTTGAGTTGGCAATCAGAGAGAAGGCAAATGGGAACACACTACTGGACGAGGATCTTCTAGAAGACTGAATATGGAGCATTTATTGCATTTGCTATTTTTGGGAGTGAGTGGGAATCTTTGATTCATTTAATGTACCACTCCCTATTCTGGCAGTTTTTAGGGTTAGGGCTGAGGTGGCACGATTCTGGCCACTCTATTAATTGTAACCCTAGCCGTCTTTTGGGACTTGGCTAGCTATAAAAGGGGGAGTCCCCCTCATTTGTAAGGCATTAGAATTAGAAATTAGAGATCAGAGATTAGATCAGAGCTAGAATTGAGATAGAGTTAGAGCTAGATAGTGTAGTATTGTAGAGCATTTTGCATAATTTGGAGAAGAGAGAAAGTTTTCCCTTTGAAAACTTTTGAAGAGATTGTTGTGTAACACATTTTATGATAATAGATCTTTTCATTGATGATGGAATTCGTCTTGTCATGAAATGCTAGCAAGGTTTCTTCTTCCTTTCGTATCCAAGTAGCTTAGTTCATGCAAAGTAGCTTACTTCGGTGTGGTGTTTTATTGAGATAGCTTCGCTTTATTCCATACCACTAGCGGCTTGTTGATGATAAGTTCGCCTTGTGTGGTCAACTGGACATTATCTTGTGTTTAACTTCGGTTGTGGTTTACATACTTATATGCGTTGTTCTGATGGTGTATGTATGTTAAATTATAACTTGAATACCTTTTGCTATCCCCTTTGAAGATTGCACCGATTTTGCTGAGGCTGTCCGACGGAGGCTAGGCGAAATCCGGTTGAAGTTTATTGAAACGAAGCCCCACATACCCTGCATTTAGAATAGAGTATAAATTTCTTAGGCCTTACCCCTTTTTACTTTCTGCACTTTCTGATTAGTTTTAGGGAAAGGAACCACATTGCCAAATCATACACGTGAGAATTCCCCTTCAAATCATACATTAGCTGCTAACTGCAAGAAATCTGGACAATTGTGTAAGTCGCCTCGTACGAACACAGCAATACACATAACCAAACTGGGTCTATTCGCACTAAAGGAACCTTGGAGTTGAACATGCGAACTTTCTCGCAATCTTAGCGCATGGAATACTTTGATCAAGAGAGAACGGAGTAGCCCAAACTATTTTGTTCTTCGGCTGATTGGTGAGGTCACAAAAATCGCATCAACAGGAAAGAGCTTGGCTGATTTAGAGTCTCAGGATTTTGAAGTTATCACCGTCAACCTTGGTCGCAGCACACGCCAGACTCAGGTTGATCTTCTACAAGTTGCTACGGACAGTGCCAGGGATAGAATACTAAAGGATGGAGAAGACAAAGCAGCCCTCAAGGCTGAAATCAGACAGCTTCGTCAGTATATTTCTACCCTTATACATAGACCCGATGCTATTAATACCCTTCCACCAATGCTTGAGCCTCCAGCAGAGCAAGGTCAACTCAATCACTTGGTTGCATATGGTAGGCGTTTGGAGGAATGGGAAGAGGAGTTCGTTGTTAGAGGCCGTACCATGCTTACAGAGTTATATCAGTTGCGGTACAATGCACGAGAGCTCCGTATTCGTCTTCAGGATGAGGAACGGGATATGGCAATTAGCAAACCCAGGGATGAAATTATGATTGCTCACCTGAGTTTGGCTTATGACACAGTCACAGATGCAGAAGACAAAGAAGCTATCTACTCTTGGAAGACACAGTTGGTTTTCAGAGCAAAGATAGAGGACAGTTTGGCATCAGAGTTGGCTGAGAGTAGAGAGCACGTCACTAGTGCACTCCGGTTTGTGAGGACTCTAGTATCTCGCTTACCGTGCCGTTACCAGATCGAGGGTGGTGCCTACGTGGAGCTTACCGACGTTCAGTCATAACTCCAGGCACTCATTCATACCATTTTTAGTGGGGAGACAGTTGGCTGTAAGGTTACTCAACTTACAGTCATGTCAGCATTGTTTGATGAGGCAGCAAGGACTAGGGGTGAACTTCAGTCTCAGATCACAGCTGGTGAGGATATGCTACATCGACATAGTGTTCTTCGTCAGAGTCTCATAGCTCCAGATAGTGATGCAGTTAACAATCTCGTTGAGGGATTGATTGCTCGAGATCACACATAGTGAACTTCAGTTCCCACCTCTCAGGATAGACATTACACACACGAGTTGAACTGGGTGTTACTCTTTCCAGTTAACTCGAAGTTGTCATTACATGCATATCTATTCTGAGACTCGCCCTTCACACTTGGAGTTTTATTTTAGGGTTTTCGTTAACTAATGATAGTATTCCAGTTAACTTGTTTTCAATAAGGACGTGCATGCTCGCACAGTTGTCCATTTTTAGATTAGATGTTTCAGTCAAACTGAGGGTAGTTTCCCAGTTGACTGTATAGTTTACTTCATTAGGGTTTGGCGCATAGCTTGCATGCATTGCGAGAACTATAGATGACACAAGGTGATTTTAGGGTTCCCTACACCTTGATGTATATAAATAAGAGCTTATGCTCATTTGTAAATAATTTTGCTTGAGAGAGAAATATATGCTGCGCCTACCTTGCCCTCAATATTGCTCTTTTTGGTACTTGTTCATGTGTCTTCACTATTGCAATTGATTGTTATGCCACATAGGGTTTCGAAAGATTGTAATGCTGAATTCTTTCCATAGTTTAGATATATCTGTTTGAGCATCTTTATCATTGAAATCAATTGTTATGCCACATAGGGTTCCAAGAGATTGAGGTGATAAGGCTGTTTTGTGTTAATTTACCATTGTGATTGATCGTTATGCCACATAGGGTTTCGAGAAGTTGCAGCGATAAATCTGTTTCATGAATCTTTATCAATATAATCGAAGGTTATGCCACATAGGGTTTCGTGAGATTATAAAGATAAAGGCTGTTTTGTGAAGACTTTGCTGTTTCGATCGAGTGTTATGCCACATAGGGTTCCATAAAATTGTCTTGGTAAAGTCTTAAATCTGTTGTGCCCAATAAGCTGGTTTAGATTGAGATGATAGTTGTGCCACCTTGCCCTCAAGTAGAGAATTTAAACCCGTTTATCGTCAGTTAGTCAAACCTTGCTCCGTTTCCTCTTGCTCTGTTTTCCTGAGGAGATTGGATAGACATAAGTTGTAGTTAGTAGATCTGCAAAACCAGAGAAAACTCAGCTGCAACATATAGGTTCTTTCAAGAAAGTCTTGTGCCTCTAGCAGCTGAAACAAAAAGACAGGACATAGTTTTAGCTTATTTTCCTTTGCAAGTATATTTGTCAAAGCACGAGGGAGCTTCCCCTCCATAATTTGAAGAGCACTCATTGCGTAGTGTACATAGGTTGTTCATAACAACTTCTACTCCAGAGGTGTTAGTTGTTACGCCAACACACTTGAGGGTCTTCATCTTTGTCACTTGAGCTAACACTTAGCCATTTTCTTATAACTTTTTCTTCCTTCAAGATTGAAACTTGTAACTTTATCTTCCTTCGAAGGTTGTGATATCATCGTGCTTCGTCACTTTAAGTCATTGTGCTCTGGCCTCCACGTTCATCCTGCAAAACAAGCAAGGAGAGAAGCGTTAGAACACTTTATAATATAAATCCATCCTGCTTACCTGATTTTCACGCCTTGATCTTCAAGGGCTTATCATTCTTCCTTAGCCAATTTCGCGTTCAAATTCTTCATGCCTTAGCCAAATTTCATCTTCCTCAAGGACGTATCATCTTTCAAAAGTATTAGCTTCAACTGCATCTTCTTCACTTTTCGGCTGACATTTCATCCAACCTCGGCTCGAGCAAAATTTTTTCATCAGGAACTCGATCAAAAATCATCTAGATGATCATTTTCAGGTTCATCCACCAAGGCATATTTTTATCTTGAAAACACATTTTCTTTCCTGCCTTAGAAAATTTTCTCAAATTCTAGGAAAATTCATCAACCTGGTGCCCATTTAAAATATTCATCCCAGAATCCTCGACAAGCTGTGGAAGACCTTAAAATCAACTCCTCATCGATAATCTTCGATACCCAGAAGAAAATTTCTTTCAGAACACGTCGAATCCATGGGTACCCAACGAACGGGTTCATTTAATTTTCTGGAATTTTGAACCTTGGAAAAATAATTTTCAACAATTTATTTCATTTCTTCATCTGCTCTGAAAATGATTCTTGTTTCTCTGACTTGGAAAATTTTATCAACCCAGTGAAGCTAGCATTCACTGACTTCACCTCTGGCAATCTTCACGCCTCAGGAAAATTCCACCACCTCTCCAGACTTAGGTATTTTTCTAAGGGAAAACATTTTGTGCCTTAGAAAATTTTAAATCACTTCGAAAATTTTGAAAAATTTTCTCTTAGAAAATTTTCATTTATCTATCATCTTGCCTGTGATGAGGAATTCTTTATCAACTCACTTAGAAAATCTTCCTCGAATGCCCAACATGTATGACTCTCAATGCTTACATGTATATTTTTTTATCAGCTTCAACGCCTTAGGAAAATATTATTATTTTGCACCTCACACACTTGGGCGCATATATCATGTAGAGGAGTAATTTCACATCCACGCCTAGCATTTTCTTTTCTTTTTTATTCACCACTTAGCAATATTTTCTCCCATCAATTTTATTTCACCATCTTCACACCTTGCATGGCGCACATAGCACATGTAGTGGAGAATAATAACCACGCCTAGGTAAATACTTTCAACACTTAGCATTTTACTTCACACTTTATTCACCCTCCATCTTACTTCATCATGAGCGCATTTCTCATACTCAGGAGAATGAAGACTTTATTTCAACGCCCTCTTTGACTTTCTCCTCTTCTTGGCGCATTTGAGGGGGTGAGAGGGATGGGCGCATTTGGCATGTAGTGGAGGATGAAAACTTTCAAGCGCTATCAACAAGTGACCTTTCATCTCCCACGTTTTTGTCCTCACATGCCCCTTTTTGGGTGCATTTTGCCTATGCAGCAGGATGAACTTGTTGACCAGCTTGACTTTGCTTTATTTTTGTCTTGACTTTCCATGCTTTGGGCGCATTTCCACCTAGGAGGAGGATGAAAACGTTGACTTCCCTTGACCATTCCTATCTTGGGCGCATTTCTTGCCTTGAGGAGGATGGAACTTGAAGTATGGGCGCATTTAGGCAAGGGTGAAGGATAAACTTCCTTGACCCCTTTGACTTTTTATGAACTTGGGCACATTTCAGCTCTTGAGAAGAATGGGCGCATTTAGCCTAGGGTGGAGGATGAGTTTCTTGCCTTAGAAAGTTTTTAGCATCTTGCTAGCATGTGGGCACATTTAGCCTATGCTGAAGGATGAAACACTTTGACTACTTTGACCCTTTTGCTTGTTGGGCGCATTTAGCATAGGGAGGTGGATTTTTATACTTAGCATATTTTTTTATGATTGAACATCTTTGCTTCTTCATTAAGCAAGGCGCATTTAGCTATGTGTGAGGGATAAAACACTTGCCTTAGAATTTTTTTTTTTACCAACTTGGGCGCATTGTGAGGTGGCAGGAGGATGAACTCATTTCATAGAATATTTTTGATCATCTTGAAGGCAAGCATGGCGCATTTGGAGGTGTTTACTAGATGGAACTCAGACTTAGACATTTTTACCTTCTTCTGCTAGCTTATCCATGCCCTGCTATAAATAGTAAGCCTCCCGATTTTGCATCTCTGAAGTTCAGAACGACTTGGAATTTTAAACATAGCATCCTCATAACCTTGTTGTCCTGTCGGCACTGCCATTTTTAGCTGACCTGCTATTTTTAGCCCATTTTTGGTGGTGATTTACTATAAATAGTAACTGCTTGTTTCTGGTAGTTCCACTGCTCCGATTGACTTGAAATTTTAATGAGGCGCTCCCTCACCATGTGACCTGTCTGTCGACACTGACACATGCACTCAATTTACTATTTTTAGCCTGTTTCCAAATTGACTTACTATAAATAGTAAGTGCTCCGCTTTGACTCAAAATTTTACCAGCAGATAGCCTGAAGGACGCTGATCACGGTGGTTTACACCGGTTTTCGAAAAATTCTAACTTTTAACCCTTCTTTTCAGGCTCCGAAGTTGGAAACCCTAATTTGCTCTGCATGCGTATCAAATGAGCTCTGTTTGCCTTCGTTTCTGTGGCACTGCGATCAGCTCGTGATTCTGAACTACTGGGAAAGGCTGCCGGGACCCACCTGCTAAAAATAGTAAGTTCCTTATTGAGTGGTTATCTCTGTTTGCATGTCACACCATCGCGAAGCTCTCGAAAAACCCACCAGGAATCATCCGACATGCAAAAGAAACCCTGACATGCAAACCCTAAAAATAGCCCCGGAAGACTGCATTCTGAAAGTGGTTGTCTCGTTTTGCATGTTATATCGTTGCGAAGGTCTCGAAAAACCCAGAAGGAAAATGCCAACATGCAAAGACAAACTTTGCATCTGAACCCTGAAATTTTCCCCGGAAGGCGGACTGCTAAAAATAGTAAGTTGCCTGTTTTCCCTCAAATTTTGCATACGAGTAGTCTGATGTGCTCTAAATGCAGTGTGACTGTTGGAATCTCAAAAGTGTTGACGGATTGCCTGTAACTTCACACTTACTAAAAATAGTAAGTACCTCAGAATCTGATGAAAATCTGCTGAAAGCCTGCTGGAAGCACACTGACAACAATGTTAAGCTCAATTTTCAATATATTCACCCTACTCGACCTCAGACTGACTAGGAGAGATTCAAACCCTAATTTTCAGACTTAGCCAAATTTTCGCGTTTTAAGCTCAAAGGCGGAGAAATCCCGGAAAGCAGACCATAGAAAAGAGACAGACGGAGAGAGAGAGACCAAGAACCAAAGCCAAAAGACCAGAATGGAGCAAAAATTAGGGGTCCCCATCTTGAATGGGGCGATGTGTGAAAAGGTCACAACAGGTGCCCAGTTTCACCAGAGTTAGTTTATTTTTCACATTTTTCACCTTTGCTTTCGATTTTTTTCTTTTCAACTCTCGTCGGATCCTCTATTCAGCTCTTTGAATCTAATGACTGCGAGCTCAGTTTGTCGTGCTGGATAGCTCACTGGAAAACCTGTTGCATTCTGAAGACATCTCGTTATAACCTTGACTGCAAGTTCATCTGTTTGAACCCTTGAATAGTTGGGCGCCTTTCTTCTCCTAGGGCGCCCAGTTTCTCCAGACTTAGAAAAATTTTCAATTTAATCTTCTTCGAGTTTCAGATCTTCATTCTATACCTTCCACTTTGACTCGAATTTGTCGGAGACTGGATTGTCGGATGCTCTGACGGGGATATCCATCGCGAAGCTGACTGAATACTGAGCAACTTCCATTGGAGGTCCTAACCCTAATTCACTCATCTGATGCCCTAAAAAGGTGGGCGCCTTTCTTTAAACTCGCCCAAAGTTGTTAAAAATTTTCATGACTTTTCAACTTTCTTCCTCGTTCCTCGCATGTTCATCTTTTCACCCTCTGGAAGTTTAAGTTGAAACCGACGCCGGCGTCTAATGACCTCCATTGATGACCTCGAGTCCGTGATATGCTTCAAAAGCAATAGACCCGAGAGGTTAAACTCCGATTATTTTAAGATTCTCACTACACCACGGACATGCATAATATTTTGAGCCAATCAAAATCGTTCGACCCCGTCTGACCAACTTTCTATTTTAGAAAATTTTGGATCCGCTTCGAAGAAACCGTAAAACCCGTAAAAACGCTACTAATTTTAGAAAATTTCTAAAAATAGCAGCCCTAAAATTTAGGGATGAAAACTGAGATCTGGGTTTTGTAGGTTAAGCTGCTCTTAGCAGACCCAGATCGTCAGAAATTGAAAATTTTGCATTTTAACCCCTCATGCAAGACATGCACACCCAAATTTTGACCTTTTTGACTGATTTGACAAGACTTTTACTCATTTCCTCAAAATGTCTAAGTGTAACAAAAATTTAATTTTGGGGTACAACACAAAGAATGATGACAATTCAATATCTCAAATTTGTCCTACAAATAGGGGGTTGATTGATATCACAAAGGGAATTTACTTTTTGGCAAGCTTCAAGGTTCAAATCCATCCCATAGTCAGCAAAGTGAAAAGCCTCCCCTATGATGTCGCCATGGATCTTTATATACATTATTATGCCTTGTATAATAAATCTCTCTATGCAAACCAAATGGGAAGAATTGGAGGACTTACAAATAATGGAATTTGAATGCTATTTCTTTTGATTCTTTGATTGTTCTTCCTTCCTTCCTTCATTCATTATTGGTTGTATGCCTAAAGAATAAGGGCTATGTTCTTTATTCCTCCAAGTATAAATTCTTTGAATGTGCCATAAATGTTGTGTTTGAAACATTGTATTGCAAGCCTCAACCTTCAATGCCAAATCCTAAGGTTTTTCTTGAAGTTCAATATATGATTCTGCCTGATCAACCACAATAAAAATTTCCAAAGAATGCCCACTGCAGATCTCTTCATTGAATAACCCATGAGATCCTAAAAGATCCTTCCTATGGAGTTTTTAGTAGGAACTTGCTCTGGTGCATTCTTGAAGTTCCTCCCACCATCATTTACATCCAATCTAATGATGTGAAATAAAGGTTTCTGTTGTAAGAAGTTTTGTGGAGTCCAACAGAGAAGAAGTGGGGACTATCCTGAAGAAATGACAAAAGTAGAGAGACATGGTACACCTATGTGAAATCAAGAGACTTGGAGGTTTGATAGCTTTTCAAGCCCATCCACATCATTGATCTCTTTCCATGACAACACGATTCAATAACTGAAGCACCTCAATGTGGATTTCAATCACTACATCTGCTGCAAACAATTATATGCCATGCAATCTACCCTTTATGGTCCCAAGGGTATCTGGAGATCTTTCAGATCCTCTTTTGAACAAAATTGTTCTCCTCAGGGTCTTGTCTACTATCTAATTCAAATTAGGCTGTGGCTGACAACCTGATCAAGAGCACACACTTCCTCAAATCATTACAATTTATGGAGTTGGCTTAGCGTTCAAATTTATAAAGAAATTTCAAAATGAACAAGATTGACTACAAATTAGTTATTTTCATAGATTATTAGGTGGTTGCAGCACCTGGACTAGTATGTGTCCCTTCTTCCTAAGTTGTGCTGCTTAAATCAGTTATGTAGCTCATAAATCTTCTTTTGATTTGATATATGTAAGCTTGTACTCCATTGTCGAAGATATTTGGTTTTATGAAAATTTGTAGTTATTAGAAAGTTTTCTAGCTCTTAGGAGCTTTATTAGAATTCAAGTCTTAACATTTACTTAACTGCATTTCTATGTATCTTCTGGCCATTGAGGCTATATGTAATTGTGCATTTTGAAGCAATGAATGAAAAATCTTCTGCTTATTTCCTACTCTTGGTATGGATTTACTTGTGGATATTTAATCTTTTATTTACAGTATTATGTCTCACCTTTTACATATATATGAGTTGAGCTCTCATTACATGGATTGCATGGTAGGGTAAACACTTTGCACTTTCCTTTCTATTAGAAAGATTAATGATTGACTATCTTCATGTATCACCCTGATTTTCTTTCTGTTTCAAAATAGTATCTAACTCTTTCCTCTAAAAAGCTTATAAGATTAATTATGCATTAAGATAAGGAAGTCAGCTTGCTTAGACTGATGAAACTATGCTTGAGCTTCTCAACAGTGAATTTGGACTGACAGGCACAATATCAGAAATTCCAGTTTACCTAATCAACACCATGTTGATAATCTCTCCTCCAAACATTAGTGAGAACATGCAAGTTCTGTTACAAAAGATGGAAGAAAAAATAGCTGATATAGCATTTTCCAACCATGCATGTTACTTCTCTCTCATAACTAATGGCTGAAGAAAGTTAGGCCATCCTTCAAGACAGTCTTAAGCATCAAGTTGAGTTTACAAATCTGCCAAGGAAAAATTACATGCATTTTCATAATGGAACTGATGCATTGAGCATTTTTTTCCCAACAAAATAGCCAAAAGACATCTCGCTGAAATGATACACCAAAATTCCCCAGCAAGGAAATTCCAAGATGCAATTGACAATCCAGTTCAATGGCAGCAACAAGCATACCACCTCAGACAGGCATAGCTACTGAATTCTCACAAATCAAGATCTCTTGGGTTTCCTACATCATGGAATAAGATATGCCAAATAAAAGAAGATGTGGGAAGGCAAAATACAACCTACAACATGTTTAGGCAACACAACATCTGAAGATGCCTTCTTATGAACTCAAAAAACTTCCTCAAGGCTTATCCAAAGGAAAACTTGATACATGCTGTTCTTCCTAATTGTGCATCTTAAATATATCTCTATAATTCTTTTTTCTTGGCTTCGGTTTTATGTAATACCCACTGTTCACCTTTTTGGATTTCACATAGATAAAGTGCAGACTTTTCTCCTCTAGAGGGTTTTTGTAATAGATACCCTTTTTAATATCAATATATATTACCATTTTCATTAAAAAAAAGCTTTTCATATACTTTGCATCTTTTTTCTAGGACAACATTTTATCTCTTTAATCTTCACTGCAATATCATTGAATGTTTTTTTCATCATTATTCTCTCAATTCTACATGTTAAAGTTCCTAACATGTTGATATTTTTCTGTTATTGGCGACAGCCAGCAGACAAATATCCAAATATATTCTCAAAGAAATCTTTATTTGGAAGGTATTTTTCAAAAAAATTGGTTAAATCTCAGTATATGATAATTTGGCCAAATAATTCTCTGACAAACTTGTGGTCACCCATGGATATTAATATAATAATAATTTCTGATTTTTCATGTTAATTATTTTGAAATTGCTGTACTTTATTTCAACATTGTATGCATTCAAATGTGCCTCAAAATGTGCAGGTTCCCATATCTTTTGCCTTGTCTTTGTATCTCAGTCATTGCAGTTATAGTTTTTGTATCTACATTTTGGCTTCCAGTAAGTATAATTGACTTTCTTCTCTTTCATATTATAATATTACCCTTCCATGCAATTCATTTCAGTATTTCAAATGTTATCAATTGTAACTGTTATGCTGGCGAGGAGATTGTAGCACACAATTTAGAACTTATTTGACTTGAGCTGGAATAATTAAAATGCAATTATTAAAATTGTTAGTGCTCTCGAGGAGATTATAGTGTGCAATTTAGAATTTCTTTGACTTGATCTGTAAAATGCTATTTAGTATAAATTTATAATTGCTCATGCTATTGGGGAAATTGAATCATGCAGTTTAGAAATTCTTTAACTCAAGGTGTAAAATGCAACTAAAGAAGGGTTTACATTATTTTGCAAGTGACCATGAGCATGTATGAGTTAAGCAGTATAGAAGCAAATATCTATCTTGGGAACTTCTTGGAAAAGCAAAAGATAAATATATTTTCAATTTATTGGGTTAAAATTGGGAAAATATTATTATATTGGGCTAGAGTTAGGGTTAGGGAAAAAATCAGAAAAAATCACTGCAAGAATCAGAAATAATCCACCCCGATACTTTTTTACCAAAACTTTGAATTTAGTGCAAAAAAATTGCAATTACTAACCAGAAAATTAGATATAGTGCATCTTATTGGCTGTAAATTGGATTAGAAATAGGTCAAAAAGCTGAAAGAAATGGGTGACCTGATAAACTTGATTTCTCACATTTTTTTTGGCAATTTATGGTACAAGAGGGGATAAAAGATTTATTGGGAGAAATCATGATAAATTAAAGATGTGTGCTTCTATGATAGATAGTATTCCAAGATAGTAGCAATGTTAATGATTCGTTAGGGCCATTTCAAACCAACGGATTGTGCTATGTAAAAGACAAGAATCTTATCTGCTAACATTGTCTATGGTAGATCTGGTGTTTAGCTGGCTGCATTAGTGGGTCAAAGTCCATTTCTTGCAGGTTGACATTGCAATAACTCTAATGCCATGAGGAATACACTACACAATTGATCTAGATCCTAGGCCTATTCTAGAGACCACATATTGAAAGATAGGATTGTACTGGTATGGTAGAAATGATTTATACTATTATTTGTGAATATAAACAAGAGTGCTTGGGCAAATAAAATGGAAATGGGATGAATTTTGAAATGTGCAACAAACCCAATCATCCAATGGACACAAGATGTAGAACTATAATGAAAAATTGTATTACTAGTTTAACACAAACTCTTGAGCGTAAATTCATATGTGAATGATTTAGACAATGGAATGAAGGCCGAGCAATACATATTTGTACAAGAGTGTGTTGAAGAAGATGCAAGAAAATTGTTACATTAAGTGCAACAGTTTGTATTTGTTTCTTGAGCTTATAGGTTTTATTGTTGGGTCTGGAGATCATGCATAGCTTGATGTTTGAGGTGCTTTTCTGTTGGCATCACATGATGCCATCTCTAAGTGCCCTTTATGAGAAACATTGAAGTAGAGTTTTGCTGATTAGGTACACAAATGAAATTTTGATACTCACTATATTACCTACACTACATCCTAGATCAGTCACCCCTACTTGAAAATCAATGGTTCTGTTGACGTGTTTTTCGTGACCGCACCAACGCAGAATAAAGTCGCCAACGGCTACCCTATTCTCTCTTGATCAAAGTATTATGCATGCTAAGATTGCAAGAAAGTTCATGCGTTCAACTCCAAGGTTCTTTCAGTGCGAATAGGCTCAGTTTGGCTTGATGTGATTTGCTGGTATTTCAAGGGGACTTACGGAATTGTTCAGCAGCGGAGAAGGAATTAAAATGCTCGAAAGATTTGTCTATGAAGCGCGAGTTTCCTATTCTAGTCAGAAAGTAGTGAATTGAAATGAGGTAAGGTTAAGAAGATTCTAATCTACTCCAAGGTGTGGGATATGGAGCTCAACTTCAGCAAACTTCTAACCGGACTTCGCTTTGCCTCACATCAGACAGCTTCCACGGAGTCGGTGCAATCTTCAAGGGAGATGACTAAAGATGTTCAAACCACCACTTGACATAAAGATACCATCACAACGACGCATACCATTATTCAAACTGTGATTGAAGTTAAGTACATGATATTCCAGTTGACCACACAAGGCGCATTCACCATCAGCAAATACACTAGTGGTATGGATAGACGAAGTTGCTTAGATCAAACACCACATTCCACAATTACTATCTTCTACTTGCATGAAAATGAAATTTACGCTACTCTACGAAGTAGAAGGGATGAAGAAACCTCGCTAGCTATCCACAACAAAGATGAATTTCACCATCAATGAAAGATCTTTTATTATGAAAGTTTTACACGACAATTTCTTACAAAAGTTTTCAAAGGAAAACTTTCCTTCTCCTCCAACTACACTATCAATCTACTTCTAAGTTGTCCCTTTATTCTATGTCTACTGTCTAACTCTAAGCTAATGAGAGTGCAAATGAGGGGGACTCCCCCTTTTATAGTTGGCCAAGTCCAACGGACGGCTCAGATTACAATCGGCTGGATGGCCCATATCGTGCCACCTCAGCCCTAAACAAGATTTGCCCTAAAAACCGCCACCAAGAGGAGAATGGGGTAATAAATGCGCCATTAATGGCCACCACCCTTCTAGAAGATTCCCATCTACAGACGTGTTCACACTGTTCTTGATTTTCTCGCTCAGCCGATTCTGTTGATCGCTTGGAGGAGGGTAAAAGAGTTTATAAGATTGACTCCTCAAATAAAATTTGATAGAATCTGGAGTTCAACTGCTCTTGATTTTCTTCTTGACTTTGTTCTTCAACCTTGCTTGAACTTCTGCTCCTTTCTCCATCTTGAATCTTGAAAATGTTTCTTCAACACTTAGCCATTTTCTTGCAACTTTCTCTTCCTTCATGTGAAACTTATAACTTTATCTTCCTCTGAAGGTTGTAGTATCATCGTGCTTCATCACTTCAAGTCATCGGGCTCTGGCTTCAACATTTCTCCTGCAAAACAAGCAAGGAGAAGAGAATTAGAACATTTCATAATGTAAACTTAACTTACTTACCTGATTTTCACGTTCATCGCCCCCACTAGCCATCTTCATAATTCCTCATGCCTTAGCCAAATTTCATCATCCTTAGGACAATATCAACTTCAACTGCCTCCTGAAGAAATTCATTTCACCCGCTGGAGCTTCGACAACTTTGATTTTACTCATCTCTGGCTCAAGAAAACTATCTTCATGAAGGATTTAAGCAAATTCACCTAGGCAGTTTCTTTGAAATTCATCATCTGGAGAATTTCACCTTGAAAACCCATTGTCTTCACATTTGCCTTAGAAAATTTTCAAGTTTCCCTTAGGAAATTCATCAACCTGGTGCCTATCAAAATATTCACCCTGAAGGCCTCGACAAAGTGTAGAAGATTTTAAAATCCCTTCCTCATCAACAATCCTTAATACCCAGAAGAAAATTTCTCTCAGAACGCCCCAAATTCATGGGTATGCAACGAACGGGTTCATTTAATTTTTTAATTTTGAACCTTAGAAAAATAATCTCTCATCAAATTTATTTCATTTCATCATCTGTGAACATTTCTTTTCGCTCTGACTTGAAAATATTTTCATCGATCTCATGAAGATGGAGCATTCTGACTCTTCCTTGCCAATTTCATCCATGCCTCAGTGAATTATATTATCACCTCAAACCTAGGCGCATTTGATAGGAGGTATTTTAAATTTCAAAATTTTCCAGCACCTTGAAACATGCCACATACAATTTCTAGGCGCCCACAGAGGAGTCTATTTCAAATTTCCCATACTTAGAAATATTTCCAAGGTCAAAATGTTCAAGGCATTTAACTTCAAACTCCTACGCCTAGATTCCCTACTCACCTTGGGCGCCAACAAGGGGTCAAGCTTCAAGTGTTAACACTTAAAATATTCTCAAAGGGACCCACTTTATGCTTTGGACGCCTTGTATTTAGTATGCACTCTTGTCTTTAATTGGGCGTATTTTGTCCTTTTCCTCCTTTGCATGCAATTGCTTTGACTTTGTCTTCATGCATCTTAGGCGCATATGAGAGGGTGAGCATCCAATCTAGAACACTTAGAATATTTTGAACACCTTCCTTGGGGTATGGGCGCATTTCACAGGTAGTACTTCCACTTCCAAAATTTTGAAGTCCTCTTTCCTTATTTAAGTTCTTGGGCGCATTTGGGCTTGTGAGCTTCAAATTTGTTTTCCTTAGAAACTTTTCCATCATTCTCTCAAGGTAGGGCGCATTTTGGACCCCTGGCTTCCATTTTCAAAACTTGGAACAATTTCAAGTCTCCTCTTCTCTTTCCAGGCGCATATGGAGGGTGGAGCTTCCAATTTTGACCCTTAAACCTTTTATGCATCTCTTCTCAAGCAGGGCGCATTTAATAGGGTCAACTTCCATTTTCAACACTTAAACTTTTTTCTTACCTTGAACACCCAGGGGCGCATTTCAGAGGTGACACTTCTAGTTTCATGAGGGGCGCATTTAGGGGGTTGCACTTTTAGTTTCCAACACTTAGACTTTTCTTCAGCTCTCCACAGGTTAAGGCACATATCCCACATCAAGCTTTCAATTTTGACCCTTAGCAACCTTTAAGTTGACCTTGGGCGCATATAACATGGCCTACCTCCAGTTCAATCACTTAGGTGCATATGAGAGGGTCTCCATCCAGTTTCAACGCTTGGAGAGTTTGCACATCACCTTGGGCGCATTCTACATGGTCAACTTTCAATTTTCTCTCTCAAGACTTTAGGCGCATTTGCAAGGGTCCCCATCTAGTTTCATGAGGGGGCGCATTTGGACCCATACACGTCCATTTTGTCTTAGGCGCATTTTCTTCAACACTTTCCCTATGGGCGCATTTTAAAGTGTGAGCCTCCAATTTTGGATACTTAGAAGATTTTGAAACCTCTTCAAGCCTGGGCGCATTTCCCATGACCTACTTCCATTTTGGGTGCCTTAGAAAGTTTTTGATGCTTCTTCTTCTTCAAGGCGCATATGGGGGCCTGAGCTTCCAATTTCGTTTGCCTTAGTCAACATTCCTGCCTTTTCAACTCCTCCTCCCTCCCAAGGCGCATTTAGGGGTCTAGACTTTCAATTTCAAGCACTTAGTAAAATTTTCATGACCACCTCCTCTTAAGGGCGCATTTCAGAGGTGACACTTCTATTCTTCAAACACTTCAAGATTTTGATCTGTCTTTGGCCTTTTAAAGCAAGCTTTTGATGTTGGACTTGAAAATTTATCAATTTCAATGAATTTTATGCCATTTGTCAAATTTAGAGTGACTTGATCGTGCTTGCCCTAATTTGCTATTTTTAGAAAGTTTGTCAATTTTTTGCACTTCAAGCTAATTTCAAGCTTCAAAAGGCTGGATTTTGCTTTGTTCGGATCTCGAGATGTGGTTGAGCTGTTGGGCCCTGATATCTGCATGCCCCTGCTATTTTTAGCAACATGCTAAAAATAGAAACTGCTCAGAAAGTCTTCAAATTTTGCATGCCAATTGCCTAAAGGGTATTGATCATGACTGGGTGCTGCTTTGCTTGACTTGACTTGTTCTGCCCTTATTTTAGGAAACCCTAATTGTCCTGCTAAAAATAGCAATTATCTGATTCTTCATTTTCTGTAGCTCTATTTGCCTTGAAATTTGCGCCACAGATTACTTATCACATGCTTGACTTGTGCCTGCTGAGATCTGGTGCCAACCTGCCAATTATAGCTGTTTCTGAAGTAACTTACTATTTATAGTAAGTGCTCGTTTCTGAGGCTTCCTTTGCTCTGTTTGCTTTGAAATTTGGACAGTGTGCTCTTCGTTGGTGAACTTGCCCGTTTGTGCTGATGCCGAGATCAACTTTCTATTTATAGCCCGTATCTGGAACATTTTACTAAAAATAGCAGGTTCTCCGATTGCCTTCAAATTCTGTCAGCAGATTCTCTGAAAGATGCCGATCATGATGGATACCTCAGTTTTGGACGTTTTGACCTCTGACTCCTCATTTTTAGCGCTGAAGCTCGAAACCCTAATTTTGTGCATGTTGCTCAGATGAGCTCCGTTTGACCCCGTTTCAATTGCATGCTAGTCAGTTTGCAGTTCTGAAGTGTCGAGCTGCTGCCCAAGTGGTGCCTGCTAAAAATAGAAAGCGGCCGGAAAAGTGACCGACCGGCTGCCGGATGATCTTGCATGTCATACTGCCCGAAAAATCTCGAAAAACCCAGAAAAATTTCCAACATGCAAGCACTGGCTAAAAATAGTAAGTTCCTGAAAAGTGGTCAGTCCATTTGCATGTTACACTGTCGCGAAGCTCTTGGAAAACCCAGAAAGAAAATGCCGACATGCGCTGAAAATGTCTGCATGCAAACCCTAATATCGGCCTCCGAAGAGGAAAGTTGTCATCCCGCTTTGCATGTCATATCACTGCGAGGGTCTCGAAAAACCCAGAAGGAATCTCCGGACATGCGTTGAAAAACTCTGCGTTTAAGTCCTGAAAATTGCCTCCGAAGGCAGAACTGCTAAAAATAGCAAGTTGTTCATTTTAGTTCAAATTTAACCTGTGAGTAGCCTGATGTGCTCTGGACGCAGTGTGATTGTCGGAATCTCAAGAATGCTGAAGGATTGCCTGTAATTGCACACTTACTAAAAATAGTAAGTACTCAGAATCTGACGAAATTTCAGTGGAAACCGGGTGGTCTTCATACTAACAACAATGTTAGTCTCAAATCTCAATTTATTCACCTCGTTTGACTTCAAATTGGCTGGAAAATTCAAAACCCTAATTTTCAGACTTGGCCAAAATTCACATTTTAAGCTCAAAGACGGGCTCAAGAACGAAAAGACAGACAGTAGAAAAGAGAGACAAATCAAAACGACCGAAAAGCACAGCCAAAATTAGGGGGTCCCCATTTGCAATGGGGCGATGTGTGAAAAAGGTCACAACAGGTTCCCATTGTTCAAAGTTTAGATAATAAAAATTGGAAACTTCATCTTAACATGTTCCCTAGTTAACCACTTCCCCTAGTTAGCGATGTATTCCACTTTGATCACTTTGTGTAAGGTGATTGCTTGGTTTCTAGTATTCTTGACCTACATATCATGCTATGATCTAGGTACACTGTCATTATAATTCAACTCCCTTGGTGGATGTGTACTATTGCTATTGGTGCATATAGTAAAGGTGGAAAATATGGACTTAGAAGATCAACACTAATAATAAGATATAGACCAAGGGAGGATGTGAGGTTAAGCTTGAAATTGTTTCCCCCACCTACTTGGTAATGGTATTGTTACCCTATAATTTTTCCTTGCTTCATAAAATTCATCCACCAACTTATAAGTGACTTAGTCCTACTTAGGCTGTATTTTGTGTAATTGTTCGAACCTGGGCGGTGTTTTGTATAGTTCACTAAAACCCCTCGCCTTGCCGCTTGAGCTTGTTTTATATCACTTTTCCGTGTTCTTTACCCGGGCAGTGTTTTGTTTAGTTTGTCGAACTTTCTTTTACTACCTATGTGATGATTAATATTTGAGCGACATCTTGACATGTTATTCAAACTCAGGTGCACTTTTGTGTAGTTTGTTGAACTCTCCACTTTACCACTTATAGACGTTTGCTTTCAAATTTTTGAAAGACGTTTATATTGAAAATAGTGAAGCGACAACTACCATGTGTCATGGAGCAATTTAAGATATTAAATGCTCATCTACTCCCATGTTTTTCCGTGAAGTTTTAAGAGAGTATAAAGTGCTGGAAAAACATTCTCATTGTGACGAAGTTCTTCAAGGATGAGCTGGACGGGATGTAGAATTTCAGCTGTAGGATTCACCATTGAGGTATTTACAGTATTCACTTGTTTCAGTTTGCTTTCATGGATTATTTGTGTCTGCATTTTAGAAGGATATCTATTGTTTGAGCTATAAACTCTCATCCATGGCAAGGGTTAAGTACGCGGGTTATGAATATGTGTCTGGGCTAACTTATGAGGGACTAGAAATTGGAGATACTTGCCTTGGGCCTGTGAGTTTGGATGAAATATGAAGTAAATTCAATAAACCAAATCTGCCTCCCATCACTGAACAGATAATTGATAGCGGATTGGTTGAGGCTACCACATTTCATTTAGTAGTGCAATGCCCCTAGTAGTGCAATGCCCTGAACTCATCCTAGAATGCATTAGGCACTATAATTCTCGGACATGAGAGTTTAGGACAGAAGATAATCGACTAGTCCTGAAAGTCTAGAGGTCCACCTTCGTGTCTTATCTGAGAATCCCAGAAAAGGATGAGTATTCACCAATGAATATGAAAAATTTTCAAATTGAATTTTCTACAAAGAAAGGGGTTTACAGGAATGAAATAGAAAAGAATTGGTTGGCCAAGCCTAAGAGGGGTAAGTCCCAATTGCCCCGTAAATTGCACAAAACCCATTTTGTGGAAGTGGCCGACATTATGGTGTTACTACATAGGGTAAGGGGAAATGAAGATGTTCAGGGATTTGAGGAATGGATGTATTTCTTCATCTAGATTATGTTAACCGGAGAACAATTCCTGGATTGGGAAAAATTATCAATGATCGCTTGCATGAGTTGATGACATTCTTTACCTTCAACAGGTTCTTCTATATGTCCTCATACTTGATATATGCCATCACCAACACTAGACCTTGGCCTAGATTAAGACCAAGTGATTTACCTCTAGATAAAGTGCCTATTTATGATTATTTTGATAAGCTGCAGCTTCATAAGAGCTTTCAATATTTCAGGAGAGTGACTAACACTTTCACTATGAGAATGGTTAGGGAGTTACAAGGACGTCCTGCAATGCGGTTATCACTTGAAGCAATGCAATTTGTGGACTTCTATGGTAGTCATTTCATTCAATTTCAGAGATTCTCTTACATAATGGTTGGTGGATATGTTGGATTCCCTATCAAATTGCCTAAATACCCTGAAGATAAGTGGGTAATCATCTAAGTAAGCCGACAGTTGGCTGATGTAAATAGATTGTGCCAAGGCAGGAAAAGATTGATAGTCCGCTTTCCTTTTGGTTTTGGTTCTTACAATTGTCAATCAATGTATGATGCCCTAAATATTGAAAAGGAACTGTCTAAGTATAATATGATTTCATATGAGGAGCGAATTACTTTTGATTTAAAATATTATATTAAAAATAATTTGAAATTAAGCCCTAATTTTTATCACTAGCCTAGCCTTGAAGATTATTGGGCTGACTGTTTTGACGAATATGAAGTTAGGAGGAGTTGGATGAGATTGAGAGTGGAACAGATAATTATTTATGATTTGAAATGGGATCTATAGGGCATTGTGGAAGATGGGTCTGACATGGTGGACCTAGTGTATATTGAGTTAATAGAAAATCAGCCTATCCCTACCATGGATTGGAATGGTAGAGAGAAAGAGACCATTGAGGAAAGAACTACCAATGTCTTGTCTAGAACACGGGAGTGGGTGACCAAGAAAAGAACAGAACAATACCATCCCCACACCAGGTCTAAAGTGTCACGACCTGCTGAGGGCGCTTCTCAAGCTTTTGCAAGTGGGAAACCAACTGGTGATACTTCCCAGTCATTACCATCAGGGGATCAAGGAGATGGTGGCGAAGATCCACCAGACAAGAATGTGTTTTCACAAATCTGTGGGGAAGATATCCTTAACTAACCTATTCTAGAAAAAGCGAATGAAGGAGATGAGGAAGAGGAGGGTTTGGAAACCCTAAATATCAATTCCTCTCCCTCTCAAGATGGATCACCTGTCAGAGAAGTAGGTACATCTCAGAAGCCACAAGAAATTGCATCTACAGAGAACACCCCTCGAGTTACTAGGACATTATTCAAATCTCCAGGTTTTAAGACAACCAAGGTCTCGGTGACTCCAACTTGGTTGGAAGACTCTTTGTCAAGGAAAAGAAAGGCTATACAACCTAGTTTACCTAAGTAGGATATGGTGGGCCAATTGTTATAGAGAACTTTGGCCCCCAAATTGAAAAAGTTAAAGACTGCTGCTAGGTTGATAGATGATATGGAATCTGGAAGCCTCCAAATAGAAATTGTGCACCCTTCAGCGCAAAAGGATGTTACTTAGGCAACAATGAATGATTTCAAAGTGAACAGAGTGGACCTTGGCCCTCCTACTAGAGATGGAGACGTTCAGATTTTTCAGGTGTCTGCAGCCAAAATGCTTGAAAGATCAAAAAAGGATAAAGTAAGAATGAATTGAAAGCCCAAGTTCGAGACTTGACTGAATGTCTAAGGTCTATCTTTGAGCTTGTTCCTCAACCCCTCTCTCAAGTTGATTCCTCTGTAGAATCTCTAACTGTGGTTGGAAAAGAGGCCATGATTAAAATTAAAAGTTGCCAAACCCTAAGTAAGGTTGTAGATGATTGGAGTGAGTCTCTAATTAAAAAGGGAAGCCTTATTATTTCTGAATCTATAAAATGCTTCCAAGTAACAAATGCTTTGAAAACCACTTTAGGGGAGGAGATCGCTGCGATTGAAAAAGAAGAGAGGTTATGGAACAATTATCAAACTGAATTGAAGTTGATGTTAAGCTAGGATATGGAGAAGCTGGCTGCAAAGAAGGTTATACCTAATGCTTCAAACACTCGTTACTTGCCATGTGTTGTACCCCAAAATTAATTTTTGTTTTGTTACATGTACCCCAAAATTAAAATTTTTGTTACACTTAGACATTTTGAAGAAATGAGTAAAAGTCTTGTTAAAACAATCAAAAAGGTCAAAATTTGGGTGTGTATGTTTTGCATGAAGGGTTAAAACACAAAATTTTCAAAATCCGACAATCTGGGTCTGCTAAGAGCAGCTTAATCTACAAAACCCAGATCTCATTTTTTCATCCCTACTTTTTAGGAAAGCTGCTATTTTTAGAAATTTTCCGAAATTAGTAACATTTTTTGGGTTTTTCTGGGTTTCTTTTGAAACGGATACTGGAAAAACTTTCTAAAAATAGAAAGTTGATCCGTTAGGGTCCAAACTGGTTTTGATTGGCTCAAAATATGTCCATATCAGGCTTGTGTAGTTAGAATTTCAAAACTAATTAGTTTTTCCCTACTGGGTCTATTCTGCTTTTTTCAGAAGCATATCAGGAGCTCCGAGGTTATCAATGGAGGTCAGCCGACTGCTAGAGGTCAGATTCAACACTCAGGTGTTCAACTGAAGGTGAGTTCATGAGCTAGCATGAAGAACGAGAAAGAAGGTGAAAAATGATGAAAATTTTCTAACACTGCCAGACTTGGGCGCCCCAGCTCCGTAATGAATCTAACAATGTAATTGTTAGATTATCTAGTCGCTCCGAATTTAGCGTCGAACAGGGGAGACCCAAACTGAACTTAGAATGAAGAACATGAAAATTACTAAAATTGACTAAGTGTGAGAACTTTGGGCGCCCCTGGTGAAGAAGGGTGCCCAACTTTTTGAAGCACTTAACTCAGTAGTTAGGGTTTGAGAATATGCTCGATCTCTTCAGTATTCAGTCAACTTCGCAACGCCTATCTCCATTAGATCATCCAATTGTCCAATCTCCAGCAGATTCAGATCAAAGTGGAACATACGGAATGAAGGTTTCAAACTTGAAGATGAAAATCAGATAAAATTGACTAAGTTTGGAAGGTTTGGGCGCCCCAGGAGAGAAGAGGCGCCCAAGATTTCAAGGGGTAAAACAGATGAATTCATAGATGAAGCTCTAACGTGATCTCTTCGCAGTTGATCTGGCTTTCCAACGAGACACTCAGTGCGTTGATCGGAGGTTGCAGTCGCCAGATACGAGGAGCTAAACAGAGGGTTTGGTGAGAGCTGAGAACTGAAATTTAAAAGTAGACAGGAAAAAGTGGAAAATAGTCTCTCTGGTGAGTTTGGGCGCCCCAGCTTGCCAGGAGCGCCCAAGTTTTTGAAGGTCTAAACTCAGTTGTTTGAAAAATTTTATCCCAGAATACCTCTCCTAATATCTCGTCAGCTTCGTAATGAGCATCACCGTCAGTCAATCCGATGCCCGGTTCACCAGATTTGACAAGATCATTTGTGGAAGAGAAATTAATGAGGAAATTGAAGATCAAGAAAATGGCTAACTCTGGAAAAAATGGGCGCCCCTGTGTTATCATGGAATCTAGCAGCGCTCGATTCACGGATAACCCCCCTACGAAACTTGTCTGTTTCTTAGGATTTGTGAAGTTCAAGTAGGCATAACGAGGTGATTTTCAAGCCACCTCGAAATGCGTTCCAAAGTCTCGAATAGTCAATTCGAGCATTCCCCCATGTTCGCCTCGCGAAGACCTTCGAAACGAGCTCCTTCGCGAAGTCTCACTGTTCGTACTTAGCGAATTGTGAAAAATGCAGTGGCACTGAAAAAGTGCGCTCCTGCCCTGAAGCCAAAAATTGGCTAAGTCTGGAAAATGCAAGGGCGCTAAAATTTAGCGCCCCTGCATGAAGTGACTTTTTCCAAAATGTAATAGCTCTAAATTTTAGCGCCATTATACTTTTTCCTGACACTTAAACTTTTTCTGGCCCTGGCGCGTTTCTTCATCTTTTTCGCATTTTTCGTCAATCGTGCCACTTTTCGTGCCTAAATTTATTGCTCGACTTGAGTTAGGTTTTCGATTTTCTCTTTTGCTTAAAGGTGTTTTAATTCGCCATTTTCATTGTTATAATTTTTGTTCTTCCTCTCTTCATGCTGGGCGAGTTTTCTTCAAACTGCAAATACGTTTTTTGAGTTTTTCGACATCCCTCTCCAGCGTTTTTCGCGTTTCATCTTTGTAAGTTGTTACCCTTGCTTTCTCTTTATTCTCCAATTTCAATGGCAACTCCATGCAGACAAACACTTTGCAAACCTCGAGCGCCGTTTTCATTCACCATTACATCCATTTTCCAAAATCATGTCTCAGATGCAGAAGCGCTAAAATTTAGCGCCCTGACATGTTGAACATGTCAAAATAATTCTAATTCTAACTCTGAAAGTGCAGGGGCGCTAAAATTTAGCGCCCTTGCATCAAAAGTCAATTTTCCTGAGATGTAAGGGCGCTGAATTTTAGCGCCCTTACACTTTTCACAATCTTTTTCCAGACTTAGTCCTTTTTTGTGCAATGGAGCTGAATTTTCACACCTTTGCACTTTTCTTCCAGACTTAGTCATTTTTTGTGCAATGGAGCTGAATTTTCACACCTTTGCACTTTTGGCAGTTTTTATCTTAGTCTCTTCAAATTCGCTCTATTTCCATTTTAGACCTCGTTTCTTCGCTCCTGCATCGTTTTCCGTGCCTAGTTGCTCGTTTCACGCTTGCTCAACATCGTTTCTCGCTTCACGCTTCCCAATGCTACTTTTTTTGCTAACGTCTATTGATTCACCATCCTTGCAGTTTCTCTCCAGATCTCGTCAAGTGATCCCGAAGGTGATATCCTTTGATCTTGGTTCTTCCAAATAAAAAGTTCATGCAGGAGACCAGGAAGAAGTATGAAGACTCCGCGCCCAAGCAAAGAAACATGAAGAAGCTTCCTGTTCTCCAGTGTTAGACATTTCCGGTGCATCCCATTATGCATCTTGTAAATATTTCTCGACATTTTCGAATGTCATTTTGTAAATTGTTATTACACCAAGTCCAAAGATGTAATATTTTCAAAACAAATTACACTTTGACTTTGGTCAAAGTTAGGTGAGATCTCCTAAAATCGCTCACCTAACTTTCCCTGATTTCCTCCATCTATTTCCTTCTTTTGCTCATCCCTCTTTCTATATAATGTGAGGGATTTTCATTGTAATTGATCTTTTAGCCTTTTGCAACGAAGTGCTGCCCTTTTGTAAGAAAATTTGTGAAACTTTGCGTTCATGCTTTGTGAATGAGATTCAATCAATAAAGAAAAGGATTGCAAGCCAAACTTTGCGTTGGATTCGATACTTTTGTAAGTTGATCTGATTTGGTAGTGATTAGTTCGAGGAATCTGAAAGACTCTAAGTAGTTGATGTAAACTTTGTGTTACATTTGTTATTTAGATTGCATTGTATTTCTTTTATCATTGGTTGAATGATCTATAAGACTTTGTGCTTATAATCATTCATGCTCTTGCATGTTCTTGTTGAATAATCTACAAGACTTTGTGCTTGTAATTATTCATACTCTTGGATACTTTGTCGAAGGATCTACAAGACTTTGTGCTTGTAATCGTTCGTGCTCATTGATACTTTTGTTGGATGATCTACAAGACTTTGTGCTTGTAATCGTTCATGTTGTTCAAGAATTGTTGCGTCTAAGAAGACTTTGTGCTTCTAACGTAGCAAACGGTACGTTACGCAGATCCAACATTGATAAAGCTACGGAACGACTTTGTGCCTTCGTGAGCTTTCCCTTTTTAATTTATTTGTTTGTTGTTAATTACTTCTGGTATCTCTACGCTTTGCTTTGACGAGATAGAGATATTGGCATTACTACTAGTTGTTCATTTCAAGTTATCAAGAATTCGGAACTTCCAACACGTGAAGCATTGTAAACATCTTCTCTGAAAAAAGAGAGAAGGATGAATGTAACACACTCCCCCCACTCCGTGAATTTCGTGTACATTTTGTAATTACTTGTGTGATTTACTATTGTTTCTCTTAGCAGTAAGAAGGGCGCCTCCCCTTTCCGAGAGGAGAGATTCATATCTCACATAGCTGTGGCTGAAGTCCAAGTTGTGTAATCTATCGAAAACTGATTACATAATTTTCACCCAACAGTTTTTTGGCGACTCTGCTGGGGACACGATACGCATTCTAAAGCCTCATGCTTTCGTTTGAAGTATACCTGTGTCCTTTTCTATTGTAATTTATTTTCTTATAATTTTTTCAAGATTTCACCAAGGACATGTAAATGGCTGCTCAAGGTCCTTGGGGAAATGCTTTTGGTCCATTGAGCCTAGTTCTACCCCTACATGCTCTTCCTGAAGGCTCACGGAAGAACTTTCCCAAGTTTTTTGGTGATGGGCAACATCCTGACGAGCACGTTACTGCTTTCTACATTGCTTGTGGAGTTCATGGTGTTGAATACGAAGATGTATCTGTAAGGATTTTTGTGGAGACTCTCCAAGGCGTTGCTGCAGATTGGTTTTATCATTTGGCACCAAGTACCATCACAAAATGGGCAACTCTAATAGCCAAGTTTGAAGAAAGGTTGAAGCCTCCTGAAGATGCTCATGCTTTGTTGGCTCAGCTCACCCAGTTGAAGAAGGAATCTCACATGCCCATGCGCGAGTTCATTGCTCACTTCAACAAGTTGACACGAAGAATTCCAACTGTTGCTCAACCTACAGCTGAGAACTTGAAATGTTTCTTTGTAAATGCTCAAGTGCCTGAGGTTGGTTTCCTATTGAGAAGAGCACCTCCAGCTACTCTTGTAGTTGTGCAGACCTTGGCGACAAAAATTGAAGATGATCTCATTCTTGCTGGGCAAATAAAAATTGACTCAGATGAATCTGAAGAAAGCTCTTCTTTGGAGTTATTTTCTTCCATCACAAGGAGGGATCCTATTGTGCAAAGGTTGGCAAATGAGCTATTTGACCTCAAAAAGCAGTTAGCTCAAGGCATGTTTTCTATGCCTTGCAAGGATGTACCAATGAGGTTAGTTTCAAATACTGCTTATAATTTTGCTATTGGTAATCAACACAAGTTATCTTCACCTCCAAAGAGGCTTGCTCTTGAGGTACCATTAGTAAAAGGAGCAGTGAAGCATCCTAACTCCGATCCAAGTGATCTCGCTGTTCTCTTCCGAGAAAAGGAAGTAGACATAGCTGGCGACTCCCAATTCTGGTTTATGCAGTCTCAGAAAGCCATTGATGAAGAGCAAAATGATGAAAGTCATTTTGTTGAAGTTCAAGTGAATGAAGACGATCTTGTCTTGAGATCTGAAAAGATGGACATGCATCCAGGTTTCAGTCAAGTTGAAAAGAATGCATCTGTGTCACGTGAGGACCTTCTTATAAATAATTCAGATTTTCCCAAGTCTGAGGATGGTGAACATCATATTGAGGTATGCAATGCAGTCATATCTTCATTTGAGTCACATAAAGGAGATCATCCCAATTAGCATGAGGTTGCCATGGTTGATGAATCAGTTGTTGAGGTAGCAACTGGCAAGAAGCATTCAATCTTTGATCGATCAAGGGAATGTCCCATAAGACATCTTGCTTGGTTGGAGGCCAGTGGGAAGACAGAGGTTCCACTTGCACCTGAGCGTGAAGATAAACTTGAGGATGCAGCTAAAGATATATTAGTAGATGCACAGGAGCAGCCTGCATTCAATGATTTATTTGGAGCAGCAATATATCCATAATATTTTCAAAGGTAGCTGAACCTGTTCATCTCTTTCATGAAGCAATGCTTCAACCTCATCTACATGTAGCTGCTAATGATCATGGAAGGCCTTGCAAGCTGCTGAAGAAAGGCAGCTATTTTGTTGAACCTGTGAATGGTTTCATTTGAGAAGGTCTCATTAGTGGCTAGTTTTAATTAGGTAGGTTTTTCCCTTTTCAATAAGTGCATTTGCATAAGTTTGCGTCTTGTTTTCGTAAATTCGTTTTTCGTCGTTCTCACCTGACTCCAAGCCCAATGGATAAAGGCACTTGAATTCTGGAGTTCTTCTCCCTTCATTCGTTTCAAAGAACGGTTGAAGGAAGATCCCCAATAGGAGCCTGCTGTTATCATGGAATCTAGCAGCGCTCGATTCACGGATAACCCCCCTACGAAACTTGTCTGTTTCTTAGGATTCGTGAAGTTCAAGTAGGCATAACGAGGTGATTTTCAAGCCACCTCGAAATGCGTTCCAAAGTCTCGAATAGTCAATTCGAGCATTCCCCCATGTTCGCCTCACGAAGACCTTCGAAACGAGCTCCTTCGCGAAGTCTCATTGTTCGTACTTAGCGAATTGTGAAAAATGTAGTGGCACTGAAAAAGTGCACTCCTGCCCTGAAGCCAAAAATTGGCTAAGTCTGGAAAATGCAAGGGCGCTAAAATTTAGCGCCCCTGCATGAAGTGACTTTTTCCAAAATGTAATAGCTCTAAATTTTAGCGCCATTACACTTTTTCCTGACACTTAAACTTTTTCTGGCCCTGGCGCGTTTCATCTTTTTCGCATTTTTCGTCAATCGTGCCACTTTTCGTGCCTAAATTTATTGCTCGACTTGAGTTAGGTTTTCGATTTTCTGTTTTGCTTAAAGGTGTTTTAATTCGCCATTTTCATTGTTATAATTTTTGTTCTTCCTCTCTTCATGCTGGGCGAGTTTTCTTGAAACTTCAAATACGTTTTTTGAGTTTTTCGACATCCCTCTCTGTTGATGTGGTTTTTGAGACCGCACCAACACAGAATAAAGTTTCCCAACGGATACCCTATCCTCTCTTGAACAAAGTATTCAGCATGCTAAGATTGCGAGTAAGATCATGCTTTCAACTCCAAGGTTCCTTGAGTGCGAATAGGCTCAGTTTGGCTCGATGTGATATTGCTGGTATGTCAAGGGGACTTACACAATTGTTCGACGCTAACAACAAATAGTAGTAGACTAAGGGCTTTCGTGTGATTCAAATGATTTGGCAGGAGCGCAAGTTTCCTAATTCTAACCGGAAATGAATTGAATTTAAAAGGGTGTAGGGCCTAAGAAGTTTATGTTCTATTCTAAATGCAGGATATGTGGAGCTTTGTTTCAATAGACTTCAACCGGATTTCACCTAGCCTCCGTCGGACAGCTTCAGTAAAATCGGTGCAATCTTCAAGGAAATAGCAAAAGATGTTCAAATTATGACTTAACATACATACACCATCAGAACGACGCATATAAGCATGTAAACCACAACCGAAGTTAAACTCAAGGTAATGTCCAGTTGACCACGCAAGGCGGACTTATCATCAACAAGCCGCTAGTGGTATGGAATAAAGCGAAGCTATCTCAATAAAACACCACACATCAAAGTAAGCTACTTGCATGAAATTAAGCTACTTGGATACGAAAGGAAGAAGAAACCTTGCTAGCATTTCATGACAAGATGAATTCCATCATCAATGAAAAGATCTATTATCATAAAATGTGTTACACAACAATCTCCTCAAAAGTTTTCAAAGGGAAAACTTTCTTTCTTCTCCAAATTATGCAAAAATGCTCTACAATGCTACACTATCTAGCTCTAATGCTCTCTCAATGTCTACTATTCCAATGTCTAATCTAATTCTAATGAATTACAAATGAGGGGGACTCCCCCTTTTATAGCTAGCCAAGTCCCAAAAGATGGCTAGGGTTACAATCAATAGAGTGGCCAGAATCGTGCCACCTCAGCCCTAAACGATATTGCCCTAAAAACTGCCACAGAGGAGAGTGGGGTAATAAATGCGCCATAATGTCCACCATCATCCTTCTAGAAGATTCCATTTGTAGACGCGTTCAGACTGTTCTCGATCTTCTTTCTTGGCGTTGTTCTTTGATTTCTTCCACTTGAGGGTCTTCATCTTCGTCACTTTGAGTTATACTAAGTCTCAACACTTAGCCATTTTCTTGCAACTTTTCCCCTTCGAGATTGAAACTCATCTTCATCGTGCTTCCACTTCAAGTCATCGTGCTCTGGCTTCAACATTTCTCCTAGGCAGTTCCTTTCAAATTCATCGTCTGGAGGATTTCACCTTGAAAACACATTTCCTTCACACTTGCCTTAGAAAATTTTCAACTTTCCCTTAGGAAATACATCAACCTGGTGCCCACTTAAAATCTTCATCCCAAAATTCTCGACAAGCTGTGGAAGACCTTAAAATCAACTCCTCATCGACAATCTTCGATACCCAGAAGAAAATTTTCTCAAGAACGCATCGAACCCATGGGTACCCAATGAACGGGTTCATTCAATTTTTTGAATTTTGAACCTTAGAAAATTATTTCCCTGTGAAATTTAAACCTGTTCTTCACATCTGTGAAGATCCTGTGTTGCTCTGACTTGAAAATTATTTATCAACCCTGTGCAGCTGGCACTCATTGACTTCACCTCTGGCCATTCCGTTCACGCTTCAGGAAAATTCATTACTTCACCAGACCTAGGCGTTTTCCCTAAGGGAGAAAATATTTTGTGCCTTAGAAATTTTTGAATCACTTCGAAAATTTTGCCTTAGGAAATTTTATATCCAACTCGATTAATTTTGCCTGTGAAAATATCAACTTCACTTAGAAAAATTTTCATAGAGGTGCCTGGCACATTTTATTTGTCTAGCCACCACTTCACATTTTGCTTCACATTTGAAAAATATTTATTTGAAGTCCCAACGCCTAGGAGAATTTTCCAACACTTAACATCTTAGGCGCATAGCACTTGGAGAAAAAAAAAATATATCACCATGCCCAATACTCATCTCACCTCATTCACTAACTTCATTTACTTTTTACACCCCAACTTGGGCGCATTTGGAGGGGTGAGGAAGACAAAACTCTTTGACTTTGTTGACTTTATTCATTTTGGGCGCATTTCAGCCTAGATGGAGGACGAATTTCTTACTTGGAAAATTCTCATGTATGTTATGCTTGAAGTGGGCGCATTTTTCTATGTGTGAAGGATGAGCATCTTTGACCCTTTTGACTCCTTAGCTGCATGGGCGCATTTTGGAGGTTATGAAGCACATGCAACACCACCTTGCCTTCCTTGTTTTGTCTTTACTTGCCATGCTTTGGGCGCATTTTGCACCTCCTGCAGGATGAAAACATTGACTTCCTTTTGACCATTTCTGTCTTAGGCGCATTTCTTGCCTTGAGGAGGATGAAACTTCATGCCTTAGTTAATTTTTGAATGCTCAGTCTTGAGAGGAGGGCGCATTTTGGCCTTGCTGGTGGATGAGATTCATTGACCACTTTGACCTTTTCTCTCCTTGGGCGCATTTTGCCAGTGGAGGTGGATATTTTCTCATACTTAGAAATTTTTGTATGCCACTACCTTGCATGTGGGCGTATTTTGACATGAGAGCAGGACGAGCTTGTGCCTTAGAATTTTTTAAACTCTCTCCATTCTCCTTTGGGCGCATTTCAAGGCATGAGCAGGATAGAAAACTTTGACTCTCCTTTGACTTTTACACCTTGGGCGCATTTTGCCCCTGATGAAGGATGAAGCCCAACACTTAGAGAATTTTCAAATCAACTCCTCAAGGATGGCGCATTTGGAGGTATCAGGCAGATAAAGCTCCAGACTTAGCTATTTTCTCGTCTTCGTCAGTATGTCATGCCCTGCTATTTATAGTAAGTCCCCTGATTTCTGCATCTTTGAAGCCCAGAATGTCTTGAAATTTCAAACGTAGCGTCCTCATAACCTTGTTATTCTGTCGACACTGCCACTTGCAGTTGACCTGCCATTTTTAGCTCGTTTCCATAGGTGGTTTACTATAAATAGTAACCTCTTGTTTCTGATAGCTCCACTGCTCCGATCGAGTTGAAATTTGAATGAGGCGATCCTCACCACGTGACCTGTTGGCTGACACTGATGCATGCAACTGATTTACTATTTTTAGCATGTTTCCAATTTGACTTACTATAAATAGTAAGTGCTCCGTTTGACTTGAAATTTCACTAGCAGATAGCCTGAAGAACGCCGATCGCGGTGGTTTACACCGGATTTTGAAGATTCAGAGTTTTTACGCCTATTTTTAGGCTCCAAAGTTGGAAACCCTAACTCGCTTTGCATGCGTATCAAATGAACTCTGTTTGCTCTTGTTTTTGCGACACTGCGATCAGCTCGTGATTCTGAACTACTGGGAGGCGGCTGCCGGGACACACCTGCTAAAAATAGCAAGTTCCTTACTGAGTGAGAATCTTCGTTTGCATGTCACACCATCGCGAAGCTCTCGGAAAACCCATCAGGAATTACCCGACATGCAAAAGAAACCTCGACATGCAAACCCTAAAAATAGCCTAGGAAGGCTGAATCCTGAAAGTGGTCATCTTGACTTGCATGTTACGTCATCGCGAAGGTCTCGAAAAACCTAGAAGGAATATCCAGACATGCAAAGAAAATCTCTGCATCTGGACCCCTGAAATTCGCCCCGGAAGCTAGACTGCTAAAAATAGTAAGTTGTCCATTTTTGCTCAAATTTTGCACGTAAGCAGTCTGATATACTCTGAGTGTGGTGTGACTGTCGGAATCTCAAAAATATTAACGAATCGCCTGTAATCTCACACTTACTAAAAATAGTAAGTACCTCGGAATCTAATGAAAACTTGCTGGGAGCGTGCTGGAAGCATACTGACAACACTGTTAGTCTCAACTTTCAATTATTCACTTTACTCGACCTCAAACTGACCAGGAAGACTCAAACCCTAATTTTAAGACTTAGCCAAATTTCACTCGTTTAAGTTCAAAGACGGGAACGTCCCCGAAAAGTAGACCATAGAAAAGAGACAGACGGAGAGAGAGAGACAAAAACCAAAGCCAAAAAGACCAGAATGGAGCAAAAATTAGGGGTCCCCATTTGAATGGGGCGATGTGTGAAAAAGGTCACAACACTCTCCAGCGTTTTTTGTGTTTCATCTTTGTAAGTTGTTACCCTTGCTTTCTCTTTATTCTCCAATTTCAATGGCAACTCCATGCAGACAAACACTTTGCAAACCTCGAGCGCCGTTTTCATTCACCATTACATCCATTTTCCAAAATCATGTCTCAGATGCAGAAGCGCTAAAATTTAGCGCCCTGACATGTTGAACATGTCAAAATAATTCTAACTCTGAAAGTGCAGGGGCGCTAAAATTTGGCGCCCTTGCATCAAAAGTCAATTTTCCTGAGATGTAAGGGCGCTGAATTTTAGCGCCCTTACACTTTTCACAATATTTTTCCAGACTTAGTCCTTTTTTGTGCAATGGAGCTGAATTTTCACACCTTTGCACTTTTCTTCCAGACTTAGTCATTTTTTGTGCAATGGAGCTGAATTTTCACACCTTTGCACTTTTGGCAGTTTTTATCTTAGTCTCTTCAAATTCGCTCTATTTCCATTTCAGACCTCGTTTCTTCGCTCCCGCATCATTTTCCGTGCCTAGTTGCTCGTTTCACGCTTGCTCAACATCGTTTCTCGCTTCACGCTTTCCAATGCTACTTTTTCTGCTAACGTCTATTGATTCACCATCCTTGCAGTTTCTCTCCAGATCTCGTCAAGTGATCCCGAAGGTGATATCCTTTGACCTTGGTTCTTCCAAATAAAAGGTTCATGCAGGAGACCAGGAAGAAGTATGAAGACTCCGCGCCCAAGCAAAGAAACATGAAGAAGCTTCCTGTTCTCCAGTGTTAGACATTTCCGGTGCATCCCATTATGCATCTTGTAAATATTTCTCGACATTTTCGAATGTCATTTTGTAAATTGTTATTACACCAAGTCCAAAGATGTAATATTTTCAAAACAAATTACACTTTGACTTTGGTCAAAGTTAGGTGAGATCTCCTAAAATCGCTCACCTAACTTTCCCTGATTTCCTCCATCTATTTCCTTCTTTTGCTCATCCCTCTTTCTATATAATGTGAGGGATTTTCATTGTAATTGATCTTTTAGCCTTTTGCAACGAAGTGCTGCCCTTTTGTAAGAAAATTTGTGAAACTTTGCGTTCATGCTTTGTGAATGAGATTCGATTAATAAAGAAAAGGATTGCAAGCCAAACTTTGCGTTGGATTCGATACTTTTGTAAGTTGATCTGATTTGGTAGTGATTAGTTCGAGGAATCTGAAAGACTCTAAGTAGTTGATGTAAACATTTGTTATTTAGATTGCATTGTATTTCTTTCATCATTGGTTGAATGATCTATAAGACTTTGTGCTTATAATCATTCATGCTCTTGCATGTTCTTGTTGAATGATCTACAAGACTTTGTGCTTGTAATTATTCATACTCTTGGATACTTTGTCGAAGGATCTGTTGTGACCTTTTCACACATCGCCCCATTCAAGATGGGGACCCCCTAATTTTTGCTCCGTTCCAGTCTTTTGGCTTGGGTTTTCTTCTCTCTCCCGCTCTGTCTCTTTTCTAATGTCTGCCTTTCGGGGGGGTTGTGTCCGTTATTGAGCTTCAATGCGAAAATTCTGACCAAGTCTAAATTTAGGGTTTCATCGTTTCTGGTCAGTCCAAGGTCAAGTAAAGTGAGAAAATTGAAAATTAAACTTAATGTTGTTGTCAGCAGACATTCAGCAGGCTTTCAGCCAAGTTTCATCAAATTCCAGGTACTTACTATTTTTAGTAAGTCTGCTATTCAGAGCAATTTGTCAGCTATTTTGAGATTCCGATCATCACACGGCATTCAGAGTATATCAGACTGCTTGCATGCCAAATTTGAGCAAAAATAGACAACTTACTATTTTTAGCAGTCTGGCTTCCGACACGAATTTCAGGGTCCAGATGCAGAGATTTTCTTTGCATGTCTGGATATTCCTTCTGGGTTTTCCGAGACCTTCGCGATGATGTAACATGCAAGACAAGGCGACTACTTTCAGGATTCAGCCTTCTGAGGCTATTTTTAGGGTTTGCATGTCGAGGTTTCTTTTGCATGTTGGGTGATTCCTGATGGGTTTTCCGAGAGCTTCGCGATGGTGTGACATGCAAACGAGGATTCTCACTCAGTAAGGAACTTGCTATTTTTAGCAGGTGTGTCCCTACACCACTTCCCAAAGAAATGCATTCACGAGCCGATCGCAGTGCCGCAGAAACAGAGACAAACGGAGATCTTTTCATACGCATGCAATGCAAATTAGGGTTTCCAGCTTCGGAGCCTAAAAATAGGCATCAAAAGTCAAAATCTTCGAAATCCGGTGTAAACCACCACGATCAGCGTTCTTCAGGCTATCTGCTGGTGAAATTTTGAGTCAAACGGAGCACTTACTATTTATAGTAAGTCAGATTGGAAACATGCTAAAAATAGTAAATCGGTTGCATGCATCAGTGTCGGCAGTAAGGTCACGTGGTGAGGAGCGCCTCGTTCAAATTTCAACTCGATCAGAGCATGGGAGCTATCAGAAACATGAGCTTACTATTTATAGTAAGCCACCTTCAGAAACATGCTAAAAATAGCAGGGTGACTAAAATGGTAGTGTCGACAAGACAACAAGGTTATGAGGATGCAGTGTGCGAAATTTCAGGCCGTTCCGAGCTTCAGAGACGCAAATTCAGAGGACTTACTATAAATAGCAGGGCACGTAAGCTGGCGAAGATGATAAAAATTTGTCTAAGTCTGGAATTTCGTCCAGCAGGCCTGGGAAAATGCGCCCAGATTGATGAAGAGGCATAAAATTTCTAAGTGTGAGTTCATCCTGCTCAGGGGTCAAAATGCGCCCAAGGCAGAAGAAAGTCAAGGAGAAGTCAACGTCATTCATCCTGCAGGCATGCTAAAATGCGCCCAAGTAAAGCTCAGAAGGTTAAAAAATTTTCTAAGGCATGAAAGAAATCCGCCTCACCCTCCTAAATGCGCCCATCCTGCAGCAGGGGTGAAATGCGCCCAAAACACAAAGGAGTCAAAGTGGTCAAAGGCTTTTCATCCTTCTCCAAGGCCAAAATGCGCCCAAACTAGGCCATGTGAAGACAAAAAATAGAAGGCGAAGAGTCACCCAAGGACGTTGGAGAAAGTTATCCACCAGCTACATGAAAATGCGCCCAATTTGAAAGAAGAGTCAACAAGTCAAACAATTTCGTCCTTCACATGCATGGAAATGCGCCCAAAGCAAGGAGAGGGTCAACAAGGTCAAAGTTTTTATCCTCCTCAAGGGCCAAAATGCGCCTAAACAAGTGCATGTCAAGACAAAGATTGGAAGTTGAAAGGTCATCCTCCTGCCAAGCCCAAATGCACCCAAGTTAGGATAGTAAAAGTAAGTGCAAGTGGTAAATAAGGTGAAAGATGCTCTAAGGTGTGGTGAACACAGGGTAAATGCTAGGCGCGCCAAGGGTGGAGAGTGTTGAGGATGCTTCCCTAGGCGTGGTTTTATTTTTCCTCCATCAAATACTATATGCGCCAAGAGTGAGGGAGTTATAAGGTGTTAGAAAATGCTAGGCGTGTGAAGTGTTGAGAGTAAAGTGCTAGGACGAGATTTTCCTCTTCAAGTCTAAGGTGCAAGGTGGTGAAGGCAAGGTGGCTAAGGCGTAATTTTAAAATTCTCCCAAGTATGCTAGGTGCCTAAGGTGATTTTAAAATATCTCTAAGGCGTTGGGCTTTTAAATGAATATTTCCTAAGTGTGAAGTGATATGGGGTGAAGTGAAGATAAAATGTACAAGGCGCCTCCGAGAATAAAATTTTTCTAAATGGAGTTGATAAAAAAATTCTCCTCCACTGGCAAACAAATAGAATTTTCTAAGGGAAATTCTTCAAATGCAAGAGATGATTTAAAATATTTTTCTAAGGCAAATTATTTTCTTCTTGGAAAATACGCCTAGAACCCAAGGTGATAAAATTTCTCAGGGCACGAACAACTTTTCTCAGTGATGAAGTCAGAAATGCAAGGTGAATTCAAGTTCTTCAGTCAGAGCAACGCAGAGTGATCACAGGCGAAGAACGAATTTAAATGATGAAAATAATATTTTTCTAAGGTTCAAAATTGAAAAATTAAATGAACCCGTTCGTTGGGTACCCATGGATCCGAGGCATTCTGAAGAAAATTTTCTTCTAGGTACTGGACGTTCGCGATGATGAATGGATTTCCAAGTCTTTCAAGCTTTGCCGACGCCTTTTCAGTGAAGAATTTAATCAGTGCTTGAATTGTGAATTTTCCTAAGGGAGAATTTTAAATTTTCTAAGGCAAAAACGAATAAAATGAGCTTTCAAGATGAATTTTCTTCTAATGATGAGTTCAAGAGGAATTGCTTAGATAATTTTGATTAAATTCTTCGAAGATGAATTTTCCAGAGCAGAAGAGAGTTAAAATTCGATTTCCAGTAACAAAGCTCCGGCTGGTGAGTAAAAAATGATGAATTTAAATTAAATTTTTGAAAGCAAAATCCAAAAATGCCAGTCAAAGTCAAGATTCTAGAAGAATAATATTCCCGACGACTGGAGACAAGTGTCAGAAACACCAGAGAGGGAAAATTCGAATTCTTGAAGTGGAGTAGTGGAGTTTAATGGCACTGGCTAAAATTAACTTCTTCTAGAATTCGAGTTTTGGCTATAAAATGAAGATGTTTTTCACTTGTTTTCACAGCTGAAGAAGGCGAACTTGCTCTGAGAGTGAAGTGTTGCAGTGAACTGTTGCTTGAAGAGTTTGAAATCTGAATGTTGCTGAGTTGAGAAAGGACGCCTTAAATTGCTGGAGAGCTTGAAGGAATTTAAATTTTGCTGAGAAGTTGAGTTTGCTGAAGAGGCGCACTTGGAAGTTAATCAAATTTGCAACTAAAGGAGACGCCTTGAGTGACTAGTAAGGTACGCCCTTGCTGGTTAAGGAAGTATTTGCTGAAGATTGAAGTTGCCTGTGTTGAAAGAGGGACGCCTTGAGGTGAAGTAAGTTGCTGAGAACTCAAAAGTACGAACTTGCTAGTTTGCTGATTGCTGATTGCTGATACGAAATAGTTGAAGTTGCTGATTGCTGGTTGTGAAGTGAAGTCATCAAGGTCCACTTAGAAATCTGTTCTAAGTGTCAGAATTCGAATTTATTCAAGAGAAGAAGCTGAGGTTTGCAAACACGAAAGTTATTGCAGCTTCTAAAGTCGATTGCAGCCCCTATACAATGCCTTATTTTATTAAATTTAATTGCTAATGAATGTTGTTGTTTGCAGATGGCTGAAGCAAGGACAACCGGAAAGGACAATGGTGCCTCCAGACAGGCTGTGATCAAGAAGCTCAGCAAGACATTCATGCCAGAATCAAAGTTCATTTCAAAGCTGGGCAAGTTGACAGACACTAACCTGGGCTCTGTCAACCTGGACACCTTCAAGAACAGGCTGTTTGGAATTGGAAGTCATCGGGCTTCGGTCACTTCACACAACATCGTCCGCAGTGGATTATACGCAGCTGTTGGTTTCCCGACAGCTATACAGTGTTCGAAGCTAATAATGGAGGGTGCTAACTGCTACGAGAAGGAACACCGGTCGATCACGACACCAGATGGCCAAGTGCTTGCCAATCTCACTCCGGCAGCCATTGGTGAAGCTTTCGGGATCCCGGTGCACAGGAATATGATTTACAAGTCCAGGGAGCGAGCGGAGCGGATGTATGCTTCTACTTTTGAACGGTGCATGGAGACAATTAACGCCCACTGGATGAGCACTCCCAAGCCTTCTCGTGCGAAGTTGCCGAAGCAGATCATAGCGGAGGACCTGAAATAAGAGTACTGTGATCTTATCATGATGCTGAGCAGGGTTGGTGGTTGCCCACAGTCTTACATTTTTGAGCCTTGGATGTTTTATTACATCAACCTGGTGCTAGAAGGCAAGGATTATGTCAATTGGGCTGAGATGATTAGCGCATAATATACATGGTTGGTGCCCCCGAAGCTTGAGGAGGACTAAAACGCTTTTACATGAGCTCCCATCTCATTTATATGTTGGCAACGTAATGATCTAGAGATACGTGGGGATTACAAAGAACCCCGCTGGATGCCCCATCAATTCAAAACTATGAGTAAGCAGACCTGTCCAGCACAACCTACTAAACGGTCAATGATTCATTCACCATGTATATCACGAGACGCTTCAAGAGCTTCTGCTACACCACGTAATCCCAGAGATGCCCGTGGAGTTGGATTTGAGAGGGTAAGGGTATCGCCGACCACCGAGATTTCATACATTAGGGTGTCGCAAGGATTTTCTTCTATACTCCATATATATAGGGCTGCCTGGCACCATGATAGAATAATAATGCTAGAGATATTCGACAAATATAGCCTTTGGATAAAAATCCAAGAAGAAGAAGAGGGGGATAGAGTCAATTTGTGATGGGAAACTCTACAGGTGTGTCCTTCCGGGATATGTTTTAGAAGCCGAAGTGAGCTTCAATTTTACCAATTCTCATATCATAATTAGCCGACAAAGACTACCTAATTCACCATAATATCAATTGCCCCTCATTGAGGAGTTCAAACATAAGCCACCATAGAGGATTACCGTATTGATGCGTTTTGATGAGATTGAAGCAAGGAAGAGAATGTTTCTGTTGCCGACACTGATCAGGAGTGTGAGGTAGTTCCGCCTGCACTGTGTTAATGAGGAGGATATGGATGTTGGTTCATCCAGACCATGCGCTCTGTTCTGGGATAATTCCACTTCCACCCTATAGATTGAAGTCAGAGTCCGAGGTTAAAGCGATTTAGATACTCTCCATCCCCGGTTATGATACCTCACCTGCATGGGTTGACAGAGAGTTACCGATTGAAAAGTAGGTCAATTGCCTTGACTTACAACATGATGGGAGATCACAGGACGCCCACCACTGGCAGGAAGAAGCAGATTACAAGAGGTCCAGAATCCAGAAAGAAGGAAATAGTTCGACAGGAGCCTACTCGGCCAGAGCCTCCACGAGTTACAGTTGCATCACCCTTGGAGACATGTTCTCCAAGTATACGGGAGGTCTCTTTATTTGCTGATCAGAGGATTGCATTGAATCGTAACCGCGGGTACAAGATGATATTCAGCTCCACGCGAGGGGAGTTGATTGGCAAGAGTGCCACGCAAATGTACCAAGTAGATCGACGATGATGATGAGGGGACCACACCGACCCCGCAAGAGTTCGAAGCGCCATGAATGATGATGATGATGATATAAGTGTCGTGACACTCTCACCCACTCCTGAGGACCCATGCCGAGCCCTCGCCTTTAATGAGGAAGAAGTTGAATAGGGTTAGAGAAGTCGAGGTACGTGAGCGAACCCTTCGACATACGCGCATGAGGTGCCCGGATTGGTTTAGGGATAGAAATGAGAAGAAGCCCCAGTGAGGAGCTTGATCCAGCCGGGTTGAAATGAAGAGTTCTTAAACCGGATCGCACCTCTACCAAGAAGAAGGCAAGAAAAATTTCAAGATCCGACCGGGAGGAGGATGGTTTCGCATCTTCAATGCTAAGCTGTCCCACGAAGTTGAAAGTGTGACCGGAATGAAGCAGTTCCTGAGAATTATGTGGTCACCACTCTGGATTTGGGACACCCTACTGGTGCTCAGATTGTTGAGGAGTGTGATAACTCCTTCCTCGCCCTCAAGGATAGGTTGTTCAAGAAAGAAGGAAAATACAAAAGGTTGAAACGAGAACACAAAGCCTTAATTGGATATGTTCAGCAGTTGTCTCGTTCTCGAGGGCAGGATGTACCAGTGATAGAGCCTCCAGCAGATATTCCTAGAGAGTCGATCAGCGGCTTAGTAGAGTTGGGGAGAATGACACAGGAGGCAGATAAATGGGTCACAGGAGTTCGTACTGAGACAGAGAAATTTATGGAGGACCTTGCCTTTGCCTTTCAGCAGGCCTCTACTATTTTGGCACGGATGGATGCGGTGGATCATGCTTGGGGTGATGCCTCTATCTATCAGAGTAGGGTGATCCAGCGTCTTGAGGTATTGAGGCATGTGCCATTGTAGTTGCTGATTGATGGAGGTGTCATTCAGGCGAATGACCGATATGATTTCTCTCGGTGGTATTCTTCGGCTATCACAGGGCGTGGCTTCTTCTTCGACAGTGGGGACATGATTCAAATTAAGTGGCTATGGCTAACATCATAGAGTATTCAAAACACCTTTGAGCTACATATTTGCTAGGCTCAAACTGTACGAGCAAGCTTTGATAATTTGAGGCTCGCTGGTGCCTCGCAGCATCGCTAAGACCTTGTAATGATGACTTTGAAAATAACGCTACTCTCCACTTTGATCCAACACTCAGGACTCTTGGCTGCTTGGAGAAAGTCTTGTACAAGGTATTGAGCATTCAGTCACCTGCAGTTAGAGTTTCAGCTAGATTGTGTCTGTTCCGATTTCACCGAGGTTGAGGTCAGTATTTCTAGTGCATTTGTTGAGCTGGCAAATGTGAGAGGCGCAAAATGGGAACACACTACTGGACGAGGATCTTCTAGAAGACTGAATATGGAGCATTTATTACCTTTTTCTATTTTGGGAGTGAGTGGGAATCTTTGATTCATTTAATGTACCACTCCCTGTTCTGGCAGTTTTTAGGGTTAGGGCTGAGGTGGCACGATTCTGGCCACTCTATTGATTGTAACCCTAGCCGTCTCTTGGGACTTGGCTAGCTATAAAAGGGGGAGTCCCCCTCATTTGTAATGCATTAGATATTGGAATAGTAGACAGTAGACATTGAGAGAGCATTAGCATTAGAGCTAGATAGTGTAGCATTGTAGAGCATTTTTGCATTATTTGGAGAAGAAAGAAAGTTTTCCCTTTGAAAACTTTTGGGAGATTGTTGTGTAACACTTTTCATGATAATAGATCTTTTCATTGATGATGGAATTCGTCTTGTCATGAATTGCTAGCAAGGTCTCTTCTTCCTTTCGTATCCAAGTAGCTTAATTTCATGCAAGTAGCTTACTTTGATGTGTGGTGTTTCGTTGAGATAGTTTCACTTTATTCCATACCACTAGCGGCTTGTTGATGATAAGTCTGCCTTGCGTGGTTGACCGGAGATTATTTTGTGTTTAACTTCAATTTTGATTTATATGTTTATATGCGTCGTTGTGATGGTGTATGCATGTTAAGTCATAATTTGAACATCTTTTGCTATCCCCTTGAAGATTGCACCGATTTTACCGAGGCTGTCCGACGTGAGGCTAGGTAAAATCTGGTTGAAGTCTATTGAAACGAAGCCCCACATATCCTGCATTTAGAGTAGCATATAAATTTCTTAGGCCTTACCCCTTTTACTTTCCGTACATTTCTTATTAGTCTTAGGAAAAGAACCACATTGCCAAATCATACACGTGAGAATCCCCCTTCAAATCATACATTAGCTGCTGACTGCAAGAAATCTGAACAATTGCGTAAGTCCCCTCGTACGAACACAGCAATACACATCAACCAAACTGGGTCTATTCGTGACTTTAAGGAACCTTTTGAGTTAACGCAGAACTCTCTCGCAATCTTAGCACGCTGAATACTTTGATCAAGAGAGAACGGAGTAGCCCCAAATTATTTTGTTCTTCGCTGATTGGTGAGGTTCTACAAAATCGCGATTACCAGGATCTAAGGCATTCGTGCTTGTAATCGTTCGTGCTATTGATACTTTGTTGGATGATCTACAAGACTTTGTGCTTGTAATCGTTCATGCTGTTCGAAGAATTGTTGCGTCTAAGAAGACTTTGTGCTTCTAACGTAGCAAACGGTACGTCTACGCAGATCCAACACTGATAAAGCTACCAAACGCATTTCGCCTGTGAGCTTCCCTTTAATTTATTTGTTTGTTGTTAATTACTGTATCTCTATGCTCGCTTTTGACAAGATAGGATATTTGCATTAATACAGTTGTTCGTTTCAAGTTACTGGGTGAATTGAACTTCCAACACGCGGAAGCATTGTAAACATCTTCTCTAAAAAAAAAAGAGAAGGATGAATGCAACACACCCCCCCACTTCGTAAGTATTGTGTACACTGTGTAATTACTTTATTTGTTTTACCATCGCTTCCATCAGTAGAAGAAGGGCACCTCCCCTTTTCTAAGACGAGAGATTCATATCTCACATAGTTGTGGTTGAAGTCCGTTGTGTAATCTATCGAAGTTTTATTACATAATTTCACCCAAACACCGGAAGAGAAAGACTCATGAATCTCGGGTTGGGCTCTAAACAAAGTTTAACAGGTAATCCCTCCGTAACAATCTTCTTTAACGGGACCTGGCTCTCGCAATGAATCATTCACCGGGCTTCATCGATTAGTCCGCAGCCGAAATCAAAGGCTAAGTAGGGGGGTCAATGTACCGGTGAAAAGTTGAAAATATAAAAAAAAAAAATGACTTAACACTGGTTGAAGTGGGCGCCCCTAGCCAAGAAGGGCGCCCAACTTCTCATGCCTTAGTGAAATTTGCAAAATTTTCAAGAAGTCTCAAAATTGCAAAGGGGAAGAAGGCGTCCAAGTTCAATGATCAAAGATTTTTAGGGTTTTGAAAATAAAAGCAAAAGAAAGCAAAACTAAAACAAAACCCTAAGTCTATTTAACACCTCTCTTCAATGTAATTTTTATTATTTTTGCAGGTAGCATTCAAAGGAGAAAGTTGGAGCAGCAAGTTTGAAGAAATTTTTCAAGATTCAAGAGCTCAGTTTGCTGGTTATTCATCAAATTTTTCAGACCAGCAACATAAACCCTTGCTTTTTCATGCTTTTTCATCCAAAAGATCAAATTTTTCAAGGAGAAGGCCAAAGTTTTCAAATTTTCAGCCATCTGGGTCTTTTCACTTCATTCTTCTGAAGAAATTTTCAAGAACTTCATCAAGTTGCAGCAGCTGCTTTTTATTTGCATGTCAGTGAAATCCTCAGTGCATTCAGTTTTCAACCATTTGGGTCCTCTCAAATCAGTCTTCTGAAGAAAACCCATATCACAGCTTTTTTTTCAAAAAAGTTTCAAATCGTAGGGTTGGCTGTTTTTTCGATCAGCCATCAGTATTTTGAAAATCTAATCAACTGGGTTCATTTCTAATCATATTCTGAACAAAACCCAGGTGCCAACCTTTTTTGGGAAAATTGAAGAAATTAGGGTTTGTTGCTTTTTCAGGAAAAATTCAAAATTTTCAAAAACGGACGATCTGGGTTGTCTTACAACGAAATTCTGAGCAAAACCCATATCTTAGAAAAAATTTCAAAAAATTTGTTCGTTGGAGCAAGAAAATCAGCATTCTAAAAATAGTAAGTTGCTGAAAACTTGTCTGAACATAGGCGAGTTTACAGTCATTCTTCAAGATCTCCAAAATGGAGTACACTTCCAATGTTTTCAAGACTGGATCAACTCTTTATCATGATTACATCAAAACAGCTGAGACAGATTTGCATCACATCAAGCCGGTGTTTGATTTACATGCTTTGGAGAGCGCATGCAACACCTCAATTAGGAACCTGGGACATTCTGGACTCCTCGCAACAACATCTATTCCTATATCAATTCAGAGTCTTGAGTTCGTAATTGCTTGAATCAAGCATTACAACCCGGCTACAAGGGAGATTTTGTCAGTTGATGGCAGGTTGATTTGCAGTTTGAAGCCTGATATGATCGAGAAGTGTTTTTCCATTCCCCCTTGGCCTGAAAGTGTTACTATCTTAAAGGGTGAATGTGAAAGGATATGGGACATGCACAAAAAAAAATACAACAAGAAGATTGTACCGAAGTGAATGAAAGAAAAACATGACTCTGCCAAGTCACACTTTGATGATGTTAGCAAGGTTTGAAAAGGTGGCCAATGAGGTCGAAGATTTCTTGAGATCTGTTGCAAATGTTGAAGATATTCTAGAAAAGCGGTGTTTTTCTATTGAGGGCATAGATGCACCGAACCGGGACAATTTTTAATTTTCTAGCGGATATGATCGAGCTTTAAAGCAGCTTTCTTCTAGAAGCTTTCTTTCCCGCTTTCTTTCTATTCTTGGAATAATTCTTATCCATTCTTTGAGAAGAGAAAGAAGATAAAATGTAATAGTTGGCGTTTCCCGCTTTTTCTGCTTTCTTAGGTGTTAGATGTTATCTTCTTTTTAGATTTAGAAATAAAGCTTGCTTGTTGAGCAAGCCCTAGATTGTGAAAGCAAGGAGATTTTAGGGTTCCCTATTCCTCTGCTTGCCTATAAATAAGAGCCTTTGCTCATTAGTTTTCTTTAACGGTTATTGTGATAGCAAATTGCGAGCCTGTATTGCAGCAAGTTGTTATTCAATTTCAGCTCACTTTGTTTTAACCATGCTAGTGATAGCAAAATGCTAAGCCTATTGTGCCTTCTATTTGTTATTCAAGTGTTGTTCAATTGTGTTGTGATAGCAAATTGTTGAGCCTCTTTAGCCAACAAGGAATATTGTGATTGTTGTTTCTATTGTGTAAGAACAAGATTGCAAGCCTCTTTAGCTGCAATTTTTTGTTCCAGGCATGTTAGAAGTGAGTTTTGTTCTAGAAGTTTGAGTAATAAAATCATGAGCCTCCTTTGCCTTGATATAACATCTCAGATTTCCATTATTTATGTTCTACTTTTATGATCTTGATTTCAACTTACATTGAAGTGTGTAGATGTTTGTTAAGAGAGAGTTTATTGAAGTATTTTGTCAGAAATCAACCTTGTTCATTTCTAGTTTCTCTTGCTCTGCTTATTACTTGAGAAGTTAGAAACGTCTTTAGTTTAAGTTAGTCGTAGTTGAAGTTCTCAAAACAGAAAATCTCAGCTGCGGCGTTTGTGTTTAATAAACCTTGTGCTCTAAGCTAATCAAAAAGATAGGCAACTTAGTTCTTAGTTTACTTTCTTTCAACACCATCAGCAAGAGGGAGCTTCCCCTCCTAATTTGAAGAGCAGTTTATCTGTGCATAGCTATCTGTTTCAAATACACATTCCAGAGGTGCGAATTTAAATGCCAACATTACACTTAGACAATTTGAAGAAATGAGTAAAAGTCTTGTTAAATCAGTCAAAAAGGTCAAAATTTGGGTGTGCATGTCTTGCATGAGGGGTAAAAACATGAAATTTCCAAAATCTGACGATCTGGGTCTGCTCAGAGTGACCTAATCTACAAAACCCAAATCTCAGTTTTTCATCCCTACTTTTTAGGAAAACTGCTAATTTTAGAAATTTTCTAAAAATTAACTTTTTTGGGTTTCTTTTGAAATAGATAATGGAAATTTTTTCTAAAAATAGAAAGTTGGTCCATTGGGGTTCAAACTGATTTTGATTGGCTCGAAATACTTCCATATCAGGTTGGTGTAGTTAGAATCTCAAAAAGATCAGTTTTGCCCTAGTGGGTCTATTCTGCTTTTTCAGAGGCATATCGAGAGCTTCGAGGTCATCAATGGAGGTCAATCAGTTGCCAGGCGTCAGATTCAACACTCAAGCATTCAACAAAAGATGAGTCGATGAGCAAGCACAACGAACAAAGAAAGAAGGTGAAAATTGGGAAAATTTGACTGTTTGCTTGAATTGGGCGCCCCAGGTGAAGAAGCACCCACCTTTTTAGGGCATCAAATGACGGAATTAGGGTTTGAAACTCCAATGAAAGTTGTTCAGTTTCCTTCCAACTCTGCAACGAGTTCGACAGTGCAGTCAATGGATCACCTAGTCGCCTGGGATTCAGAGCTGAACAGGGAAGATTCAAACAGAAGTCAGAATGAAAACATGAAAATTATCAAAATTTGACTAAGTATAGGAACTTTGGGCGCCCCAGGTGAAGAAGGGCGCCCAGCTTTTTGGAGCATCTAACTCAGCAGTTAGGGTTTGTGAATATGCTCAATCTCTTCAGTATTCAGCTAGCTTCGCAACGCCTGTCTTCGTCACAGCATCCGACCGTCCAATCTCTGGCAGATTCAGATCAAAGTGGAACATATAGAATAGAGTTTTGAACTTGAAGATGAAAATCAGATGAAAAATAGTTAAGTATGGAGCAAATGGGCGCCCCAGGAGAGGAGAGGCGCCCAAGTTTTCAAGGATCTAAATAGATGAATTTGCAGATGTAGCTCTAACTCTGATTTCTTCAGATTTGATCAGGCTCTCCAATGAGACCTTCAGCATGTCAATTGGAGTTTGCAGTCGTCAGATACGAGAAGCTGAACAGAGGGTTTGATGAGAGCTAAGAATTGAGATTCAAAAGCAAACATGAAAAATATTCTAACTCTGATGAGTTTGGGCGCCCCAGCTTGCCAGGGGTTCCCAACCTTTGAAGGCCCAAATTCAACTGTTTGATGAAGTTTCTCCCAGGAGACCCCTCTTAATATCTCCTTAGCTTCACAACGAGCATAACCATCAGTCAATTCGATGCCCGGATCACCAGATTCAACAAGATCATCTGTAGAAGAGGAGTTAATGAAGAAATTAAAAATATTCTAAGTCTGTTAAGGATGGGCGCCCCTGGGGAGGATGTGCAATGATGATTTTGAATGATCAAACGAAGTTTTCCGCCAGAGACACCTCCAGAACAATCTTCTCAGAATGGGTCAGGCTCCGCGATGAATCATTCAGCTTGCTCATCAGATTAGTCTGCAACCAAGAAATCGAGGTCAAAGTAGGAGGTTAAAGATGTGCAAAGTTGAAAATATCAAAAAATGACTAACACTGCTTGAAGTGGGCACCCCTAGACAAGAAGGGCGCCCAACTTCCCATGCCTTAGTAAAATTTGCAAGATTTTCAAAAGTTTCAAAATTGCAAGAGGATGAGGACGTCCAGGTTCAATGAACAGAGGTTTTTAGGGTTTTTGAGGATGAAAGCAAAAGAAAGCAAACCTAATTCAAACCCTAGGTCTATTTAACACCTCTCTTCAATGTAATTTTCATTATTTTTGCAGGTAGCATTCAAAGGAGAAAGTTGGAGTAGCAAGTTTGAAGAAATTTTTCAAGATTCAAGAGCTCAGTTTGCTGGTTATTCATCAAATTTTTCAGACCAGCAACGTAAACCCCTGCTTTTTCATCCAGAAGATCAAATTTTTCAAGAAGAAGGCCAATATTTTCAAATTTTCAGTCATCTGGGTCCTATCATCTCTTCTTCTGAAATTTTTTTCAAGAACTTCATCAAGTTGCAGCAGTTGCTTTTTTGCTTTGCATGTCAGTGAAATCCTCAGTGCATTCAGTTTTTAATCATCTAGGTCTCTCAAATCAGTCTTTTGAACAAATCCCATATCACAGCTTTTTTTTGGAATTCTAGAGTTGGTTGCTTTTTCGATCAACCATCAACATTTTTCAAATCTAATCAACTGGGTTCATTTCTAATTGCATTTTGAACAAAACCCAGGTGCCAGCTTTTTTTTCGTGAAAAATTGAAGAAATTAGGGTTTGCTGCTTTTTCAGTCAAAATTCAAAATTTTCAAAAACGGACGATCTGGGTTGTCTTGCAACGAAATTCTGAGCAAAATCCATATCTCAGAAAATTTTCAAAAAATTTGTTCGTTGGAGGGAGAAAAATCAGCATTCTAAAAATAGTAAGTTGCTCAAAACTTGTCTAAACCTAGGCGAGTTTATAGTCATTCTTCAAGGTTTCCGAAATGGAGTACACTCCCAATAATTTCAAGACCAAATCAGCTCTATATCATGATTTCATCAAAACAGATGAGACGGACTTACATCATATCAAGCCGGTGTTTGATCTACACGCTTTGGAGAGCGCAGGCAACACTACCATCAAAAACCTCGGACACTCTGGACTCTTTGCAGTAGCGTCTATTCCTATATCAGTTCAGAGTCTCGAGTTCGTAATCGCTTGCATTAAGCATTACAACCTGGCTACAAGGGAGATTCAATTAGTTGATGGCAAGATGATTTGCAGTTTGAAGCCTGACATGATCGAGAAATGTTTTTCCATTCCCCCATGGCCTGAAAGTGTCACTATCTCAAAGGGTGAATGTGAAAGGATATGGGAAATGCACAAAGACAAGTACATCAAGAAGATTGTACAAAGGTGGATGAAAGAGAAGCATAAGACTTTGCCTAAGAACGTCAGGCGAGGAGAGTTCAAAGATGAGATTGCTATCATAATCACCTTGCTCAACCGGGTAACTGGATCAGAAGATGCTACCAAGTTTCAGCCTTGGATGTTCTACGCCATACACCACATCATGAAGAAGATTGAGTTCTATGATTGGTCTACCTTGATCAGTGACAACCTTCATTAGTAGATAACAAAATACTTCTAGTTTCATGAATTCCATATGGTTTCTTACCTAGTCTACCTGGTGGCCTATCAAGGTCAATTCAGAGGGTTGAACACTGAGGGATCATTGAGCATACAACATATCTACAACTACTATCCTCAATTGGAATTCACGAAGTCACTGCATCACTACAAGAGGGTGAATGAGGCTTTTCTGATGTACACAGTGTGGGACCTGGACAATGAATTGCACGTCCGTATCTCTTCAGTTGCCAGGGAAGCAATGGCGGAATGGGCAGATTGGTTCATACAATTTCCAACATTCACCTATCTCAGAGTCTATGGCTATCTAGGTGCCCCACTCATGCTACCAAGGTACCCGTCAGACGAAGTTGTCTTCATGGAGTTCTTAAGGTAGGCACACGATGTCCACGCTTTCTTGAGGAATAGAAAGAAACCCTCCCTCAATTTTCCATTGGGACTGGGAATCTATACATGCAGGACAGCAACAAATGCTAAGACAATGGGAGATGAGTTAGACAAACTCGGTCTCAATCCTTATAGCGAGAGACGATCATATGACCCTCATGACGTCTACGCTGGCCGACTTGAGAAAAACTATGCTCACATATCCGCTCTTGAAGATTTTTGGGCCAATTTTACAGATGAGTTAGAGGTGTGAAGGCGTAGTTACAGCAGGCTTACTCTTCACCAGATGAAAGACTGCCTACCAGAAGACATTGAAGGGTTATCAGATGATGATGAGGATGTGCTTCTTCCGATGTATGGTTAGAAGCGAATTGAAGATCAACAAAAAAGGATGAGGCAAGTCCTCAAACATAGCAAAGTCTTCCTAGTTCTCAAAAGGAAGAAGTCCATACCAGCAACAGAGCCACCAAGAATACAACTGTCATTTCCATCCTCTTCCAGAGCACAATCAAAAGGGAAAGGTGTAAGTCAGTCTCAAGATGGTGTGAAGGGCAGCAGATCAGCCAAAAATGTAAGAAGGTTAGACTTCTCAGACATAGTCATATAGGAGCCATCAACAGTTGAAGCAGAAGCTCCTCCAGAAGAGCCTATACCTCAGAAGGAGACAGAAGAAGCACCCTTTGCACATGATTCCATACCACTGACAAGGTCTTCACCAATCCACATTGACCTGGATATTGAAGATGATGAAGAAATTGCAATTATACCTCCTAAGGAAGTTAGTAAAGATACTATCGTGTCTTGGCTTGAGAACTCCTTGGGAAGGGTAAGAAGAAGACCTTCATATTAGGTGAATTTTGATGACCTGATAACATTTATCAGGAACCTCCTAAGAAGAAAGCAATGAAGCAAGTTCACTTTGATAGGAATCCTAATGGTGAGATAGTCATGGAGACTGCATTACCTCCAGAGGATAAAAACAAAGATGAAGTTGAGATGGACGACTTTGTGATGGTTAAGGCTAACCTTGGTAAGAACACTAGCATGTTGATATCAATCTATTCAGAGTTGTGTCTAAAAGCCTCCAGGAAAGAGTGATCAAGGATGGAGAAGACAAAGCAGCCCTCAAGGCTGAAATACAGCAGCTCAGACTTTTCATTTCTAATCTTGTCCAGGGTACTTCACAGGCGACCCAGCTGCTGCCCCAGGTTTTAGAGACACCAGCTGATCATTATCAGTTGAGACAACTGGTCATTTATGGGAAAAAAACTCAAGAGTGGATTGAGAGTTTCATTGTCAGAGGAAAGGTCTTGGCACAAATGTTTCAGTTGAGAGAAAACGCTCATGAGCTACGTCAAGGTATCCAAGGATTTGAACAATCAGTGGCTGAAGTAAAACCAAGGCATGAAATCATCATTGTTGATTTAGATACAGGCTATGGTTCAGTGGCTTCAAAAGAACACAAGAGGCAGATTCTTGCTTGGAGAGAGCGTCATGCCTTCAAGGTTAAAACTTACAAGAGGATATCCGAAGAGTTTATTGCCTACAGACAAAGGGTGATTGAAGCTCTTCTTTTCATCAACGAGTTTGTCACAGAGATTCCTTCTTGGTACAGTCTTGAAGATGGTTCCTACGTCGGGCTTGGTGAAGTACAAGCTCAATTTCAGAGTGTTGTTCGCGGCTGTGACGACAGCAATACAGTTGGCGGGAGAATGAGTCACCTTGCCATGATGTCAGCAAGATTTGAAAAAGCGGCCAATGAGGTCGAAGATTTCCTAAGATCAATTGCAAATGGAGAAGATATCTTGGAAAAACGTAGTTTTGCTATTGATGGTATAGATGCATCGAATCGGGACACAATTTCTAACTTTCTAGCAGATGTGATCGAGCTTTAAAGCAACTTTCTTCCCACTTTCTTTCTATTCTTGGAATAATTCTTATCCATTCTTTGAGAAGAGAAAGAAAATTAAATGTAATAGTTGGCGTTTCCTGCTTTTTCAGCTTTCTTAGGTGTTAGATGTTATCTTCTTTCTAGATTTATAAATAAAGCTTGCTTGCTGAGCAAGCCCTAGATTGTGAAAACAAGTAGATTTTAGGGTTCCCTACTCCTCTGCTTGCCTATAAATAAGAGCCTTTTCTCATTAGTTTTCTTGAACCATGCTAGTGATAACAAAACGTTGAGCCTAAGTGTCTTCTATTTGTTATTCAAGTGTTGTTCAATTGTTTTATGATAGCGAATTGTTGAGTCTCTTTCAGCCAACAAGGATTTATTGTAATTGTTGTTCTCTTCGTGTAATAACAAGTTTGCAAGCCTCTTTAGCTGCAAGTTCTTGTTCCGCGCATGTGTTAGGATAATCTTTTGTTCCAGAAGTTTGAGAAATAAAATCATGAGCCTCCTTTGCCTTGGTATAATGTCTCAGATTTCTGTTATTTGTGTTATGCTTTTATGATCTTAATTTCAGCTTACATTGAAGTGTGTAGATGTTTGTTGGAAAAGAGTTTATTGAAGCACTTTGTCAAAGAATCAACCTTGTTCATTTCTAGTTTCTCTTGCTCTGCGTATTTCTTGAGAAGTTAGAAAACGTCTTTAGCTTAGGTTAGTCGTAGTTGAAGTTCTTATATCAGAAAATCTCATCTGCGGCGTTTGTGTTTTATAAACCTTGTGCTCTAGTTGATCAAAAAGATAGGAAACTTAGTTTTTAGTTTACTTTCTGTTGGCGTAACAACTAACACCTCTGGAGTAAGAGTTGCTACGAACAGCCTATGTACACTACGCAATGAGTGCTCTTCAAATTAGGAGGGGAAGCTCCCTCGTTGTGCTTTACAAAAATACCTGCAAAGGGAAATAAACTAAACCAATTCCTCGGCCTTTTGTTTCAGTCTAGAGGTATAAGGCTTTCTTGAAAACTAATACGCTGTAGCTGAGTTTTCTAGTTTCGCAGATTCACTAACTACAACTAAACTTAATAACTTAAATTCTATCCAGTTCCCTCAAGAAAACAGAGCATGAGAAAACGGAGCAAGGTTATGACTATTAGACGATAAACGTGTTTAGATTCTCTACTTGAAGGCAAGGTGGCGCAACTATCATCTCAATCTGAACAAGTTTATTGGCACAAAACAGATTTAAGAATTTACCATGATAATCTTATGAAACCCTATGTGGCATAACACTTGATTATAATAGTAAAGACTCGCAAAACAGATTTATCATCACAATCTTATGAAACCCTATGTGGCATAACACTCGATTAAAATGATAAAAGATTCACAAAACATATTTATCTAAACTAAGGGAAGTATTTACCATGACAACCTTATGGAACCCTATGTGACATAACACTTGATCATAACAGTAAAGACTTCTCAAAACAGATTTATCATCACAATCTCACGAAACCCTATGTGGCATAACGCTTGATCAATAATGACAAAAGATTCACAAGACATATTTATCTAAACTATGGAAAGAATCCACTATCACAATTGCATGAAACCCTATGTGGCATAACAATTAACTGTAATAGCAAAGACGCATGAACAAATACCAAAAGAGCAATATTGAGGGCAAGGTAGGCGCAGCATATATTTCTCTCTCAAGCAAAAGTTAATTACAAATGAGCAAAAGCTCTTATTTATATACATCAAGGTGTAGGAACCCTAAAATCACCTTGAGTTCACTACAGTTATTGCAATGCATGCAAGTTATGCGCCAAACCCTAATGAAGTAAACTATACAGTTAACTGGAAAGCTACCATCAGTTAACCGGTACAAATAACCTAAATGGACCATGTGCAAGCATGCACGCCCCTATTTAAAGCAAAGTTAACTGGACACTACCTTCGCTTAACTGGAAACCCTAACCCTAACTCCTGTGTTGATAATTCCAAGGATGAGATAAGCATGTGTTAAGTCAGCAAGTGAACTGAAGACTGGAAGTCAAGTTAACTGCTGCTCAGGACTCAACCCTTGAAATTAACTGCACGTTCGAACTGGCAGATCACGCCATGTCAACTCGGTCTAACACTTCGACCAAGAACTTATCGATCTCTCTGTCATCTGGCACTTTGACGCTGTTCAAAACAACAGTCTGTTTCTTTAGTTCTCTGCCACTTTCTGTGATTGTGTGCATGCCATCTTTACATTCCTCAGTCGCCTTTCTGAAACTGGCTACAATTATTGAAATATTCTCTAACCTAGGCGCCATAGGTTCACCTTCAAGGCTGTCACGAATCAGCTTCTCGAACTCTGCTTGAACTTTATCCAACTCAACATACGTGCCATCTTCCAGAAGATAATGACACGGAATCTGAACAACGAAGCCACTGACCAGTGCAAGTACTCCAATCACATCATCCTTGAGTGAAAACAATTTGGTAGAGATCTTCTCACATATTTCTGTTCTGAGAAGGTGCTGCTCTCTCCAAATAAAAACTTTGTCTTGGTCCTCAACAATCTCCAAGGCATCATATGCAACTGATAACTGAGATACCAGAACACGATCCTTTGCCAAGTTCTCTGCAACTGCAATCTCAAGCGACTGAACACCCTGACGGAGTTTATGCGCATCACTTCTCAACTGATACAGATCTGCAAGAAGAGTTTTACCAGCAGCAACTAAATTATCAATCCAGTTGTCTAAAAGTCTGCCATGACTAACCAACTGATCCAATTTTTGTTGTTCTGCAGGTGTATGCTGAGGAAGAACAGGTGCTCTACTCGAATTCCCATGAACAAGATCAGAAATGTATCGACGAAGTTGACCAATTTCAGCTTTAAGTAATGCCTTATCTTCTCCATCTTTGGTGATACGCTCTTCAAGATTATTGGTAACAATCTTAAGAAGAGATACATCTGTCTCTCGTGTAGTCCTGCCAAGATTAGCCTTAGTGAATGTAAAGTCACCAACTTCGACTTCATCTAAGCTTTTACCCTCTGGAGGAACTGCAACTTCAATAACAATCTCGGATTCAGGAGTCTTCTCAATGTGCACCTGTTTCTTTATCTTCTTGTTTGACCTTCTCTGATAAGGTTCACCGAACTCAGATAAATCAAGGTTGTATGATGGTTCACGCCTCTGTCTCCCTAAAGACTTCTCGAGCCAACAAGACTGAACAATATTCTCAATTCGCGGAGAGACTGTCCCTGATGTATCAACCTGTGGTGGTTCAGGTGTCTCCGATCCAGCCTGAATTGGTGTCTCAGGCTCAGAATCTATGTCAATGGGCTGCACGTGAGGCAAACTAGGAGGTGAAACGTGAGGCTCAGCCTGAATGACTGTCTCTACTGGAACCTCAGGAACATGTTCAATTTGTTTCTGCTTCCTTTTACCAGTAGCCCTTTTCCCCGTGTTTCCACTAAGTCTAACCCCTTCAGGAGGTATAATAATGGCCTTGACTCTAGGTCTTGCTCTAGAAGTAGAAGGCAACGAAGAGAAACCCTTTGGCGGCTCTGCTACAGGAACTGACTTCCGTGTCCGTTTGCTCTCCAAGAATAACTTGCTAGTCTTGATAACTGATCTGGAAACCTCTTCGATAGAAGTATTCTCCTTGGCATACCAATCAGGTGAGCGAAGTGGCTGCCGAGCAACTTGATCCTTAACATAAGAATTGAGAAGAACTTCTCCATCATCATCGGATAGACCATCAACATCTTCTGATAGGTAATCAGAGAGCTGACCAATAGTGAGTCTACAGTAGTGACGACGACGGACCTCGAATTCATCTTCACAATTTGCCCAGAAATCTTCAAGTGCTGGCGCATGTGCAATCCCTCGCTCTAACCGATTTGCATAATGTCCAAGAGGATCATAGGAATGCCTCTCAGTATAAGGCTTGAGTTTGAACCTTTCAATCTCAGTAGACATATGCCTGGCATCTGTTGCAGCATCACATGTGAAAATTCCCAATGTGAATGGAAAATTAGCTGCAGTCTTATGACGACTACGAAGAAAGAAATGAACGTGCTGCATCTGTCTGAGGAACTCCATAAAAATGAGCTTATCTGAAGGGTATCTTGGTAACATCAGGGGCTCTCCAACATATCCATAAACACGAAGGTATGTGAAAGTAGGAAACTGGATAAACCAATCCGCCCAAGTTTCCATCGCTGATTTGGCCTCGGCGGAAATACGAATGTGCATCTCATCATCAAGATCTCTTACTGTTCTCATGGAAAAATGATCATTCACTGCTTGGAAGTCCTGCTCGGATTGAGAAAACTCCAACTGAGGATAATACTCATGAACACGCTGAACACTGAAAGTGCCATTGGTTTTAAGAAACCTGTAGCTACCTTGAAATGCAACCAGGTAGACCAAATAGGATATCATATGAAACTCGTGATACTTGAGAAAGTTAGTAATTTGCTGATGTAAGCAATCACTAATCAACATAGCCCAATCAAAACGCTCTGTACCATCAAGAATTCTGGTAATCAAGTAAAACATCCATGAACGAAAAGTGCTAGCATCTGATTGACCAGTAACTCGGTTAAGTAAAGTTATCAAAACAACAACTTCCTCTTTGAATTCTCCACGATCAACCTTCTTAGGCAAATTAGTCTTCTGCACTGTTAACCATTTCTGAGCAACTTTTCTCTGTGAACGTTGTTGATCAGCATTCCATATCTTCTCACAAGCCTCAAGAACCACAGTGAAGTTATCTGAACGAGGAGGAATAGCAAAACATTTCTCTATGTCCTTCGGATTGAGACTGCAAACAACCCTTCCATCTACTGATCTGATCTGTCGTGAAGACGAGTCATAATGCTTGATGCAAGCAAGTACAAACTCAAGATCGAAGATAGAAACAGGAATGGATGCCGCTGCCAGCAACCCAGAACGCTCAAGATTCTTCATCGAATTGCTGCTAACATTCTCCAAACTGCTCAAATTGACCACTGGATAAACATGATTCAGGTCTGTATCTGACGTTTTGATGAAATTATGTGTAAGGGCTGATTTCACCTTGTAATCAATAAGGTTGAACTGCATTTTGAAAATGATGACTTTTGACTGTAAAGTCGAATATATTTGGAGAACTTTCTGAAAACCTCTGGACAAAGCTAAAAATAGCCTCTGACAGAAGAAATTTTTGAAGTTTTTCTGGAACATGGGTTTTGTGCACAGCTGAATTTTGAACAAACCCAGATAGCTAGATTCTTGAAAAAATGTGATTTAAGCCCACATGCAAAGAGATTCTCGGAAAAAGGCACAGAGCTTCAGAATGAAGGCAAGGGGCGATTTTCTCAAAAAAATCTAAGACGTGGGTCTTGCTGCAAATGCTGAAATGTGCGAACCCTGATGATCAGATTCTGAATGTGTATTGAATTTCTTTGACATGCGAAGAAAGTACCTAAGGTGAGAAATAGAAGAAATAAGACAGAAGATAGAAAGTTTTGCTTGTTTGCTTCTGAAAAATCTGCAAATCTCTTCTCTGGAATTTGATAAAACCTGCATGCAAATTGAAAATAAAGTCTAGAATCGCCTTCCTCTGAACAATCTGAACTCGTTGCTTCGAAGAACGCTGAAAACGGACACCTGAATCACCTTAAGCTTGCTGGTCGCTCAAAAAGAATAAGAGCTTCAGAGCAAAAGATGATGAAATAATGGACGCCATGCTTGAAATATATAGATTTTCATCATAGAAAATTCGCACTAAGCAAAGAATGCTTGAAAAGTGCGCTTGGCTTCTAATTGGACCCCATTTTAGTTAACTAAAACTCGAACAAGCTAAATAAATGGCCATGCATTAGGGTTACCCTTTCAAATCTTCAGTTCAACTTAACCATGCGATTTTGTCTTCAGTTAACAATCTTATCAAGTTCGCCATCTTCAAACTTGCTTTATGATTCATCAAATTTAACCTAAGGCGACCCTTTTGATAACTTCAGTTAGCAATCTTGAATGAGATGAGGAATTCGCCATCTTCATGCAATAAATATGTTCTAAAAATAGTGACCCTTTTGGAACTTCAGTTGGCCTTCAAGAATGCGCCAACTTCACATGCTTTAATCAATAAAATCTAAATATAGCAACCCTTTTGGAACTAAAGTTGCCATTCCTTGAAAAGTGCGTATCTTCACAAAATATGCTTCATTATTCAAACCTAAATATGGCGACCCTTTTCATGACTGAAGTTAACAACTTCATGCGCCATACTTCACAAATCTAATGCCTCATGCTTCACAAATTAATGCTTCATCAAAATATGGCGTCCCTTTTTGAACTTCAGTTGACACTTAATGAAACGCCATCTTCACTAAAAACTTCACAATTTTGACCAAATTCGCCATGCATTTTGAAAATGATGACTTTAGTTAACCTTCAGTGATAATCTTCAGTTAAGTGGACATGCAATCTAGTTAACTCGACGTGCAAGGCAGTTAACTGAACATGCAAACTAGTTAACTTGACATGCAAACTGAAAGATCACTCCACATGCCAATATATGAACTGAAGATGACAACCCAGAAATCGTTTAGTCTAACTGCAGTCAGAACTCCAGTTAAGGGGTCTATTCAACTCACTTTCGAAAATTCAACTTTGACCTCTTAAGGCGAATTCCAGACTTAGCCAAATTTCATGAAAATTTAGGTTAAAACTTCTACCGGGACCTCTGTTCATCCTTTGACACTGGTTGACTGACTTCTCCGATTAGCTGGCTGACAGGTGCATTGCAATGCTTAGTAAAAAATGATCAAAAGATATCTTGAGATTGTACGTCATAAAACTGTCATCTGAAGGCTCAAAAATCCAAGCGCCTTTCCAAAAGCTGCGCTTTTTACCAGACTTAGTCAAATTTTGACTTCTGCATTTCGTACAAAGGGAAAAATAATCCTTCATAACTTTCATTTTCTTAACTTTCAGGACTGGAACTCAGGTTCACTGTGTAGCTGACATCATTCTGCACAACAGCTGCAAAGGCACATTTCCCAAGAAAACAACATCTGAGGGATGAAAAACTAGGGCGCCTTTTTGAAAAGCTGCTCTTTTCATCCCAGACTTAGCCATTTCAGGAACTGGCTAGAATATCACAAAAACCTTGACTGCAAGCTGCTGAGGCATCTCACGAACTGACGGAGACAGGCAACGGAAAGCTGAGCATAATACGGACACATTGAATATCTGGTATCATCAGAAAGAAAGCATTAAAGGCTTGAAAAGCTTAGGCGCCTTTCCCAAAATGTGCTCTTTTTCTTTTTCCTCTGATATTTTGACTAAGATTTGACCTCAGGTTCAGGCACTTCAGCAACTCAGATTCACCCGCTGACGGATGCGTCACGAAGCTCGAACAAGAAGTGAGATAAACATCTTGGGTGGCATTTAGCCAAAAACCTTCATTTGGCACCTCAAAAAGATGGGCGCCATTCCCAAAAGCTGCGCTTTTTACCAGTGTTAGCCAATTCTCGCCCCGCCTCGTTTTGTGCTGTATCTTTCACAACTTGCTCGAAACAGGTCCGTTTGATAGGCTTGATAGCTTACTGCGAAGCTGACGTGATGCCGGACGAATGTCTGCTGGAGGTGACAAACCCTAAAAACAGGATCTGGACCCCTAAAAGATAGGGCGCCCATTTAAGAAAGTGCTCCTTCTCCAGAGATAGAAAATTTTAATGATTCCCGTTCAGATTTTCACTTTTCTTAAATCTTTTCAGCAACAGACTGACATGACACTGACACCAACTCCATATCTGAAAACCCCAAAAACGACCATTTGACAACACTTTAACAAGATTAAGACTCAATTAAGCAAAATGCCTTAGTGAAGCAAAAATTTTGGTTTTGGGTACAACACTTTCTTTCAACATTATCAGCAAGAGGGAGCTTCCCCTCCTAATTTGAAGAGTAGTTTTATTGTGCATAGCTGTCCGTTTCAAATATGCATTTCAGAGGTGCGAATTTAAACACCAACACCATGCATTAAAGGGGTGGAATGGAAGCTGCAAATCACTAAACAGAGTTTACAAAAGCTTAAGAAAATCATTGATGAGTGTGTTACTGTTACCTGTAGAAGTTTAGCGAATTACATTTGGTTGCATCCCAAGCAATTGATCTCATGAAAGTGTGTGAACGCCGTGTGGAAACAATTAAGGAAAATCATTTGACGTGGAAAGTGAGGATGACAAATGTGACTATCCCTCAGCATAAAGACTTATTACACATCCTCAAAGCTTTCCAAGCTTGGCGAAAGAAACCCTTGGTGACCCCAAAGCTAGAAACGAAGCAATGCCATCGTGATGGCTCAACTTTCTTTTTTTTCTTTTATTTGTCTTTTCGTTTTGATCGGCTATGGATGTGAAAAAGAGGCAATTACTCATCTGCCTATTTAATTGTATCTATTTTCATATGCTCTCTCTCTAGACACTTTTATAAACTACTCAATACAATATTTTGCTGTGAATGAAATTACTGTTTGTCTTTGTGCATTCAGTTTTATGAAGTTAATCTAGGTTCTTAAATCTTTGTGTTTGAGAACATCTCAATGCAATATCTTATCTTTGTGTGAGTGATACAGTTTTCTTCATAATTAATTTCATTTCTCATATGGTATTGGGTGTATATTTTATTCTTGAATAGTTTTGCTGAAATTGATCTTTGTGCCAATTGTTCTTCCTTGCCGAATCTCACATCTAATATTTAGGAATTTTCCTTATATTGGGTTTGCCTTTACTGCTTTCTGGTTAAAAGCATACATGATGTTTGAATTTTTTCATTTAAATTCATTGAAAATATTGTGAGGGAGTTGTACCTCGACAAAATTCAGAGGTATTTGTCTTTGTTTAAAGGTTAAATATTCAAAGCTATTTGGTTTATTTTGGCACCTTTCGGACATGGATTGTGATATTTTAAGGTGCCCAATTTGTCAACCAATAGATTTTTGGCGATTCTGCTATGGAGAGACTTGTTAAGTTCCGATTGTCTTGTTTGGTCATATTTCACAGGTAATTTAATTAACCTTGGATTGTCATAGATTTACTAGAGGGGAAAGAAGTAGGGGAGTTTCTAATCCTAGAAAGAAATAATTTTTCCTCTATCATTCCCTCTAGGCGGAGGGTTGGGGCTAGAAGCAGACCTTCCTCACCTACTAGAACACCTGCAGATCACTATATCTCCCAAGCACTTATTTTACACGAGGTTGCTTTACCAGTTGTAATTAATATTCCCCTTAATATGGCCCATCAACAACCCCAACAACCCGTCCCTTGGGGCACTGCTATTTGTCCTTTGCAGCTGGGAAATAACTTGCATGATTTACCCAAGGGTTCTCATAAGAAGTTGCCTAAATTTCGAGATGAAATTTTTTTACCAGACTCAAAAGCATAGATGATGATTTACCCAAGGGTTCTCATAATAAGTTTGAAGCAAGATTCAAAAGCATAGATGATGACCTAACTCTGATAGCACAAGTCTCTTAGATGAAGAAAGAGGCGAATGAGTCTATGAGAGACTTTGTGGCCAAGTTTAATAGGATAGTGAATTGAATTACGGCCACTAAGAGACCCTCTGTAGAAATGCAAAAATGTTTCTTCATCAATGTGCAACACCCTGATATTGGTCTTCTCTTAAAGAGGCAACCATTGAATACTCTAGAAGCTACACAGGCATTAGTTGTTGAACTAGAGGATGATTTTATTTCGATTGGGAAATCGAAAAAAGAATTGCATATGAACAAAACGCTTCCTACTACTTCCTCTGATCCTATGATCCAGAGATTGGCTAATGACATAATTGCTCTCAAAAGGCAGATGCCGAAAAGTAACCATCCCTATCAAGATATTCCCAGGAGGACAAATTTTTAGCCAGGAAATAAGACACTGCCTTTGCCTCCAACTCAACAGAGGCTAGCAATTGAAGCTCCTCCTCCAAACAATAAAAATAACATGTGTGTCTTTCACCTCACATCTGATCATGATGGTACTGATTGCCCCAAAATGAATAGGTTTATGCAATAGTCCAATACCAAAGAAGTTATTGAAGAAGTCACAAAAGAAGGTACTTCATTGTTGTACCCAAACCAAATTTTTTGCTTCATCAAGGCATTTTGCATAAATTAGTCTAAATCTTGCTAAAATGAGGTAAAATACAATTTTGGGCAATATCAAGCATGGAGTTTTTGTCAATAGTTTGTCAGTCAAAGTCAGTTATATTGAACAGAACCTGAAGCAGAGACTCATAATGGAGCGTTTCACGATGGAGGGACATCTCACGACAGCATTTCATGTTGCATACGGTCATTCCAGTGATTGAGACAGAGTTTTCAGTGATTAATTTATGAAGATTTCTCAGGAAAAAGCACAAAAACCCAACTATAGCCCAGGGGCGCCCAACTTTTTGAAGGTTAAGATCTTGTTGAAAGTGTTCAAGCATCCAGTCAATCTCTTTAGAATTGGTCTGGCTATCCGATAAGCTATCCAACGAAGCTTTCTGAGACCCACAGCTCCGACAAACAGCGTCAGAAGTTGAAATCCCTAAAGTTCCAGATATGAGAATTTTGTCACTTTCAGGCAAAAGCACAACTCTAGCCTGAGGGCGCCCATCTTAAGGAGGGGGTAAATCTTGGTATTTCTGATAGCTGATACAGTCAATTTGTTCACAATTAGTCTGCTTATCCAACGAGATATCAAACGCAGTCATCCGAGTTTCAGAACTCCGACAGTAGTCGTCTGAAGATCAACTTATAATGGAGTTTTCACGTTTCTGAGCTTCTTCATTGATTCCCAGTGCAAGTACAGCCCAGGAGCGTTGGTTTAAAGGACCCTTCAAATGCCAAAATTTGTAGACGAAGTCTTCCTAACATCAGTACTACTCTAGCCTAGCTCCGCGATGCATCATCCTGCTTGTCGATTTGACGTTCCAGGTGATCGTGGCGGAAGTTCTACCAAGCACGTAATTTCACGGGCGGACCAACATACAATTTACAGTGTATTTCTACAGTCTAGAGGCGCCTAGCCTTTAGGCCTATCAGATGAGTTCGTTCGTGTTCGAAGTCTTCACGACTTTTGAGCGTAATCATTTTATCTATTTAAAAAGCCTAGCTGTCAGCCTTCGGGATTTGGCAAACGCTCGTACGTGCGAGGTCTTTGGCGAGATGCTGAAGAGTGAGGATATCCGGAAAATGGCCAAGTCTGGAGCGGTAATTTTAAATAAAATACGCATTGGAGTTTTTGAGGTCTTAGAAGCAGTTTTCTTGCTTCATCACCTCTAGAGACTTCTTTTGTGGGCCCTTCTGGCTGTCCGTTAAAACAGATAGTGCCTGAATCGGGTCATCCCAGCTCCAGATATCAGAGATCAAAGTAGGGTACTTGGGTGAAAGTTCAATTTTCGTCGAAATGACCTCAGTGCAACTAAGAGCCAGGGGAGCTTTTACTTTTGAGGCCCTTAACTCAGCTTTCAGAGGTCATGTGTACAGTCGTTGGATGCAGAATGTCTCCAGGCATGCAGTGAGCTTCGTTTCCTGTCAGCAGGGTTCACCATTCGCTGTCAGCAGCCGTTTGAAGTGTCAGATGGCAGTTTAGGAAAATGGCTAAGTCTAGAACTCGTAAATGAATTTAATCAGAGGCGCCTAATTTTTCAAGGTGTTAAACAATGGATTTTGTAGTTGTGTCTCCTGGCAAACATTTCTTCCTTGTTCAGTAGGCTTTCCGATGAATTTTTCAGATCAGTCTCAGCATCACTCAATCACCCGGAAATCAGTGTCAAAGATGGTCAGTCGTTACTATGTAGTCGGCTATAAAATAGGGAGTTAATAAAAAGTGAAATAACTTGAGCAAATAGACGCCTATGAGCTCAAGAGATGACTTTTCGGAATCGGTAAAGCCCGACGGTGAATCCTAAGACTTCAACAAAATTGTCAACTGAAGTTCAGAATATTTGCAATTTTAGCATAAGATGGCGATTTTCTATTTTTGGCGCCTTTTGCTATTTGCATGATAATAAATATTTTATTATATTTATTCAAATTCGAACTTCCATTCAGTGGCAGTGGAACTAAAAGGGACCAATCGAAGATCTATTTTTGTCAGGGTTTTCAATTCTTGCAGTTACCAATTGGTGCGAATTTCTTCTTATTTAAAGCATAGTAACGAGACGCGGACGCGGCTCAGACTCGGCGAGGGCGACTCGGCGCGGGACTCGGCGACTCCAGACGCGGACACGGCGCAGACGCGGCAAAATGAAAAAAAGTTGAAAAACCCTAGAAATTTAGAGATTTTTAAGGATTTAAAACTTGTTTGAAGCACCCTTTATTGAATACAACACAAATAAAAGCAAATTTGATCACATGCATAAGAATACAATGATTACATAAGTATAAGGTACACATTGTAGTTGCGTTGCTGAAGGAAATAACATACTTAGATATATAAAATTAGTCAAATGTATACAAAACTCATGGAATATGAAATCCATGACATCAAATGTTCCATACAAATATGAAATATGAAATATGACATCAAATCAAAATGTTCTATGACTCTATGCCCTATGGCATAGTGGGGCCAGCATCCTTCCTACGAAGGCGTCTAAAGGGCCTGGATGATGTTGCAGCTGCAGCCATAGTCTCTGCCTGTGTCTGACTCTCCATGCCACGCTCACCAACAACATCTATGCCTCCTCGTGCTCTAGCCTCCTCCTCAGCCATGGCTACAACCTCGGCCTCTCTGCTGGTGCACTTGTCCGGGTCGCCAGATGCTTTAAAGGGCTGCATGCGTGGCCTTGGTGGTCCCTCGGTGTGGATCAGCCTGCGTCTGGGTGATGGGGACATTCATGGTCAAAACTCTTTTGTGGGCAGTTGTAATGAACATATACCAAGTGGTTCATCCTCTCCACTGTCAATCTATTGTGCTTCTTGGAGTGTATGTGCTCAAACATACTCCAATTGCGCTCACAACCAGATTAACTGCATGGCTGACTCAATATACGAATGGCAATATTTTGCAGGTTCGGTGTATCAGAACCAAACATATTCCACCAGCTATCTGAGATGAGAAAAAGAAACAAAATCAATCTCATTTCAAGTTTCAAGTTCAAGTTCAACATTTAATGATAAATTATAATATAAAGAGATGAAAATTATGCCCTTAAATATATTTTTACCTGGTAGTAATGTTGTCCTATTATCTTTGCACATTTGACGTGCAAAGAAGTCTCCGTGTGCCTTAGTGAAGGCATCTATCTCCTGCACCACCTGTGTAGTAACAGCAACTCGTAGGAGAACTAGCAAGGGCTCAATAAACTGCAAAGTGCAAACATGTTGCACAAATAAGTGTGAATGAAAATAAACAAATAAAAGTAAGATATGATTAAAAATTAGAACATAATAAAGAATTAAATTTTACCTTCACAATCTCGTCCATTGGTGTCCAAAAACCTTGCTCATCAAAAATGCAATCAGCCACAGCAATCCCTGCAGTGCTTGTAGAAAAGGATGAGGAAGACCACTCCTCACTAGTAAACATGCGCCTCAAAGCTGCCCTTGACCGAATCAAGGATTGCATCGTGATAAAATTTGTTGCAAACCTGGTGATGCCAGGACGAGACAACTCCCTCAACCCCATGTATTGCCTCATAAGGTTAAGCACCCATGTGTGATTGTATACAAATTTGCAAACGTTTTTTGCTGCTTCCACACATGTTTTGATCCATGGGAGCTTCCCAAGATCCTCCAACATGAGGTCAATGCAATGGGCGGCACATGGAGTCCAAAATATAGTAGGGTGCCTCTCCATCAATAGTCTACCAGCAGCAACATAATTTGTTGCATTGTCTGTCACCACTTGCACTACATTTTCTTCCCCCACATCAGCTATCACGTCCTCTATAGCCTCACACAGGTATGTGGCATTTTTGATTTGGGCAGAAGCATCAATGGACTTAATGAAGACGGTGTCACCTGAAAAAAAAAGCAAAACCAATTATTCAATAAATTAAAAAACATAAATCAGCCATATTAAATTATGTGATTCACTAAATAAAATTCAAATTCCAATGCATTGAAGGAAGTACAATTACCTCCGGAGGAAACTAGGAAATTAAGCAGCGTCCTATTTCTCCTATCAGTCCAACCATCAGTCATGATGGTGCAACCAATCATGCTCCACTGCTTGCGCTGCTCCTCTAATTGTGCTTTCACATCTGCCACCTTTTGAGTCAAAAGTGGGCCCTTTAATTCATCTTCACTAGGGGCTTTGAACCCCGCCCCACATATAGTTATCGCATCAACCATGTTTTTCCAGAAAGGTGACCTATAACATGTCATAAATAAATTGATAAGTTACATAAGTATTGTAAAATTTGAATTCGATAATGAGATAATGAGATACATCTAGATTCTAAAATTTAAATATAAATTTTAAAACAATTAAACGAAAAAAAATTACCTGGTTACATGGAAGGGAATGGTGCAGTAGTACCAAAAGTCTGCAATTGCCTCTTTGGCTGCATCATGTGCGTCCTTGTTCCAACCCATGCTCTCAAGCGACGGTTGGGAACCAGGGGTAGTGCATGGTACAATGTAATGTCCCCATTTTTGCGAGCATCAGAGTTCGATGGATTTAGCCTATTATGCGACCCTCGTAGGCTGATAGGATGGATAGAGGGTCTTGATGGAGCTTGGCTTGGCTTCAGTTGTCAGATTGTTATCAGTTGGCTTTCGTTTGGGCTCATTCGGACACTATTTGCTCGGATTGCTATTTTTAGCAGTTATTGGCAGTCAGCGTGGGACCCCTGCTATTTTTAGCAGTATGGATGGATTATGTTCAGAATCACTTCATTGTTCGTCAGCTTCAGACGGCTCGAGCATCGGGTTAATATTGAAGGAGATATTAATATTTAATTGATTTAATTAAATATTAATTACTAGAGCATTATAATATAAAGTTATAATATTTTATTATAACTTAAGTGATTTTTGCTAAAGGGGTCGCCCATCATTGAAGGGGCCACTTTTAATTATATTTTATAATTAAAAGTGCTTTCGAAAACTATTGAAAAATTAAAAAAAGAAAAGTTCGAATTTATTTAAATAAAACCTAATTGAGAAAATTCGAACTCTTGAGGAGATATAAGGGTTTCATTGGGATTTGAGCTCATTATGTTATGAAATTGATTTTTGATCAAGTCTTCTTCTGGAGAATGAAGCCAAGGGTTTCAGTTGTCTACAGGCATTGGAGAACGAGCCATCTTCAGTGTTGCAGTTCAGAGGCTGTGAAATATCAGCTGATCTATTGCATTCAGAGAGATCTTCATTCAGAAGTTATCACAGAACGTTCACAGAGTTTTCTTTCAGCTTGCTGCAATAATCAGGTTTTCATCAAAATACCGTTGCCTTTTTAGTTGTATGTTATTGGATCTTATCTGTAATCATTTCAGAAGATTAATAAATAGTCTGGCATCAATATTTTCAATAGATTCTATCATTTCCGGTGTTGCATTATTTTATATAAATTTATTCAGCATTTTCTTTCAAAAACGCAAAAGCGAGAAAAAAAACAATCAAAGCAGTCAGTTTTCAGAATCAGCGAGAACAGGGGTTTCTACAGTGGTATCAGAGCGGTTTCCTGCCATCCTTTGTGGGTTTTCGAAAAGAGAATTTCATACTCCCAGGGTTTGAAATTTCTAAAAGATTATTTGAAAAAAAAAAAATTACAGACATTGATCAGGTTTTCAGGCTATCAAGTTTACTAATCAGATCATTTCAGAGTTTGTTGGCAATATCAAATATTGCAGAAATAATGCTTATTGAGCCTGGGGGAGTCTGCGTATCATTTTTGGGGGAATATTATAACATTTTATAAGGGTCGATATCTCTAATATTTCCCCTCGCAGTTTTCATATTGAATGTGGTGATTTATTTGGTAGCCGATTATTACAAGATAAATTTTTAAGAAGCTGCCGATGTCTACCAGAGCCGTTCCAGTTTATTAAAGCAAGGTGAACATCAAATTTTCTTATTTGTGAAGATAGATATTTAGAAATAAAAAAATCGCGGGTCCCAGGTTGGATGAAAACGGCACAGATAAGACAAGATTTAGCAGTAAATTAATAGAGCTTGTTTGCGGAAATTTTCAATCTTATTTTGTCGGGTTCTACTTGAAGCCGTGTTTGATTTTTAGCTAACCGATAATATTTTAAGGGCTGTTTTTCTGAGGAAAGATGAAATAGGAGGGAAATCGTGATTTTCTTTCAGAGGCCGATAATTCTCATCGGAAGGTAAAAAAAAAAAAAAAAAAAAAGTCAAAGCAGATAGAGACAAAACTGGAGGCGTCAGAAACAAAACAGGAAGAAGACAAGTAATGGAAGGAGTCCAAGAATCGAATGTTAAAAGGTTAGAAAAAATTGAAAGGAAATAAAGTCGAATTTGTAAGAAACGTCAATAGCCAAAGACGTCACCCTTGGAAACGTGGCAGGCAGTTGAAGGGAGTCTATGCGCAACACATGGTGGACAGATGCGGGATATTTAAGGTAAGCATATTTAAATCCACAGCATAGTACCCCCTGAGATCAACACGACACATAGAGGAGTCTAAATGCGTCGACAGAAAGACAGGATTGCAATTTCTTTAGCCGCAAAAGCTTTCATTTTCGGGAGCTGCTAAAAAAGACAAGTTCAGGAGAAACGACAGTGTCGGGTGAAGACTCAAGACATAAGACAAAAACAAAGACCAACGCCTCCATCTCATATCTCCAGCGCTAAAGACAGATTTGTCCGATATTTTATGAATACTCAATACCACTTTGAAACTTTATTTCCAGCAATCAAATTAAGACAAAATCGAGGTAGCCAAAGTCTGACTCATTTAGATTTGAGGAGTGGCAGACAAGAAGCGGCCAGGTCATCAAGTAAAGATAAATTGCGATTTAGAGAGAGTCACGCATTCAGCTTTTTAAGGAACATTAAATAGGATAAGATCGATAGTAATATTTCTGTGGGTGATTCTTGTTCACTGGATAGAGGACAGTCCATCAGATTTGCGCCAATTCCAAGTTCTCACTGTTATTTAATTTGGATAGCATTGGTATTCATTTTGTAATTGCTCTTGAAGCTGTTGTATACAGAAGTTAATAATTTGAATGTTCAAGAGGTTACTCAATGGTCTGCTATTGTAAACCCTTAGGCTTTGCTATGGGTCCTTCTAGCGCATAGAATCAGAGTTATAAAAGAATTGCAGAGCTGCATCTCATATTGGCTGTATTAGCATTTGCATACCTGTCATAAGAGAATACTGAGTTAGCAGAATTAGTGCATTGTAAATTCTGTTTGACAATGATTTATTGAAATTCATCTCTCTTATGAGTAATCTGCCATAACCGATATTCTGTATAATTGCATACCAGACAAGACTTCATGGTATTGTTGCTACTTATTGGCATGATTATTGGTATATTAGCTATATTTTGAAGTTGGACAACACTGTTGGTCAAAGCTTCAAGCAAATTCAGTTCGGTCATTCAAGTTGCATGCCAGACGTTTGCACAAATTCCCATTTGCAGAAGGTACACTTTAGTCATCATTTTGGATTGAAAACAGTACCTTGCAAGGAAACTGTTTAACGAAATATCCGAAGTTATAAGGTTCAGAAAATTCAGAATTATGGCTTCTAAATTTGCTGATGAGATAATAGACGCTTATGAGGAGTACAAAGCACTTCCGGATAAGATCAAAGAGCGTCTAGACTTCGAACAATACATGGAGCATCGAACAGATTATAACAAGCAAAGAAGAAAATCAAAGAAATGTGAACAGCCAAGTGTTGAGAGCATTTTGAAGGATATCCAGTGGAAACTTAAACTATCACAACGAAGATTAACTCATAGTTTGCAGTGGTATGAGGATTCCCTTTCTAGACGAACCTCATCACGAAGCAAAAATGAGAGACTTGGTGAAGTGTCCAAAAGTCTCTATGATGAGTTTGGTTTAAAATGTGATAAGTTAGCAGATCATGATCTTCAACCTACAGACGGACATGGGATTGAAAATGAAACGGTGGTTGATAAGGAAATTTTACATCAAGAAAATAGTATGGTGGAGCCACAAAATGATATTAACAACACTCCAGAGGATGTTATTAACCTTGCTAATACTTCTGATTTTTATGACAGCAATGATGAAAGGTTGCATCAGCTTGAGACAGCAGTGACTACACATGTGCAAGATGCTGCTATGGGGTTGTCACATGAAAGTACTCAAGAATTGGGTACTAGTGATGCATTATGTGTTGAAGATTCATGTCATGGTGAGTCTGATTTTCTAGATCAGACCTTAGAAAACAAGCTAGAAGGGTCAAGTGTTGGCATAGAATCCCAGGATCATGAGTTGGATGGTGATATAGTTGCATTGGAAGTGGAAATGTGTGAAGATACTGTCAAATCAGCAGCTTCTACCTTATCAGTTGAGCCATCTTTCGAGGTACATAGCAGCAGTACCTTAGATGTTGAGGTGTGCATGGAAAGCACACATGATGCTGCTTATCATGTAGTGAGTGATGACGAATCAGCTTCATATCATAGTGCAGATTGTGAACTGGACAACTTGTACGGGGGTCATAAACTACAGAGTCCTCATCATTTGGTTGGGCAACTAAAGGTGAATGACAATATGATTGCCACGACCATTGAGCATTTTGATGTTGCTCGTCAGATGTTAGCTACCTATGGTTGGAGTACTCCTTTGACAGATGAGCACGGTGATAGTGGTTTTTCCCTTGCAGAGATACATGCACTTCGAGAAGCAATTGGAATGATGAAACAAAATTACTTAAAACTACTTGCAGACAGGGATTTTCTTCTCGAGTGGGATTGCATTTGTTATGATGCATTGCAGAGGAAGGAGGAGCAGGTTGATGAGCTCACTCATGAGCTTGAGGTGACTATGGACTCGTTGAAGAGTAGTCAATTGGCCCTTCAAGAGTCACAGTCACGGTTGGAGGAGCTTACCGTGGAGTTGAGTTTGGCACAGTCTCCACCAGCTGCAGATACGGTACAGTTATATACAGAGGCAGTTGATGAGGATCTTATATCCACGAGTTGTAGTGAGGATGTGGTTACATCTATCACAGATATTGGTGCAGTCAATTTAGCTGGGATGAGTGTTTTGGTTGAGAGCTCTTGTGATGATATAGTTGATTTTTCTGAGAGTTGTGTGACAGATCACGTCACTACTTCATCGTCATCACAGGAGATATGTGGGGCATCATCCAGTATGAAGATTTGTACTTATGCTAATTTGTTTCCCCAGGACTATGATGGTCAGCCATTGACAGAGGTGGGAGCATTTTATCTTGATTGCATAGTGAGGAGTGTTTATCACTTCTCCTTTGGTCCACACACGGAGGATTTGATGATGCATCGGTGTGGATTGGCCCCGAAGTTATACCATCCGTTGTGGGATGGGTATTCACCATCTTCAGAAGATGGGATTAGCGGCTGCAAGCGTCCGACTCAGCGGTTTGTGGGGAATTACTTGCAGGGACAGCTGTCAGTTTTACATCATGTTGATATGCATCCAACAGGGTTTGCTACTTCTATGTCAGAAAGTTTTCTTATGGGTACATGGTTACAGGATGACTATGGTGTCAGTTGGCATGATGGCTTGGTCAATAATCACATCCACGAGGGTTTAGCAGAGGATAGGGAGAGATTCAGTGTAGCAGATACTTCTAGAAGTTCTTATCTCTGCATAACAGATGGATGTGAATTCAGATTGTATTGGGATCCAGGTGGTGACAGTTTTGGCACTGAGTATTGGATGGGTCCCATTGGGTTACTTCACCACTCACAACATGGTGAAGTTGGAGGCAGTAGAGCGCAGTGGCAGCCTGAGGATGACAGACACGACAGACTTTCACTATGGGTTTGGGATCCAGGGATAGCTTGCACAGTTGTGTTTTTGTTGATGCTACAGGAGACAGTTAGAGATGTGTGGGACATTTCACATTTCTTATTTTGGGCCTTCCGAGGAGTTGGGTTTCTTTGCAGTAGAGATTGCTTGAGGACAAGCAATTTCAGGGAGGGCGGACTGTAATGTCCCCAATTTTGCGAGCATCAGAGTTCGAAGGGATTTAGCTTCCATTATGCACCCTCGTGAGGCTGATAGGATGGATAGAGTGGTCTTGGATGGAGCTTGGCTTCTGGCTTCTCTGTCGATTGTTATCACTTGGCTTTCTGCTTGGGCTCGCTCGACACTATTTTGCCTCGATTGCTTTAGCAGCTTATTGGCAAATAACAGTGGGACTCCCTCGGGCGCTCTTTTAGCAGATGGATGGATTATGTTCAAAATCACTTATTTTTCGCCGCCTTCGTATACCGAGCATCGCAAGCATTATTGAGGAGATATTAATATTTAATTGATTTAATTCAAATATTAATTAATCGAGCATTATAATATAAAGTTATAATATTTTATTATAACTTAAGTGATTTTTGCTAAAGGGATCGCCCATCATTGAAGGGGCCACTTTTAATTATATTTTATAATTAAAAGTGCTTTCGAAAACTATTGAAAAATTAAAAAGAAAAGTTCGAATTTATTTAAATAAAGCCTAATTGAGAAAATTCGAACTCTTGAGGAGATATAAGGGTTTCATTGGGATTTGAGCTCATTATGTTATGTTATTGAGAATTGATCAAGTCTTCTTCTGGAGAACGAAGCCAAGGGTTTCAGTTGTCTACAGGCATTGGAGAACGAGCCATCTTCGTTGCGCCTCGTGAGGTCGTGAAATATCACGATCTATTGCATTCGTGAGAGATATCTTCATCTCGGCTATCACGTAACGCTATTTCGCCTTTGCCGCAATAATCGCTTTCATCAAATATCGTTGCCTTTTAGTTGCATGTTATTGATCTTATCTGTAATCATTTTAAGATTTAGCAAATAGTCCGCATCAATATTTCAATAGATTCTATCATTCTGCTCATTATTTTATATAAATTTATTCAAAGCATTTTCTTTTCAAAAACTAAAACAAGAAAAAAACAATCAAAGCAAATGGGCCGTAATCAGCGAACAGGGGTTTCTTAAGCATTACAAAATAATATGAGTCCACTCCCGAGATTTCATTTAACTCTAGGGGCTAATGCTAACATCGCCACTACCACTAGCAAGAGGCAAAATACCATCAAAGACTAGGAGTACGCATAGGCATTGTTGATGCAGAAACAGAAGCACTACCACAAGCACTAGCACTAGGATGGTATGGAGGCATGGAAGAAGCATCTCCAACAGCACCAAGTCCCTGTCCAACTCCAACACTCAACAACTCCTGCTTCTATTTCTTTTTCAATTCTTTTTGCATTTCAAAAGTTTCTAATTGCACCTGTACTTCATGAACAACCTTACGAGGTGCTATAGGGCAACCCACTGCATCATGGGCGGGTATGCGTGCAAGATGATATTTTAATCGATTTATGCCTCCATGATATATTGTTTTGCAATATAAACATTTGGCGTCTCCTTTTTTCATTCCGGGAAAGATTTCAGCATGTTTCCAAGCAGGGTCTTTTCTGACTGGGGTATGAGACATTGTGAAAATAATAATATGGTATGATTTGCAAATGAATGTGGCTGCACAAAATAGGGTTTCTAAAATTATTTAAGTCGCAAGTAGGGTTTGTAAAAAAAATATGCAAACTCAAAAGAATAGTGATTTTACAAATTACAATGAAATATTTGTTAAAAAAACACAAAAAAATCAATTAAAATCGAACTTACCTCTTAGATTTAGCTTGGAATGCAATAGAAACTCCTCCAAATCACTGGTAATGAGCTTTCAATGCACCTCCTTGCTGGTATGAAGCTCCCCAAATGATATATGCCCTTGGATTGGTCTTCAACAAGTTGCTGGTTGCCCTCTCTTCTCCTCCTATTTTTCTTCACAACTCTCTCTTTTCCTCCTATTTTGCCAAATGAATGAAATGAGTGCCCTTTTAGGGCGAAATAGAAGATATAAATAAAAAAACAGATTAAAAAAATGTTGTGTTTTAATTGTTTTTTGGCCTTTTTGGCCGCTGCTACGGCCACAGTTCTACGCCGGACTTCACAAGGTTCGGCGCGCTTTGGCGCGTCTTCGCGTCTGCCTTAGGACGCTGCAGCGCCATAACTGCTGGGCTGGCTTTCTGTGATGCTGCTGGCCGCTGCATATGGACTCGCTACCCGAAGGCCCGGCGAGTCTCGGGACTATGATTTAAAGTATGGCGTTTTCATTATTGTTCACAGAGCTTTCAAAAGAATTTCGAATTCATTAAGAGAAAATCCAATCTTAAGAGGAATTTGTATTTTCAAGGGGAAATCGAGTTTTATTAATTTTCAAAGCAAGCTTCAAAGCAATTTGTATTTCTTCAAGAAGTAAAGGCGCCCACCTTTAAGGGAATTCATAGTAACAAAATTCGCAAATTCTTCAAAGATCAAAGGCGTATTTCAAATCCAAGGCGTATTCAATTTTCAATATCAAATTCGCAATCCTTCAGAGGTTAAAGGCGAATTCTCAAATTCAAGATAAATTCGTATTTTCTTGAAAAGGAAATTCGAATTTCTCCAGAACAGAGGCGCAAATTTCAAGAGGAAAATTCGTGGTTTTTCAAACAAAGGCGAATTCCTCCAGATCAAAGGAAAATTTCACATCAATTTCTAGAGGCGATTTTATCTAACATATCTTTTTGCAAGATAAAGTTCACAATTGTCAGCAATTTGAAGAAATCTAAGGCGATTTTCACAGGACATATAAAAACGTCTTTTTCATCCTTTAATCTCAGATTTCTCACAAAATACAATTTGCATGTTCCTGAAATTGGCGAATTCTACAAGTCTTTGTATCTGGATCATTCTCATATAATTTCCTCGAGTTGAAATTGTGCGTTTGATTTTTCATGAATTTTTAACTTCAAAACAATCGTTCTTGAGTTACTAATTTTCTCAAGTGAAAATCTTTGTACAATCGAGTAGAAGTTGAGTTTTCGCAAATCTGACGTTCTGGGTTGTCTTAGAATCCTTTTCTGGACAAAACCCATATCTTAGATTTTTTGCTAAAAATAATTCTTCAAAACGCTATTTTTAGCTTCCAGAAATCTTATCAGAACATAGTCAAGTTCACAGTCAACAGGCTAATTTTTCAGAATACAGTTCACTGAGCTCGAAGACAGGACCAAAACAGTCCTTACTCATGATTTTCTTAGGTTGGTTGAGACAGACCTTCACAAAGTATTGCCAGAGGTAGTGCTAGATCCGGTCAAGATCAGAAGTTCAATCATTCAAAATATTGAGCAGTTTGGTTTACTAGAGGCCGCTTCCATACCTATCTCCGTTCACTGTATTGAATTCGTGATGGCTTGTATTAAGCATTACAATTCTACTACTCGTGAGATAGTGTCAGTTGACGGATAGGTCATTTGCAGTCTCAAGCCTTTGGACATCGAAAGGAGTTTTGGCATTCCTCAACACTGAATGTTCTTAGTTGTTTCTATGGAGCAAGCAGCATGTGCATTTGATGCTGATGTGGACAATTGTCAGAAGAAAATGGCAGAAAGATGGTTAAAACAAGCAAAGAACAGATTGCCAAACAATGTGGGTCGTGGTGAATACAAGGATGGGTATGCGATTCTAATTACACTCTTGAATCGTGTCTCAGGTCAAGCACATGTGAATGTTTTCCAGCCTTGGATGTATTACATTATTGGTCGCATCATTTTTGGGCAGGAGCATTATGATTGGGCATCCTTCATGAGCGACATTCTCCACAGGAAAATCACCGGTTTCCTAGTTGCCCATGAGTTTCATATGTGTTCGTATCTCGTGTACTTGATCGCTTATTAGGGTCAGTTCCGAGGACTAAACACCATGGGCATTCTCAGTGTTCAGAAAGTCTATCAGTATTATGATCAACTTGAGTTCACCAGAGCTGAACGTCATTTCAAGCGTGTTCATGAGGCTTTTCTGACTTATACAGTGAGGAACTTCGACCGGGAGTTGCACGTTCGTATCTCGGCAGTTGCTAGAGCAGCGATGGATGGATGGGCAGATTGGTTTATTCAGTTCCCAACATACACGTACATCCGAGTATACGGCTTTACAGGAAATCCAGCTATGCTTCCACGTTATCCTTCGGATAAGACAGTCTTTCAAGAGTTCCTGAGACAGATGCATGATGTTCATTGTCTTCTACGCCGCAGGCACAGACCATCTCTCAACTTTCCTTTTCAGTTTGGAATGTATTGGTGCAAGTCGGCAATTGATGCCAAGATTGCAGGGCAATAGCTTGAGAAATATCATCTTAAGTATCTTGTTGAAGCACGTGCCTATGATCTTTCAGGTCATTACACAACTCGCCTTGCTGGAGGTATATATCATGAGCCTTCTATGGAGGATTACTGGGCAAATTACGCAGATGACTTCAAGGTTCGTAGACGTAGTTACGGCCGCTTCTCTCTCTCACAGATTTCTGTTTTCTTGTCAGAAGATGTGGAAGGTTTATCAGATGATGAGGGAGAGGTTCTTCCTTAGTTTTTCAGAGAACAGGTTGATACACAACCGTTGCCAGCAGTTGATTGGTACGCCAAGGAATACGCAACGGTCAAGGAGAGGTCAAGTAGAGTTATTCAGAACAGTATACTTTACCTCGATAGCAAGAAGACAAGGAGGGTAAGTGTTCCCAGAGCAGAGCTGCCAGTAGTGGTGAATTCTTCGCTACCTTCCTCGTCAAAACCTAAACAAAAGAAAAGGAGTAATCCTCCTAAGAAAGTACAAGCGCCAAACAATTCAAAGGGCAAGGGGCTTTCCACTGTTACACACACAGAGCCTGACAGACACCCGGTCACAGAATCAGTTCAGAGCCCGCCAGTACCTGAGGTTCAGCCAAAAGTTCCTGTACCAGTTCCAGAGCCGTCACCAGTCCCAATTCACATTGAATTGGATTTAGACTCTCCACCTCGTAGTGAGGCCTCTACACGTTCACTCTCATCAGTACCTCCTGTTGCTAGTACCGACCCTTCTAGTAGCATTAGCCGAGATCAATCTTGGATCGAAGCTCAGCTAGGAAGGAAGAGGAGGCAGCCATCTTATGTCCTTAATCATTCTGATTTTGACGACATTTACCAGGATGCGCCAGACAAGAGGGTCAAGAACATGGTTCACGTAGAGAGAAACACCGATATGGAGATTGTCATCGAGACTACCATACCTCCACAAGGAAAGAACTTGGCTGAGTTGGAATCTCAGGATTTTGAGGTTATCATGCTTAACCTTGGTCAGAAAGTAATATGCCCACTTTAGCCACTCCTCCTGCCAAGCTGCTACGCATGCCGTGTGATAGAATAATCGGGCTGACCCGAGAAGATAAGCAGAGCCCTCAAGGCTGAAACTCCACAGCTTCGGGCCGCGATATTTCTAGCCTTGTACACAGGACAGAGGTCATCGCTACACTCCTACAGATGCTTGAGCCTCCAACAAAACAAGGCCAACTTAATCATTTAGTTGCATATGGCAAGCGTTTGGAGGAATGGGAGGAGAAGTTCATTGCTAGAGGTCGTTCTATGCTTATAGAGTTATATTAGTTGGGCGTAATAATGCACGAGCTCCGCTTTCATCTTCGTGATGAGGAGCCGGTGATGTGGTACTAATAAAACCGGATGAGATTATGATTGCTCAACGGCATATGGCGGTATGATGCAGTCACAGATGCAGAGGACAGAGAAGCTATCTACTCTTGGGAAACACAATTGGTTTTCAGAGCAAAGATAGAAGAGACTTTGGCATCAGAGTTGGCTGAGAGTAGAGAGCACGTCACTAGTGCACTCTGGTTTGTGAGGACTCTAGTATCTCGCTTACCGTGCCGGTATCAGATCGAGGGTGGTGCCTATGTTGAGCTTACCGATGTTCACCAGAGCTCCCCGCACTATTCATACCATTTTCGGGGAGACCGCTAATGTAAGGTTGGCTCAGCCATACCATGTCAAAGATTGTTCTATCGAGGCAACCAGAAGCGCAGGTGAACCAGCCTCAGACATAGCCGGTGAGGTGATATGCTGCATCGACATAGCATTTAATGAGTCTCAGCTCCAGATAGTGATGAAGCACAACTGAGGGATTGGTTGCTCGAGATCACACATAGTAAACTTCAGTTCCCACCTCTCAGGATAGACATTACACACAGGAGTTAACTTGATGTTACCCTTTTAAGTTAACTCGATGATGTCATCACATGCATATCTATTCTGAGATTTGCCTTATTCACTTGGAGTTTTATTTTAGGGTTTTACATTAATTGATGGTAGTCTTCCAGTTAATTTGCTTTCAATAAGGACGTGCATGCTCGCACAATTGTCCATTTTTAGATTAGATGTTTCGGTTAACTGATGGTAGTTTTCTAGTTAACTGTATAGTTTACTTCATTAGGGCTTGGCAGCAAATCTTGCATGCATTACAAGAACTGTAGATGACTCAAGGTGATTTTAGGGTTCCCTACACCTTGATGTATATAAATAAGAGCTTTTGCTCATTTGTAATTAACTTTTGCTGGAGAGAGAAGTATATGCTGCGCCTACCTTGCCCTCAATATTACTCTTTTGGTATTTGTTCATGTGTCTTTGCTATTACGATTAATTGTTATGCCACATAGGGTTTCAAGAGATTGTAATGGTGGATTCTTTCCATAGTTTAGATAAATCTGTTTTGAACATCTTTACCATTGTGATCAATTGTTATGCCACATAGGGTTTCAAGAGATTGTGATGATAAATATGTTTTGTGTATCTTTACCATTGTGATTAATCGTTATGCCACATAGGGTTTCGAGAAATTACGGTGATAAATCTGTTTTGTGAATCTTTATCATTATAATCAAGGGTTATGCCACATAGGGTTTCGTGAGATTGTGATGATAAATCTGTTTTGTGAAGTCTTTACTATTTCGATCAAGTGTTATGCCACATAGGGTTTCATAAGATTGTCATGGTAAATTCTTAATTCTGTTTTGTACCCAATAAACTTATTCAGGTTGAGATAATAGTCGCGCCACCTTGCCTTCAAGTAGAGAATCTGAATTCGTTTATCGTCAGATAGTCAAACCTTGCTCCATTTCCTCATGCTCTGTTTTCTTGAGGAGATTGGATAGATTAAGTTTAGTTGTAGTTAGTGGATCTGCAAAACCAGAAAATACTCAGCTGCAACGTATAAGTTCTTTCAAGAAAGCCTTGTGCCTCTACAGCTGAAACAAAAAGACAGGACATAGTTTACCTTATTTCCCTTTGCAAGTATTTTTGTCATAGCACAACGAGGGAGCTTCCCCTCCTAATTTGAAGAGCACTCATTGCGTAGTGTACATAGGCTGTTCATAACAACTTTTACTCCAGAGGTGTTAGTTGTTACGCCAACATTCATCAAATCAATATGGCGACTCTACAAATGGATACTTAGAATTCAAACCCAATGATGATAGAGGAGGAGATGTTTACATCACTTTGGACGATGCTACATACGTTGCTATCACTCGAAGCCAACAACACCACAATCAAAAAGGTACTCCAAATTCCCCTAAGGTTTTACTTACAAAAGCTAGTGCAACTTCCAAGGGTGAAAACATTTCACAAAGTGTGGTTAATAGCTCTTCCAAAAACCCTAGTGTACCATCCCTAGAATGTCAAGCAGGGGCTTTTGATATTGTGGAATTTTGTAAGACTACTAAAGTTCAAATTTCTCAGGCTGAATATTGGAAGATGAATCCTTAGGAATTAGACAGGTTGATTGAATATGTTAGGTTAGGACATTTTGAATCACATGCAGGCCTAGATGAAGCAATGATCAAACCCCAAGATTTAGCCAATAATGCTGCATCTAGCAGTAAAACGCTCTCTCCATCAACCTCTGATGCAAAACCTTACCTGTTTTATGTATCATTATTTGTAAATGGGTCCAAAGTTAACAATTGCATCATTGACTGAGCTTCTGATAATGTCATTCTCGCACAAATTGCTAAAGCCTTAGGGTT